>JAAALK010000080.1:74496396-74565156 GCA_019279435.1 Zizania palustris
CCAGCTGGAGGTACCTCCCTCCTTAGCCGGAGTACATGATGTGTTTCACGTCTCCTAGTTGAAGAAGTGTCTATAGCAACTCGATGTTCAAGGAGACTTGACCTATATCGAGAAGCCCATCCGGATCCTAGAGGTCAAGGAAAGAGTAACCTGGAATCGAGTAGTCTGTTTCTGCAAGGTTCAGTCGAGTAACCATCCTGTCGAAGAAGCCACCTAGGAGAATGAAGATGACCTGAAAGCCCAATACCCCGAGCTATTCTAGAAACCTTCCGAATCTCGGGACGAGATTCTCTGTAAGGGGGGTAGGTTTGTAACATCCCGAATTTTCTAGAGATAAGTAAATTCAGAAAAATATATTTTCCCAAGAAATAATTAAATTTGATTCTCTTTAAAGCTGAAAATGTACAAATAAGTAAATATCTAAGGATATAGTCCAAACCAAGGTCTGAGAAAATTATATTGTGTTCCTAAGACCAAGATACAATTCTGAGAATGTTTACAAATTTTTCGAATCTTTGCTGCTAGCTCAGAAATTTTAAACTATTTTTAGCAATTATTTCTATTCATAAATGAATTTAAACAGTATTGGGCTGCTCCCCTTCCCTTTATCTCTCCCCGGCTGGCCCGACCCATCCCTCATGTCGAATTCTCTCTCACAAGCGGGCCCCACATGTCGGTGCGCTCGGCCTCACACCCGAGCCAGAGGCCCACCTGTCCACCACCCCCTCTCAGTGCAAGCATCGGCCCCACTTGTCGGCGCCGACCGTTAACCCTTACGGCCTCTCGCTCTCGCTGACCAGTGGACCCCCCTATCAGTCGTCTTCAACCTCGCACTCCTGAGATCCCCGACCACCGCTGTAATGCCTGAGCGCCTCCGCCGTGGTCCCGAGAACCGCTTAACACCGGAAGGTTAATCCCCATAATGCCAGCACTTGATTACCATCAGATTCCCTCGCCGTTAAGCCCCGAAGCGCAGCAATTAGCTGAGTTAAACCTCGCCGGCGTAAATGGGTTTAATCCCCCGGCTCTCCTTTTTCTGCCACCGTTCACCATCGCCGAAGTAGTATAAAAGGACCCCCTCGGCACACCGTGACCAGCACACCCCCCAATTGCCTTCCCTTGCCAGAATTGAGCGCCTCAGTGTTGTTTTTGCGCCGCCCCTCTATCCTGTCTCCAGCCGCCGCTCGCCGTCACTAGAGTTAGCCTTCTTCGCCGTCGACGCCCTCTTCAGGACCGCTGTTGCCTCCCTGACCTTGGCCCCCACACCGCTCAAGCCCCTCGCCGCCGGAACCCCATCGCCGCTGAGGATCCAAGACTTCACCGCCGCCCCGCTCGTCGCCGGCCTCGCCCCGTCGACCCTGAGCCACCCCATCGGTATCCTTGTGATCCCCTTGTTACCTTAATTCCATTTCTAGCTTTAGCTCGCCATCCTAGCCTTCACCGCCGCTGCTAGGCCCGCCACCATCATCAGCCGTCACTAGAGAAGACAACCGGCACAGGTAACTACCCTGTGCCATGTCGGATCTCACCACGACTGCACGATCGCAATCGAACGGCTGTAATTAAATCGCATAAGAGATTTAATCCTGGCCGCTTGATCTGAACAGTTCATTTTCACTTAAAGCCCGCCAGCAAACAGCATAGTGTCGTGAACCCATTCCTCCGTGGACCGAAGGCTAAATTAGGATTTAAAATAAATTCCAAAAATTTATTTAAACTTTAGAAATTAATATCTTGCTCAAATTAACTCCAAATTTGACCATTCAAATTTCAGAAGGTTTATCTTTTTATTCTCTTCATTTTCATCCAATAAAATTTATACGTTTACTCTGGATATTTTATATTATTTAATTAGGATTAAAATAAAATTGAAGAAATCATTTTCTAACTTCAAAAATTAATAACTCCTTGGAATTAACTCTAAAAATTACCATTCCAACTTCAGAAAATTTTCCTTCTTGTTATCTTCAGGTTTATCCAATAAAATTTATATGTTTATAGTGAACATTTAACATTATTTAATTGGGACTAAAAATAAATGTTGAAGAAACAATATTATAACTTCAAAAATTGATAACTCCCTTAAATTAACTCTAAAATTTTCCATTTTAATTTCAGAAGCTTTATCTTTTTATTCTCTTCAACTTTGTCGATAAAATCTATATGCTTGTATTGTGATTTCATATTGTTTTAATTTATTGTTATTTCTCATTTTGCGTACCATAAAGATTACAACGTCGTTGAAGAGCTGTAGTATTTTCCCAAAGCTCACTCTTCTACTTTCGCTGAACAAGGTAAGTCACCAACCCCATTTTGAGCATATTGAACCCAGTTTTTAATTAAATATCGCCAAAACTCATAGGATATATTTGCATTAGTCAAATGAATAACCCTACATTATATTTATCGGATCCCGAACCTTGATGTGCAAACCCAAGCCATGATATCGAACCTAAATTCCTTGTTACCAGTATACTTATTAATATTAGAAGTGTCCAATGTATCGACACACCTACTATAGGCTTAAAAACGAGTCGTAGGTACTTGGATTCTGATATATGATCCCTATGTCTCTCATCCCTGGTATTTTGTGGGTATTGGAATTGGTTTGATAAGTTAGCATGGTGGGTTTCAGGTGCAAGCAAGGGCATTTATTAGTCACACCCGGGGCATTATAAGGATCAGTCTGCGGGATTAGTCACAAAGCACTTCCGTACCAACCACAAGTCTAGTGGGTAAGTCTTAACTAGAGGCATGGTTCGTTCCAACCCGAGGCACTATGTGGGGAGGGGCAAGAAGCACCTGTGGGTGGCTTGGGCCATGTGGCACAAAAGGGGGCACGCCGTTGGTCCAGTGCATCGGCACACCGGTGAAACCTATAGTGTGTGTCATTGAGTTGGAGTGATTCATGCTAACGGTTTTTAGCTTGAGTTCCTATGACTTGGGTCATTGGACACAATATGGTGTGCGGGAATAAGTGTCTCATGGGTATAGTGGTACATCTCTGATAAGAGTTAAATCTTTTCGAAAAGTCGAGCCCACGGTCAAGGGCAAGTGGAGTGACATCCCACAGTTAGTGTATGTTTGAGAAGTGTTGCATGATTGGTTGGGCATGTAAGGACTGTCGAGCGATGAGGGCTGACTGTACTCCTTGAGTTAGAAGATGTTGCATCATCCATGATTTAAATATTTTGTATGAATAAACCTGACTCACATTAAAGGCTACAAGACAAAAATGTATTTTTCCGCATTTTAAGCCATGACCTCCCTTTGTTATTACCTTGCATTATTATTGCATTTCTCGGTGGCTTGTTGAGTAAGTTTTTACTCACCCGTTGGAAAAAACACTTCAGAGGCGTAGTACAATGAGGATGGTCTTGAGTAGCGACCTAGTCAACGAAGCAACCCTAGAGAATATGTTCATCGAGTTTATTATTTTCATAGTTTCTTTTATTTTAACACTTGTGTAATAATGTGGTCTGCAAGCCACGAATGTTTGACATATGTGCGTTGTCGTGTGATGAACATCTTGTGATTATTGATTTTCTATGGAATTTCAATAAAGTTTGGGTCTTAATAAATTTGTGCGCTACAGGTTAGCAAAGGGGTTATGGACTGAGGAACTCCCGAAGATTTTGTGGTCCATTCGGACCACCCAGGCTAGGTCTACAGGTTTCACTCTGTTCGGTTTACTGTTTGGAGATGAGGCCATGACAGTGATGGAGCTGAAAGGTTGATCCCACTACACTACGGAGCCAGAAAATGAAGATGAAAGGCGTGCTTCACTTGACCTCGCCTCAAAGACAAGGCTCCGAGCTGTTGCCAATCTAACGAAGTACTAGGTACAGAAGAAGGCATGGTACGACCTGAAGGTCAAGCTTAAATAGCTTAGGCTAGGGCATTTGGTACTCTGAAGTGTAATCGCTCCTGGTAAATTGGGGAACAAATGGGAAGGACCATATATTATACTTCGCTCATTGCACCCCGGATCTTTCAAGTTAGATAACTTAGACAGGGAAGAGTTAAAACATGCATGGAATGCGGAGCACCTTAAACGATATTTCGCTTAGGGAAGAGTTAAAACAACGCACCAGAGCATGGATGAGTTGTGGAGGTAAGCATCATTCATAAGTGACCAATTAACAGACTTCGAGCCAATAGTTTGAAGTTTCCATCCAAGAGTCGAAGGTGGCAAAAATACCTATGGATAGCCACCAGCTTGATAGCATCCATAGAGGAGTCATGCGTGACTATAAAATAGCAGGGTCCGATCCACAGGTTCGGAGCATCCATAAAATAGCCGAAGGTGGCAAAAATACATATGGATTTTGAGCCATCGGCTTGATAGCATCCATAGAGGAATCCGGCATGACTATAAAATAGCGGGGTCCGATCCACTGGTTCAGAGCATCCGTAAAAGAGCTAAAGGTGGCCAAAATACCTATGGATTCCAAGCCACCAGTTGATAACATCCATAGAGGAGTCTTGCATGACTATAAACTAACAGGTTACGGAACTCTGCGTTCGAAGCATCTATAAAAGAGCCGAAGGTGGCCAAAATTACTGGATTCCGAGTCATTGGCTTGAAGCATCCGAAAAAGAGTATTAAGCTACCAAATATGGATTCCGAGCAACTAGGTTCAAAGAATCCTACGGGGTCCATAACGATCATTAGTTTAGACTCCAAAAAACTGTTTCAAATCATCTATTCAATAAAATAGGGTCTCCAAACGTATAGGTTCAAAGAACTCTGAAAATAAATTTTTCGTGTTCATTGAACATAAATATGTGAAGCCGAGTTAAATGTGCCAGGCGTTGTGCATGACTGACCTCATTTGATAAGTGAGGGCACCCGACCACAAAGAGGGTCTAGGAGGTAAGTGAGGCACAATTTAAACGCATTTCGATAATTTATATTAGTCAATCAATTGTACTACACTATGAAAAATTGGTGTCTAACCTAAGAAGGAAGAGAATGCTCTTCCGATCCATAAGGTTAGCTTCGGGGTTCGCCTAGCCTCGAGGTCCTACATGACTCATTTCTGAGCTTGGAGTCTTCATAACTTTTCTTTTAACCAGTTTCCCTCTTTGCGAAGCTCTCCAATCCTTTTGCTCTTGCTGGAGTTCGGCTAGGTCCGAAGTCTTTCGGAGCTAGTCTTCGTTGGATCTTTGTCAGACCGCTCCTCTTCTTCAGAGTTAGTCCTCTGAAGATGAGGATGTTAGAACTACAACCTTATCCTTTTCTTCTTCCTTAATAAAATAAAGTACTTCGCCAAAAATATCGGGCGTTACTTCCTCGTGACTCCCTTGAGGAACAGAGAATCGAGGGCGTCTGTGAGGCCTTAAAGCTTCTAAGGTAGCCCACTGCTGGTGGAGCCCTTCACTGGCCTCTAGTACTCTGAGGTCATCGTCCAGAGTGCACAACAAATCCTAAACACAAGCATTCCGGTAAAGCCTTTTTCATTCATTAAAAGCAAGACAAGAATACAAGTTTTACATAGCGAGGTCTTATGGAGGGCTAGACCTTAGGGTCCAGAGGACGTAAACTTATCGAAGGCATTGTCGGAGGCAGCGTCTATGTCTGCTTCTGACGATGGGCTTCATTGATCCATGCCTTCACAGTCGTCTGACCTTCAGCTTTCCAAGCTGCCTTGAAAAGCCTCCTAGGCTGCGGCGACATCAAGCAAATGGGCCAACAGCCAATCACCCACAAAGATGGCAGGCGCAATGCCCACGCCCAGTGCAACAGAGATCCCGATGTCCTCAAAGTGGCAAAGAACCTCGAGTGCGGCTACTTGTCCGGAGAACTCTCCGTACCGAATCCCCGAAGTCTTCATGGTCTTCGCCACCGCTTGAATCATCTTCAGCTTCCGAGCCAAGGGCTCTTTCACCTGACGAGGAAGAAGAGTAGAAAGATGTCTCGAAGTATTCTAAGATGCCCGAAGGACATACATGGTTTCGGAGGCTGTACTATTGCACTTTGCCCATTCCACAACCAAGGCCTCTGACGAAGCACATATGTTGCAGGCCAGAGTGTTGAGCTCAGCTGTCTTCATCATGAGGATGGTCTTCTGAGCAAGCAATTTTCGTACCTCACTAGCTGAGCACTGATGTTCTTCCTGGAGTCATATGGCTTCAGCTCCGGAAGCCGCCTGCGTCTCTCGAAGCCTTTCAACTTTGGCCCGAAGCACCACCTGCTGAGCCAGGAGCTCTTCGTTCGCAACCTCCAATACTGCCTTCATTTTTCGCTCCTCATGGACCATCTCTTCCAAGTCCGAGGTCCTGCCCTCAGAGTCGGCAAAGCTATCCTAGAGGGCTATCAACGTCTCCTTAAGCCGGTTGCACTCGCATTCATTGGAAGTCGCAGCCGCACGAGCAAGAACAATGTGCTATCAACAAAGCAAGGTGAGTACAATACAGTACTTTAAATAAATTAACATTTGTAGGTGTACCATACCTGATAGGCGGTCCAGTTCAAGGGCGGTGCCTATCTACGACCCTTCGGCCTCGCTTATTATGGAGACCAGCTCGGTCTCGTCGACCTCTCGGCTAACCCGAGCTAGAGGCTCCAGTAAGGGCTGAAGCCTTGTCCTCCGCTCGAGAAAAGGAGCTAGGAGGGGGAGCCTCGCCAGGGCTCTCTGATCATCGTCTGTAGGGGAAGGACCTGAGAGAAGGGAAGCATCCTCCGAGGCCTCCGTAGATTGCCCCTATTGTAACAATTGTGTTAGTTACAAACATGTTTCTATGAGAAGGTGTAGAATGTATGATATGAACCTCGATGGGTTATCACAGGGGGAGAGAGGGTGTTATACTGGTTCAGGCCTCCCAAGAGGGATAATAACCCCATGTCGAGTTTATAGTGGATTTGGCATAATTTTTCCTCTATCTTTGTGTCCCTATTACAAGGGTAGGGCTCTGCTTTTATAGGCTCGCAGGCCAAAGGAAAATACCCAATTACCCCCTACATGCTCTAGGCTTTATAGGGGTAAGAGGGGAAAACACTAGGCTACTATACATATAGATTTACAGACGTGGTAGATATTCTTCACTTCAGGAGTAGGTATACGACATACTAGCGGAAAGGGCCCCTGGTATGGCTTTTGCACTGTAGCAGTACTGGGATATTTCTTCATCTTCTTGACCAGTCAAAAAATCTTGGCCCTCGGGGAGTCCAAATGGGTCTTCAACAGTAAAAAATCGAGTCGTTACTGTGCGGTGTGTGACGGTTCGCTTCGGAAAGTACCTTGGCACTAGCAGTCAAAGACTGCGGCGGTTGGGTTCCTGGTGGAAAAATCTTGGATGCGGGGCATGCAGTTGCTTTTTACTGCCTATAAAAGGACTTTGCGGACCATTGCGCCACTCACGCCTTCTATTTGCTTCATGCCTAAACCCCTAGCCACTTTCGTTCTCTATCTCCGAAGCCCCTTAGCACCCTTCACTGCAGAGCCCCTTAGCACCCTTCACTGCAGAGCCCCTCAGCACCTTTCGTGCCGACGCCCCTCGCAAGATGCCAAAGAAGGCTTCGTCGAAGAAGGCTTCAACTTTGGGCAGGGGATCGAGCTCCGTCCAAGCTCAAGCGGCGGTCGCGGCTGTAGCGAAGCCTGTAGCGAGGCATCCCGAGCCGACAGACCTTTGGTCACCGTAAGACAAGTTTGAACAGATGTTGGAGTTGTGGGCTTCGGCTTCAATGGAGGAGTCTGTCCGGCGGGTCTACAAAGGGAAGATTTCCGAAGACATCCGTCTTCGAGTACATATGAAGACCAAAACCATCCTGAGGCCTGTCGCGTCCCGATTTAATAAATCAGGACTTTATTGAAATTCCATAGAAAATCAATAAAACAAGACGTTCACCAAGCGACCACGTACAATATGGGCAATCATTCACGGTTCGTAGACCGCATTAATACAAAAGTGAATAAAGATGAAGAGAAACTAATAAATCAAAGGGTCCTAGATGAACGCCTCCTTCCAGTCTCGCCTTGACTGGGTCGCTACTCCAGACCTTCATCCTCCTCGTAGTAGACGGGCTCTGATGGTGTAAGTCAACGGGGTGAGTATAGATGTACTCAGCAAGCCACCGAATGCAATTATAATGCAAGGTAAATAACAAGGGAGATAGTGGCTAGTTTTGCGGAAGCAGCATAATTGTAAAGCATTAATTGTGGGCAATTTATTAGTACGGGAAAGTAAACATGTGTATGCATCATCATCTTCTAACTCGAGGAGTACGTTTTACCTCCCCGCACAACAGTCCTTACATGCCATGAATAACTCATCCATTCAAACAATTGTAAACTAACTGCGAGTAGTCACACAACCCGCCCTTGACCGTGGGCTCGGCTTTTCGAAAAGATTAAGTTACTCTGATCAGAGATGTACACCTGTACCCACAAGGCACGCACTCATCACTTACACTAAAGTGTAACGAGATGACCCATTTCACGGGAACTCGTGCCAAAACCTTCCATATGGTCTTCCCCGACTCATCAGCACCCTCTTATAGGTTTCGTACCGTGTCTCGCCATGTCGAGTTTCCACAATACCCCCTCTTGAGCCATCGTCGGTACAAGGCGCCCTGAGGGCTAGCCCCTTGCCCCCTCCACTATGGTACTGAGAGCCAGGAGTGTTCCACACTTCCAGTTAGGACTTACCCATTAGAATTGTGGTTGGTATGGAAGTGCTTTGCAACAGACCCCGCAGACCGGTCCTTATAGTGCCCCGGGTGCGACATACCAAAACCCGAGCTTGCACCCGGAACCCACCATACTTATAACATACCTAACTCCAACAGAGTCCAGAGACAAGAATAACGGGGTATTTCATATACCAGAATCCATCTAACTACGACTCATCCTTTATATCCTATAGCAGTTGTGCCGATACATTGGGCACTAGCTAATATAATATTTGTAGAGTGACAAGGAGTTAAGGCTCAATAAGCATGGCTTGGGTTTGCACACAAGGACGGGGATCTAATAAATATAATTGTAGGGCTTGATCTTTGACTAATGCAATATTAACCTATGAGTTATAGCGATAATTTATTAAATCATGGGCTCAATAATGATCAACTGTTTCCACAGAGGTGGTCGATGACTTGCCTTGATCAGCAAAGGGGGATGGAGGAACCTCGGGATAGAACTCCTGCTCCTCGACGAACTCGTAGTCTTCTCGATACGGAAAAGTAAACAATACATTCAATAAACAGATAAAATCCACCAAATAAATGAACATACATAGTTGTGGGTGTTTTTATGTGAAGTAATATTTTAATATTCTGAGTTTTTGCATTAAAACAGTAAAGTTTAACTTTTTAGGATTTTTCCTAATTTATTTTCTGTATTATTAATTTTAATCCTAAGGGGTTTTTATTTATTTATTTATTAAGAATATTTTTGGGTAACATGTAACATACTGTTTTTATGGCATTAATGTGTAGAGAATATTATTCTGAATTTAACAAAATTTGAATGGTGAAATTTGGAGTTAAATTGAGCAAGATATGAATTTTTGAAAGTTTAAACTATTTTCTGAATTTTATTTAAAACCAGAAAATGGGCTCTGGTCCACGGTGAGCCAGGCCCACGGTGGACCGCGCCACTGTGCGCGTGAACCGGATCAACCAGATCCTGTTGGATCCAGATCCGGCGGCCAGGCGCGAGGCGGGTTCCTTCAAGTGAAAACGGACGGCTGTGATTAGATCCTGCGAATCGGTACGACGTGGACGCACCAGATCGCTCCAGCGCTTTAAGTGGCGATCGACGTCCGAGAGCGCGCTGATACCGCTTCGATCGGATCCGAGGGCCCTGATTAAATCCCGAAGGGATTTAATCGTAGCCCTTCGATCACGATCGAACGGCTGTGGCTCGATCT
The DNA here is from genome assembly GCA_019279435.1 of Zizania palustris. Taxonomy (NCBI): domain Eukaryota; kingdom Viridiplantae; phylum Streptophyta; class Magnoliopsida; order Poales; family Poaceae; genus Zizania; species Zizania palustris. The sequence continues at coordinate 74,506,270 of JAAALK010000080.1, forward strand.
GGCACGGCACGATGTAAGGGGTGCGTACCCCCCTTCGTCTCCGGCGACGGCGGGCTCGGGTGTGGCTACGACGGCGGCGGCGAGGGCCTAGGGGCCTAGCTAGTGCCAAAAATGGAACGCGGAGGTGAAGGGGGTCCTGTCAGTACCTTAAGTGGCGGCGATGGGGGCCCGGAGGTGACCGGCGGCGAGCGTAGACGGTGAGGGGTCTTCGGGAGCTTGACGGCGACGGTGGTCCGACGGTCCTCACGGCCGTTGGAGGCGTGGCCGAGGACGGGCTGGCGACGACGGACCCGACGGTGGTGGTGGCTAGGGTGAAGGAGGCCGGGATCGACGGCGAGCGGCGGCCGGAGGAGAAACCGAACCAAAGCTCGAAAGAAGGGCGACGACGCTCTGCTTTCGCTCGAGGATGGCTCTGCTGGTGGGGGGTGAGTGCGGTGAGGGGAGGGGCTTTTATAGGGGTCACCGGCGGTGGATATGGTAGGGTTATCGGAGGAAGCCGAGAGGGATCCTTTCCATCTCAGCGAGGTTTCCAAACCTTCGGATCTACTGCCTTTTTCATGAATCCGCGTGGGCTAAGGATGGAATGGAGGCGATGGCGATCGGGGAAGGTGATCCGGGGCGATTCGGGCGATCGCGGTGGCCGGCGGCGAGGAAACAGAAAGGGATCGCCGGGAGAAAGGAAGGGGGCGATCCCCTTCCATGGAGAAGACGAATCTGACAGGTGGGCTCCACCTGTCAGAGGTCGAACTGGGAAAACGAGCGCCGACAGGCGGGCCATGACCGTCAGAGAGAGGGAAGCGGAGGTGAGAGGCTGCCATGTGGGGCCAGGCGGGGCGCGGGCGGGAGGAGAGAGGGGACGCGAGCGCCGACAGGTCGGTCCCACCTGTCAGTGGCTCATGGCTTGGACTGGGCTGGGCTCGGTCACTTTGAAGGTTGCAGGCCCGTTAAGGATTTAAAATTGTTTTCTGATTTAAAATAATTCCAGTAATTCATTTATTTGATTAAGGGTTGAATCCCTGTTGATAAAAATTGTAAAAATTCCTAAAATTATATCTTGGGCTTTAGTTCATCTCATAAAATTTTCAGGTCCAAATTTTGAGTATTTCTCCCTGTTTGGCTTTATTTGGGTTCTTTTATGATTTTCCTTTAATAATAAATCCAGAAATGATTTAAATAATGTTTTTCTTTTATTTTATTTGTTTTTATTTCTTGGGGTGTTACAATCCTATCCCCCTTACAGAGAATCTCGTCCTCGAGATTCGGATCAATCCTCGAATAGCTCAGGATGTTGTGCTTTGAGTTCATCTTCTTTTTCCCATGTAGCTTCTTCTACCGGATGATTGCTCCACTGCACTTTGCAGAAGCGGATGACCCGACTCCTGGTGATCCTTTCTTTGACTTCCAATATCTTGACCGGCTTTTCCACGTAGGTCAAATCTTCTTGAACATCCAACTGCTGAAGATCCACTTGCTCTGTGGGGACGCGGAGACACTTCTTGAGTTGAGATACGTGAAATACGTCATGCACTCCAGCCAATGAGGGCGGTAATTCCAACTGATATGCCACTTCGCCTTGGCGTCGAACAATGGGAAATGGTCCAACATACCGAGGGGCCAACTTTCCTCTCATGTTAAACCGTTGAGTGCCACGGAGAGGCGTAACTCGAAGGTAGACATGATCTCCCTCTTCAAAGGCTAGGTCTCGGCGTCGATTGTCTGCGTAGCTCTTTTGTCGTGATTGGGCTGTCTTGAGCCGATTCTCTGATGATACGTACCTTCTCTTCAGCTTCACGAAGAATGTCCGTTCCGAACACTTGGGATTCACCAGTTTGGTCCCAAAGTAGAGGCGTTCTGCACTTACGTCCATATAGGGCTTCAAAAGGAGACATCTGAAGGCTGGCTTGATAGCTGTTGTTGTACGAAAACTCAGCGTACGGTAAGCTCTTGTCCCAAGTGGCTCCAAAATCCAAGACACATGCCCGTAACATATCCTCCAATATCTGATTTACCCTTTCCGTTTGTCCATCCGTCTGAGGGTGGTAGGCAGTGCTAAAGTTCAATCTTGTTCCCATCTCTTCCTGAAGGTTCTTCCAGAAACGAGAGGTAAACTGACCTCCTCTGTCAGATACTATCTTCTTGGGCACTCCATGAAGACACACGATCCGGGCCATGTATAGTTCTGCAAGCTTAGGACCACTAAAAGTCGTCTTGACGGCTATGAAATGCGCTACTTTCGTAAGCCGATCGATGATCACCCAAATAGAATCATACCCAAGTTGGGTCTTTGGTAATCCGGTGATGAAATCCATACCGATCTCTTCCCACTTCCATTCAGGCACTTTAAGTGGCTGTAACAATCCGCAGGCCTCTGATGTTCAGCTTTCACTCTTCTGCAGGTGTCACATTCGGCGACGAACTGTGCAATCTCTCTTTTCATGCTGACCCACCAATAACGTTCCTTCAGATCCTGGTACATCTTGGTACTGCCGGGATGAATGGAGTACAATGTCTCATGGGCTTCTCTCAGGATAAGGGTCTTTATCTCTGGCTTATCCGGTACACATATCCGGGTTCCAAACCATATGGTGCCGTTCTCATCCTCTGAAAATCCTGGGGCTTTTCCTTGCCTCATGTTCTTCCTAATGGCAGCTATATCTGGGTCTTCCAATTGAGCTTCGCGGATTTGTTCGAACAAGATGGGTTGAGTCTCCAAGGTGGCTAGATACGCTCTTGTGGTTAATCCAAGATTCAACTTTTCCATCTCTCTACATAACAAGGGTGCATGATCCTGAATCATCACAGCTGTGCAATATCCCTTGCGACTTAATGCATCAGCTACCACATTTGCTTTTCCGGGGTGGTAGTGAATGCCTAAGTCATAGTCCTTTATTAGTTCCAACCATCGTCTTTGCCTCAGATTGAGGTCTGGCTGTGTGAAGATGTACTTCAATCTCTTGTGATCCGTAAAGATCTCACAGCGATTTCCAACCAAATAATGCCTCCATATCTTAAGGGCGTGTACCACAGCGGCAAGTTCCAAATCAGTGGGTCGGGTAGTTCAACTCATGAGGTCTCAACTGACGGGAGGCATAAGAGATAACTTTTCCGTCTTGCATAAGAACACATCCCAATCCTTGGCGAGATGCGTCACAATAGACATGGAAGTCTTTCCGGATATCGGGTAGGGTCAGTATGGGCGCAGATACCAAACGGGTCTTGAGGGTGCGGAAACTTTCCTCGCATTCAGGAGTCCATTCAAACTTCTCTCCTTTCTGTAACAACTTGGTCATTGGCTTGGCTATCTTAGAAAAATTCTCAATGAATCTCCGATAATATCGGCCAAACCCAGAAAACTTTGTATCTCAAATACGTTCGTGGGTGGCAGCCAATCCGTAACTGCTTCTACGGTGGCAGGGTCTACTGGGATACCTTGTGCAAGATGATGTGTCCAAGGAACTTCACTTCTGCCATCCAGAATTTACACTTGCTTGTACTTGGACATATAACTGGTGTTCCCTTAGCTTGCCTAAGGTTAACCGAAGGTGAGTCTCGTGCTCTTTCTGGTGCTTGGAATAAATGAGGATGTCGTCTATGAAGACTACGATGAATTTGTCCAAATACTCCATGAACACCTTATTCATCATATTCATGAAGAATGCAGGGGCGTTGGTCAATCCAAAGGACATAACCGTGCACTCATACAATCCGTAACGGGTGGTAAAGGCCGTCTTGGGTATATCTTCTTCTCGAATCCTTAACTGATGATAGCCAGACCGCAGGTCGATCTTCGAGAATATTGTAGCTCCTTTTAGCTGGTCGAAGAGATCGTCGATACGAGGCAACGGGTACTTATTCTTGATGGTCACTTCATTCAAAGCGCGGTAACCCACACACATACGCTTGGCCTTGTCTTCTTTCTTTTCGACGAAGATGACGGGGGCACCCCATGGCGATGTGCTAGGTCTGATGTAGCCTTTCTTTTCGAGATCCTCTAACTGCTGTTTCATCTCAGCTAGCTCATTAGCGGCCATCCGGTATGGTCGCTTGTAAATAGGGGTGGTTCCGGGCACCAAATCAATCCGGAATTCGATGTCCCTCCTGGGTGGCATCCCTGGTAAATCCTTTGGGAATACGTCCGGGTACTCACTGACTACCGTTATCTCCTCCAAGGTAATCTGATGTAGTCTTGGTCTTCCGGTCTTCATGCTTGGCATCTGGAATGGGATGATGGTCCCTTCTTCACTGGTCACAGTCACTTTCCTCTGGGCACATTCTATTACTCCTTGGTGTTTATTTAACCAATCCATCCCTAGAATGAGATCCAAACCTTGGCATTCTATTAGAATGGGGTCGGTCCAAAATACGGTGCCGTGGATATCTATCCATACCTTTGGGCTATAGGTTAGGGCTAGAGTTTGTTTTCCCGGGGTGACTATTTGTACGGCTCTGGATAGTTCTTCTGTGTTTAGATTGTTCTTTTCCACAAAATCAGTTGATATGAAGGAGTGCGTAGCTCCAGTGTCAAATAAAACCACGACAAGTGCTGAATGTACCAAGAACTTACCCATCACTATCTCTGGTGCGGCCTGAGCTTCTTCAGCTGGTGACGTGATTGACTCGGGCGCGGATGGCGGGGTTCGCGGCAACTCCTTGGACGCGCTTGGGATGGGGGCAAGAATTGGAGTAATGCCCCTCCTGGCGGCAGTTCAAGCATACCACGGGCTTGCCGTGCTTGTCGCGCAGGATTTCCGCCTTCTTTGCCGGAGCGGTTGGTGCAGTTGGGGCGGCGGGAGCGGGGCGAGGCTGTCCGGTTCCGATGTTGGCGGCGGGTGGCGCCGGACGATACACTGGTCGGGGGTGGTATTGTGGCACCGGTGAAGGAGGTGTGAATCGGGGCCTCTGAGCCATGCCCTAGTTTTGCCTGAAGGCAATCATCTTCTTTTTCAGGTCGACCTTGTTCTGCTGGGTCTCCTGAATGATAGCTTTATTCACCAACTTTTGAAAGTTGGCAAACTCTCCGGAGATAAGCTGTAGGGACAACTCATCCTTCAATCCCCGGAGGAACTTAGCCTGCCTGGCCGCATCGGTACGGACCTCCTCCGGTGCATATCGGGCCAGACGGTTGAACTCGTGCAGATACTCGGTTACGGACCTGCTCCCCTGCTGCAGGTCCCTGAACTCCTGTTGTTTCTGTGCGATAACACCGTCGGGGATGTGGGCGGCACGGAAAGCGGCCGAAAACTCTGCCCAAGTATGGGCGTGGCCCTCGGGCAGAGTCTCGCGATTATTGTCCCACCACTCTGCGGCTGGACCATGAAGCTGGTGGGTGGCGAAGGGCACCCTCTCCTGCTCGGTGCAGGTAAGGAGGTCGAGCTTTTTCTCGATAGCTCGCAACCAATCCCCAGCCTCCATGGGGTTGGTGGTGCTTGAGAAGGTTGGTGGGCGGACTCGGAGGAACTCCGAGAGCTGAGATGCGGGAGCGGGAGCTGGTGTGGCGGGTCGGGGCAGCTCGGGCTGTTGGTGGAGGCGGAAGAAATGAGCCTGCTGCTCCTGCATCTGTTGCTGCTGCTGTTGCATCTGATTCAATAGGGCAACAACCAACTGGTTCTGAGTGGCCATCATTTCAGCCAGTGTGGGGTGGTTGGCGACTAGGGCTTGCCTTTGCCCGGTCGCTCCCCATTGTGGCAAGTTGCCACTCTCTCCTCCATTCTGGGGAGCGTCGGAACCCTTAGTGTTGGTCATCCTGGAGTTTTCAAAGTAGACAACATTTATTTTAGCGAACTCTTTATATTTATTTCAAAAGGTACCGTTCTTGCGGTTACATTTATTTATTTCGTCATTCATGCCTTATGTTTTGACATGAATGGTAATACAAGCAAGCAAAAATGAAAAACAATCAACCGTAAAACTACGTCTACGGTAGCTCGGGGGACGGCTCAATCTCAGGCTCGGGGGAGACGGTCGGGGTCAAAGAGCTGGATGGTCTGGCGGGTGGTGCACTGCGGGAGATCCTCTTGGGCCTCACAGTAGGGATCCGAAGGGGTTTCTTCTTGCGAGGCGGAAGAGGCACGATCTCCTCAATGTCCTTCTTCAATTCTTCGATCTGGTAACGGAGCTGTGGGTTGGTGGCGACACGCTGCCGAAGGAGCTCATTTTGATGTTGTAACTCCTCTGCCTCGGCTGCCAAGCGATGTCCCTGCTGGATACGGTGACGAAGATCTCCATTCTCGCGGTTCAGATCCTCAGAAGACTGTTGGTAAAAACTGATCATGTCGCGCTGTCCATTGGCGTCCTGTAGTGCCTCGTAATGAAGATCATCCATGGCCTCCAACAAGCGCATGGTATGTCCAATCGCAGAATGGCGCTGGGAGAGTGTGCTGACGAAGACGCTGTGGGGACTCCCTGGAGTGCGAAGAGGCACGAAGCGAAAGTCCATGTCGTAGAGCTCACTATCATAGATCATCCGGAGCTCTGTGAGCGCCTGGAGGGCGGTGCGCTGACTGGCAACCAAGAAGGTAGGTCCTCCTCCACGATAGGTGTGACCTGTCTGAGGGGAGGGCTGGACGACGACGGTGACCTCGCAGAAGCTTTCTTCCTCGTCGGGGAAGACTCCATGGTACATCGGCTCATGCTCGAATCTGAGGAAACCGACGAGCATGCGCAGCTCGCGAATAAATCCGGCCTCATCACGAAGGTTCCCACTCATGGTACGGACCGGCATCTACAAAAGAGAGAAAGTTTTTGTGAAAATCTCGGAAGATGAGAGGATAAGTAGTGTTTGTAAGAAAATATAGTAAGTATAAGTCCTAAGGTCAGGTCTGTTTGGCTTCCTACAGTCAAGTCGGCTCTGATACCATCTTGTCGCGCCCCGATTTAATAAATCAGGACTTTATTGAAATTCCATAGAAAATCAATAAAACAAGACGTTCATCAAGCGACCACGTACAATACGGGCAATCATTCACGGTTCATAGACCGCATTAATACAAAAGTGAATAAGATGAAGAGAAACTAATAAATCAAAGGGTCCTAGATGAACGCCTCCTTCCAGTCTCGCCTTGACTGGGTCGCTACTCCAGACCTTCATCCTCCTCGTAGTAGACGGGCTCTGATGGTGTAGGTCAACGGGGTGAGTACAGATGTACTCAGCAAGCCACCGAATGCAATTATAATGCAAGGTAAATAACAAGGGAGATAATGGCTAGTTTTGCGGAAGCAGCATAATTGTAAAGCATTAATTGTGGGCAATTTATTAGTACGGGAAAGTAAACATGTGTATGCATCATCATCTTCTAACTCGAGGAGTACGTTTTACCTCCCCGCACAACAGTCCTTTCATGCCATGAATAACTCATCCATTCAAACAATTGTAAACTAACTGCGAGTAGTCACACAACCCGCCCTTGACCGTGGGCTCGGCTTTTCGAAAAGATTAAGTTACTCTGATCAGAGATGTACCACTGTACCCACAAGGCACGCACTCATCACTTACACTAAAGTGTAACGAGATGACCCATTTCACGGGAACTCGTGCCAAAACCTTCCATATGGTCTTCCCCGACTCATCAGCACCCTCTTATAGGTTTCGTACCGTGTCTCGCCATGTTGAGTTTCCACAATACCCCCTCTTGAGCCATCGTCGGTACAAGGCGCCCTGAGGGCTAGCCCCTTGCCCCCTCCACTATGGTACTGAGAGACGGAGTGTTCCACACTTCCAGTTAGGACTTACCCATTAGACTTGTGGTTGGTACGGAAGTGCTTTGCAACAGACCCCGCAGACCGGTCCTTATAGTGCCCCGGGTGCGACATACCAAAACCCGAGCTTGCACCCGGAACCCACCATACTTATAACATACCTAACTCCAACAGAGTCCAGAGACAAGAATAACGGGGTATTTCATATACCAGAATCCATCTAACTACGACTCATCCTTTATATCCTATAGCAGTTGTGCCGATACATTGGGCACTAGCTAATATAATATTTGTAGAGTGACAAGGAGTTAAGGCTCAATAAGCATGGCTTGGGTTTGCACACAAGGACGGGGATCTAATAAATATAAGTGTAGGGCTTGATCTTTGACTAATGCAATATTAACCTATGAGTTATAGCGATAATTTATTAAATCATGGGCTCAATAATGATCAACTGTTTCCACAGAGGTGGTCGATGACTTGCCTTGATCAGCAAAGGGGGATGGAGGAACCTCGGGATAGAACTCCTGCTCCTCGACGAACTCGTAGTCTTCTCGATACGGAAAAGTAAACAATACATTCAATAAACAGATAAAATCCACCAAATAAATGAACATACATAGTTGTGGGTGTTTTTATGTGAAGTAATATTTTAATATTCTGAGTTTTTGCATTAAAACAGTAAAGTTTAACTTTTTAGGATTTTTCCTAATTTATTTTCTGTATTATTAATTTTAATCCTAAGGGGTTTTTATTTATTTATTTATTAAGAATATTTTTGGGTAACAGTAACATACTGTTTTTATGGCATTAATGTGTAGAGAATATTATTCTGAATTTAACAAAATTTGAATGGTGAAATTTGGAGTTAAATTGAGCAAGATATGAATTTTTGAAGTTTAAACTATTTTCTGAATTTTATTCAAAACCAGAAAATGGGCTCTGGTCCACGGTGAGCCAGGCCCACGGTGGACCGCGCCACTGTGCGCGTGAACCAGATCAACCAGATCCGTTGGATCCAGATCCGGCGGCCAGGCACGAAGCGGGTTCCTTCAAGTGAAAACGGATGGCTGTGATTAGATCCTGCGAATCGGTACGACGTGGACGCACCAGATCGCTCCAGCGCTTTAAGTGGCGATCGACGGCTGAGAGCGCGCGATACCGCTTCGATCGGATCCGAGGGCCCTGATTAAATCCCGAAGGGATTTAATCGTAGCCCTTCGATCACGATCGAACGGCTGTGGCTCGATCCGGCACGGCACGATGTAAGGGGCGCGTACCCCCCTTCGTCTCCGGCGACGGCGGGCTCGGGTGTGGCTACGACGGCGGCGGCGAGGGCCTAGGGGCCTAGCTAGGGCCAAAAATGGAACGCAGAGGTGAAGGGGGTCCTGTCAGTACCTTCAGTGGCGGTGATGGGGGCCCGGAGGTGACCGGCGGCGAGCGTAGACGGTGAGGGGTCTTCGGGAGCTTGACGGCGACTGTGGTCCGACGGTCCTCACGACCGTTGGAGGCGTGGCCGAGGACGGGCTGGCGACGACGGACCCGACGGTGGCGGTGGCTAGGGTGAAGGAGGCCGGGATCGACGGCGAGCGGCGGCCGGAGGAGAAACCGAACCAAAGCTCGAAAGAAGGGCGACGGCGCTCTGCTTTCGCTCGAGGATGGCTCTGCTGGTGTGGGGTGAGTGCGGTGAGGGGAGGGGCTTTTATAGGGGTCACCGGCGGTGGATATGGTAGGGTTATCAGAGGAAACCGAGAGGGATCCTTTCCATCTCCGGCGAGGTTTCCAAACCTTGGATCTACTGCCTTTTTCATGAATCCGCGTGGGCTAAGGATGGAATGGAGGCGGTGGCGAACGGGGAAGGCGATCCGGGGCAATTCGGGCGATCGCGGTGGCCGGCGGCGAGGAAACAGAAAGGGATCGCCGGGAGAAAGGAAGGGGGCGATCCTCTTCCATGTAGAAGACGAATCTGACAGGCGGGCTCCACCTGTCAGAGGTCGAACGGGAAAACGAGCGCCGATAGGCGGGCCATGACCGTCAGTGAGAGGGAAGCGGAGGTGAGAGGCTGCCATGTGGGGCCAGGCGGGGCGCGGGCGGGAGGAGAGAGGGGACGCGAGCGCCGACAGGTCGGTCCCACCTGTCAGTGGCTCATGGCTTGGACTGGGCTGGGCTCGGTCACTTTGAAGGTTGCGGCCCGTTAAGGATTTAAAATTGTTTTCTGATTTAAAATAATTCCAGTAATTCATTTATTTGATTAAGGGTTGAATCCCTGTTGATAAAAATTTGTAAAAATTCCTAAAATTATATCTTGGGCTTTAGTTCATCTCATAAAATTTTCAGGTCCAAATTTTGAGTATTTCTCCCTGTTTGGCTTTATTTGGGTTCTTTTATGATTTTCCTTTAATAATAAATCCAGAAATGATTTAAATAATGTTTTTCTTTTATTTTATTTGTTTTTATTTCTTGGGGTGTTACAAGGCCTCGGCCTGATGAAGTTGTAGTCTTCGAGGCCTTCTTCGAGGCAGGGATCAGGCTACCTACAGTGGATATACTGAGTGAGGTGTTGAAGGCCTATAATTTCAAACTCCCTCACCTGTCACCGAACGTTGTGGTGAGGCTCACGATCTTCGAGGCAGGGATCAGGCTACCTACAGTGGATATACTGAGTGAGGTGTTGAAGGCCTATAATTTCAAACTCCATCACCTGTCCCCGAAGGATGCGGAGGGAGAGCAGATGTCTTCATCACCCTCCACGATGCCAACTGTCAGCCAAAGAGAAGGGAGGGCCCGGACGGCTTTGAGAGGGCTTTGGCCTTCGGGAGCACCAACTTCCAGCTACGCAAGGAGTTCTTGAATGACTTCCCGGCGAGGGTGGTCAACAACAGGTGGCACTCGAAGTGGGACCAAGAGTGGTTCTATGCTTCGGTTGGCGCAGACTCCTCACTTCAGAGTACCAACGCGCTCATTTCCTACCGCCGCCAAGCCAAAGTGTCATCAGATTCTGAGACACTTCGGTCGAGGATGTTGTTTCTGTGAAGGGTGGCGACGAAGACGATCATGCGTGACCTGGCCGATGAATTTACCACCCTTTGGCTCAGCCCTTGGCACTGCTCCTGGCTAGAAGACTTATTTTCTGGCTTTAGACCCAGTGGTTTCGAGGGATGTATCAGCGGAGCACCTTGGTAAGGCTTCGAGCACTTTGTCTTCGCACTTGTTGGAATCTAGCTTGTGCTAACTTAGATTCTCTGATGAAGCTACACGCGACATACGGTCTCTGGAGGAGGCCATAGTAGCAGCCGAACGTGTCATGGGACCTCCGACACCACACGGGCAGATCTAGAGGCTCGCCTTGGTGGGGTCTTAGGAAAGATGGAACAGAGGATGGACCTGGCTCGGCATTGTGGGGGTCCAAACACTATCAAACTTCGCCGACTCGGCCCCTTCGGCAAGTGGTTCGAAGAGGAAGCGGGCGGATGACGAGGAGCCCAAGGCCTCGAAGTCCATAGAATCTTCAATGGTTCGCTCGGAGCCCTCGGTGGCCAAAGCCCCTGGCGTGAAGGATCAAGCATCCCCATACCTTGCTGTTGGAGGAGAGCCGGAGAATGCACCCACAACCACGACCGAAGTGCTGGCGCCGGAGGCTGGAACGGTGGTAATGACGATGGAGGCTTCGGGGGCGGCCCCTTTGAATGCGGAGTCTGGGACTCAGCCACCCCTATAAAGGGATTGGGGATGGCACCTCGCTCCTATGGCGTTCCAGTACATTTCATCCAGCGAGGAGGAGGCTGGCAGAGGCAAATGCTTGTATCATGCTTTTTGTTATACTTGTATGTATTGACTTGTATTTTTTCTCATGTGTTGGCGATGATGTGAGGCCTGCAGTTGCAGATGCAGAGGGTACCTCTGACATCAACGGAGGCAATGAAGGCAGCAGCAGTTCGGGGTCCGAAGTGGACTCTTTGTCTAAAGAATATGAAGTGGCAACCACGGCGGAGGGACCTCTCAAGAACATCCGGACGAAGAGGTGAATGTAGTAGACCGGAGCCCTTCTCCGGAGGTGCCCGTGTTCCTGGCGCTCTTGATTCGGCCCCTTATCCTGAGGGGGCCTTCGACGGAGGTGGTCGTCGAAATCTTCTACGACAACAGCATTGCCACAGTAACCTCTTTATAAATGCTAGCGAAGCCATCCATCAGGTTAGCGAGGCTTCACACATGGTTCATGTAATACTTAGCTCTTCTTAATATTAAAGACTTCTTGAATCTTTCCATGCCTTCATACTAAATCAAGCAACAACAATCTCCGTGGGCCATCGGGAAGAATTCTTGGCGGAGGGATATGAAACCCTTTGGTGCCAGGCTTTGGAGGTCGTTGAAAGGCAGAAGCAGGACGAAGCGGTGGCTGAGGTGGTGAAGTCCGAGGTAGCTAGGGTAAACGAAGCCCTATAGAAAATGGCTTCAGAGATGGAGATTGTTCGGGAAGCGCTTCGGTCTTCGGAGGAGGCCAGCGCAAAGCTGTTGGCGGAGAAATCTGATCTTGGTGCTGCTAGCCAATCTCTGGAAGGCTTCGTGGTCCGAGGGGATGATAAAGCCACCTCGACTCTGACCTAAGTCCTGGAGCACTTGGTGACCTAGTGCCAGGCTCCAGAATTCAGTACTCAAGATCCGATCGAGGACCGCCTTGAATTTCTTCAGATAACCGTGGCGACGATGGAGGTGACACTTTCGGGCTTCGCGTTGATGGCTAGATGGGTGGCTGGCCAAGGGGTGCTATAGCTGCTCCACGAAGCGGGGTGTAGTCATCTCAAAGCAGCAACCTCGGCTACGCCAGTGGCCTTCGGAGGCCCTCACCTGATTTCGCCTGCCTCAGCAGTCCGCGGAGCGTGGCGCAGGCTTAAAGAATATTGGAAGGCTCAAGGGTGCGAAGCAGTCCTTGAGCTCCAAGAAGCCGCCCGCTTACGCCTCTAGGACCGAGAGTAGCGACTAGAGGGGGGTGAATGGCCGCCTAAAACATTCTTTCGAATCAATGGCCTTCTACCAACACCCAACGCACCTCAATAGACAATCAGCAGAAACCAAGACAAATCACAAGTACTCAAATAATCTAGCCTAAACACAATCGGTGTCCTAATCAAAAAGACACCATCATAGTGTTAAAAGGCGGACTAAAAATGCATTCAACTCACAGGCATTTCAAGCATCATACGGATAATAATCACAGGCATTTAACTGGACAAAATAACTGCAGATGAAACATTTTGCTAACAGATGATTTGAAATGCACTAACGATATGAAAAATCATGCATTGCACACAGCATCCGGTCACCGAGGCCCTCTTCACCATTCATTTGGCACCTCGCCACAAATAGTTGGCGCTGAGCACCTCGCAGCTTTCGCGTGGACTTCGATAGCCACGTGGGCTTCGGTCCTAAGCGCTTCCTCCAGGCGGTGGCAAACAACGCCGCAACACATGCGCGCTTCGCCTGCTGCTCCCGATGCCAACCGCCGCCACACGGCAAGCCTTCTTCAGAAAAGCCAGTGCCAAAACCACGGCTAGGAAAAAGACTGATCTATCGGTTCTTGAGAGGAAGAGAAAACCAGACAGGAAAAAACATGGAGAAGGGCACTCTGCGTGGCGGCAGCTCCGATCAGAAAAAAACACCGGCGGCGATTTCTGGATGCTATAGCAGAAAAACCATGAACAGTGGGGAAAGTGATTTCGGGATCAAGAAGAACTCAGATTTCATTCAAGTGAGTTAACCCTAACCCTAGGGATTGGGGCCCTATTTATAGGCAGCCCAATAAACTAGGAAAAATACCAAAAGACCCTTAGGGTTTAACAGACACTGAAATAAAATAGAAAAGACCATAATTCCCTTAGGATTTTTACAGACTTGACTAACACACTGTGGACCTAGAAAGAAAAAATGGTAAAATCCTAAATAAAGATAACTTGTCATGACGTGGAACTTTCGTAGCAGCTATGGCTTCGCTTCAGGACGGCTCGATCTAGGATCAGCGGTATGGATTGGGCGTCGATTTTGCGCTGAAACCGACAAAGCGTCCACCGTATTCGCACCGGGTACCCGGATTGGGCCGACCCGATTCCGCGGCTCCCTCAGCCCAGCAATCACTTGCCACCCGTGTACTAGAGTCAATCCCAGTCAATAGATCATTGGATCCCCTCCCGCTCCTAGCACATGTACTTGGATTGGGCCGACCCTTAATCCATGGCCCCTCTACCCGGTAGTCGCTCGTCGCCCGTGTACCTGAGTCACACGCGGCCTAGACACGGTAGGTCTCGATTTCTGTTCATCTCCTCTTCGACTTCCGTTGACAATCAATCATCACATCTAGAGCCATGAGGCCCATGATCTTCAACATGGCTCCTCAATCTCACCCTTGATGAGTGCATTGTCAACACTCTCTTCAGCAATGCTTCAGAACCTGCAAGACAGGTGGAAACACGAAAACAAAAACACAAGAAGACAGAAGGAAGAAAATAAAATAAAATAAAAAGGTTTAACCCTAATGACCAAAAGCTGAACAAGAGCTAGAAAATGGTCATTATGGTTAACCAAAAATAAAAACTTAACCCAGTGCAATCTCAGAACTATCAACAAGGATATCCAAAAAGTAAAGGCAAAAGAGACTAAAACTCCCCCTAAAATAAATCCCAAAGAAAGCCAAAACTCCCCCTAAACTCTTCTAAAAGATCAAGTAACCCAAAATTTCTCCCCCTTGTTGACAATTGGACTCATCAAGTGAGACTAAATGCACTCAAAAGAGAAATAAACTCAAACTCCCCCTAAAATGCAACTCCCCCTCAAAATATGCAATGAATGGAACTAGGGTGCAAGTGGAGTGTAAAAAACCATGCTTCTCAGATATGATTGACTGCAATTACAACATCTAGCAAATATAGCACAAAATATTGTCTAAGACACATGGCATGATCCATGCAATAGATGATATCCAAAGAAAGTCATTAGCATGCATTTTTAGATTTTTGCAAATAAAAGCATCACCATATTTTGTAGTTGACAAGCAAGTTAAAACATGAGATGCAAAGGCTAGCTTATATCTACCAAGAGATGCATTGTCTAGAACAAAGAGCTTCAGCAAACTCGGTATCTTTTTAATTTTCAGGCTTTTTCTTTTCCTTTTTCATTTTTGTCAGGGGTTATTTACATGTCAACCTTATCCTAACCTACCAAGTCAAGCCTAGGCCAGAATAGGAACATCAGAAGCTTAAGACAGTGGTCTTGGCATACATTACAATGTCCTAGTTCATACAAAGTGCTATGGTAAGTAGTCCAGAACAATGCAATGCGACAAAGCAAACCCACCTAGATCTTTTCAATTAAGCATTAAAGGCATGGATTTTTCATTTTATGATTTTTATCCATTTTATAGCATATTTCCATGTTAAAGAATATAGATGTCCAAGTTGCATATCTGCATCTAAGTAAGGAACTAGCTACGAGGCATGTAAAAGATAGCAAAAGTATTCAATCTACACATGCTAGTTACCAGAAGCAATGGTTATCATTTTTCAATTTTAAAACATAAAAGCCATGCACATGACGGATATCAGATATATCATGTGAACTGAAGAAAAGCATGATCATCGACAAGTATTCAAAAGCATATACTAGCTAGAATAAGTAAAGCATGTCAATCATATAATAGAAGCAAGCTCAAAGTGTGTTATATGAATGTGCATGGTATGAACTCACATGAAAAGACTCAATAAAAGAGTAAAGAAGAAAGAAAAGACTCACAAATATCCTAAAAAGGATACATAACTCCCAAATCACCTCGCAAACGCACAAATGTAAACTGATCTAGGGGTTTGGTGAGAATGTCAGCCAATTGATGATGGGTATCAACATGAACAAGGTCAATGACACCTTTCTCATATTGATCCCTCAAAAAGTGAAAGTGCACATCGATATGTTTGGTTTTTGAATGAAGACATGGGGTTTTCCCTACACTAATCACGCTGGTGCTATCACAAAACAAAGGTACTCTGGCTGGGAAAGACAACCCAAAATCTCTCAAAGTGGAAATCATCCAAACCAACTGTGAGCAGCAGCTACATACTCAGCCTCAATAGTGGAAAGAACAACTCTAGATTGATTACACGAAGGCCAAGAAACAAGCTAAGAACCGAGAAACTAGCAAGTATCGAAAGTCGACTTGCGGTCCAGCCAACATCCACTAAAATTAGCGTCAGAAAAGCCAGATAACTCAAGAGATGATGATGCTGAATAGTAAAGACCAAGATCAGGTGCATAGGTAAGATACCTGAAAATACACTTGACAACCTGCCGATGAGATGCGCGTGGTCAAGACTGGAAGCACACGCACAGTCCCATGGCAAACTAAATGTCCGGTCTCGTCATCATCAGGTACAACAGCGATCCGATAATCCCTCGATACTCTCTCTCGTTGACCTTGACGCCGCTCTCGTCCTTATCCAGGCCACCAAATGTACCTATTGGGGTCATCTAAGGCTTCAGCTCTCCACCAAAGTCAATCTTCTTCAGCATGTCCTGCGTGTACTTGCTCTGGTGGATGAAGATGACATCCTTGGTCTGCTTGATCTGGAGTACTAAGAAGTACTTGAGCTCACCCATGAGGCTCATCTCAAACTCACTGTGGATCTGCTCAGAAAACTTGGACACAAGCTCATCAGTAGAACCTCCAAAAATAATGTCATTCACGTAAATCTGAGCAATCAAGAAATCTGAGCCAACTCTGAGCAAGAAAAGATTTTTGTCCACAAAACCCATCACAAAGCCACTCCCCAACAAAAACTGCTTTAAATGATCATACCAGGCCCTGGGGGCTTGCTTCAGACCATATAAAGCTTTCTGCAACTTGAAAACATGTCGAGGAAACTTGGGGTTTTCAAAACCGGGGGGTTGCCTAACATAGACCTCCTCCTCTATATACCCGTTCAGAAAAGCACTCTTGACATCCATTTGAAATAGTTTAAAACCTTTAGAAGCAGCGAATGAAAAAAGTATGCGAATGGACTCAAGACGGGCAATAGGGGCGAAAGTCTCCTCAAAGTCAATACCCTCTTTCTAGAAAAAACCCTGGGAAACTAATAGAGCTTTGTTGCGCACCACAACCCCATCTTCACCTTACATGTTCGTAAGCACCCACTTGGTGCCTCTGGGGTTGCATCCAGGTGGAAGCTCAACTAGTGTCCAAACCCGATTGCGAACAAAGTTCTTAAGCTCTTCTTGCATGGCATTTATCCAATTTTCATCAGAAAGAGCATGAGCAACATCTCTAGGCTCAAAGGTGGCAACAAACGCAGATTCAGCAAAAATAGTGAGTGAGCCAGCATGAGAACGCAAGGATCTCGAAGTGAGATCATCGATGATGAGCTCTGAGGGGTGATCATGCTGAACTGTTCAGGATCCTAGGTGATCAGATGTCACCTCACCGGAGACAGCAGATGGCATCTCTGGACTCGACTGAGTGGGCTCGATCGAAGTGGAAGTAGTGATCAGAGGTCCACCCACGTCCTTAGTCAAAGTCTCAGAAGGTGTGGGGTCTACAGGCTGTGCAGAAGGCCCACCCTCATCAACAGTAGGAGTCTCATCATCTTCCTCGAAGATGGACTCTCCAAGATCATCATCTCTATAATGCTCAAAAGAAGGAGTAAGCGAAGACATGGACTCATCGAAAGAAACCTCGCAAGTCTCGACAAGCTGCTGGGAGTCGAGGTTCCAAACACAGAAGCCTCGAGAATGCAAAGCATAACCAAGAAAGACTCCATCCCAGCAAAAAGGCTCAAACTTGTCCAAATGCCCTCCCTTCTTGAGCACAAAGCACTTGTAGCCAAATACTCGCAAGTGACTCACCTTGGGCTAGTCTACCAAACTACAACTCATATGATATCTTACCTAAGTAAGCTATAAGAAAAATGTGGTTGGCCAGATAACAAGTCTGTGTTCATGGCTTCAGCCCAAAAGTGCCAAGGAGTCCTATGCTCATCGAGCATCGTCCTAGCCATCTTCAACTAGCGTGCAGTTCTTTTGTTCCACAACGCCATTCCGTGGGGGAGTGTAAGGAGCAAAAAACTGGTGCTCAAGACCCTGATCACCACAAAAGCTGACGAACTGAGAATTCTTGAACTCAGAGCCTTTGTCAAAGCGAATTGCTCGCATTCGACCATTGTTCTCATTCTCCAGCTTCAAAACCAGGTCATGAACAAACTAGAAAGCCTCATCCTTAGACTCTAGAAAGAAAACCCACGAGAATTGAGAAAAGTCATCAACAACTACAAGCACGTACCACTTCCCACCGACTGAACGTACCCGAGCTAGACCAATAGTAACCATGTGTAACTGCTCTCCCGGGTACAAAGTCATCACCTGAGTCACAGGTGCGTGAGAAGCGACAACCATTTTCCCATGACGACAGGGATGGCAAACTAGATCCTTCTCCATCTTAAGCTTGGGCAATCCTCGGATGAGATCCAAAGAGCTCAATCTGACTAGCAGATCAAAACTCAAATGACCTAACCTCCTATGCCACCTCTAGAGCTCAAAAGAGGATCCAGCGATCAAATAGCGAGAAGGGCCAAAGGAACTAGAGAAATCAATCCGGAAAACCTTACCGAAAGGTAAGATCTGGCATACCAAAGATCCTATAGAATCAACAAAAGATGACATGCCCTTCTTAAATCGAACCTCTAAACCATCCTCAAGAAGTTGCGAAATAGAGACCAAATTAAAACTCAAGTTTCCAACCAAAGCAACATTCTTCAAAGAGAAATGCTCAGAGATTCGAATTGAGCCAATGTCGTGTACCTTCCCTTGACCATTGTTCCCGAAAGTGATGTACTCCTTGGAGCTCGGGGAAGTTAGGCTGGAGAACCATCTGTGATGTCCCGTCATGTGGTGAGAGCATCCTGAATCCATGATCCACACATTCTCCAGGCCGTCGATCCTGCAATATCAATGGTCATAAGGGGGAGCAAACGGTTCGACACCAGGTTTAGCAAAGGAGCTAAACTAGTGTTGAGCCATCTGCTCTAAAGAAGGAAAGCAGAAGGAATCATACGTGTCTGGACCAAAATGCGGCACAAAGCGTGGTCCTCTTTTATGCCTAAAGTCTCGTCCATGAGTTCCAAAGCCATATCCAGAACGACCTAGAGCTCTGCCAGGAGCGAAAACAACCCTCCGGAGCACGGGCACGAAAGCCATCTCCTCTACCACCACCTACATGACGCGCCTTGGCCTCTAGCCTCTCGCCACGTCGAGGGACTCTCTGTCTACCACCCTACTAGTAGAACTGCTCCTGCCCTCCTAGAGCTCTCTCAACCCGCTTCCTCCTGAAGCAAAACTCCTCAAGATGCCCGTCTCTCTGACAAAACTCACAGTGATAGGTAGGCTTCTTGGGATGTGGTTGAGGCTTGGGGTTCTTGGGCTTGGTGGTGTTGGGTGTAGACTCTTTGGTCTGAGAGGGTCTAGGTAGAGAGTCAAGAGAAGTGTGGAGATGCTTGGGCTTTGAGATCCAGATAGGGTTCTTGGGTGGATCTTTAGGTTGTTCTTATAACACTCCATCCTTGGGCTGACAGGCCTGAAAAGACTCAGTGGAGTGAGTCTTGGGATATCTCTGCTCTGAAGTCATCTTACTCCACTCCACTGCACGGCTAAGGGCACTGTCAAAGTCAGCCTTGGTGTAGGTGTAACCTACCCCAAACCCATCTAGCCTCTTGAACTGCTGGATCATCATGCCGAGCTGTGGCTCTCTTGCACTCACCCAACTCAGGATCTGACAGAGGTAAGAATTTTTGTTCTGAGCATCAGCTAGCTCCATCTCAAGGAAGCTAGCACCTCCACCTGAGACAAGCAGATCTCACACTCTCTATCAGCTTGGACAGACTTCTCAGCTTTTAGCTTGATTAGTTGTAATCTCAGGGACAAGCAATTCTCACAAACAGTGGGTGGAATTTACAATGTCTCAAGCTCAAGCTTAGTCCGCTCCAGCTCAGCTCTGACTCTGGCTAACTCGCCCAACTGCTCATCACTCTTAGCTCTCAACTCAGCTAAAACAGCTAAATGAGATGAGTAGTCTACACAGGGCACGATGATAGTGGCATGAGCATCTTTCAGCTCTAGCTGAGCGCTCTCAAGCTTAGTGGCCAAAGCGTCTCTCTCATCTACCCTCTCTGTGTACTTGGACTTCAAAGTCGACAGGTCACACAACAGCACCTCGCAGTTAGGGCACTCATTGCTATCACCTAAGCAAGGGAAAGAAGATATACTCTCAATCTTGCCATTGGCCATGGCAAGCTCACTCTCAAGCTCATCTACCCTCTTCTTAGCCCCTCTAAGAAGTTTCTCCCGATATCTCAACTCCTGACGGTTCTCTTCAAGCAATTCAATGACTTCTAGTTCATAGGAAGATACCTTTTCATCGTCGTCATCATCAGAGTTGTCGGGGGAGCCCTTTTCATCTTTATCCCCAAGAGCCATCGAGTAGAAGCTCTTGAGGGATCTTCGGTTATGGTGTGAGTGGCTCTTCGGCTTGTCCCTGAAGGCCATGAAGTAGAGGCCCACCAGATCATCCTTGTCCTTCCCCTTCTTGATCACGATCTCCTCATCACTTGAGCTTGATGAAGAGGAAGAAGACGATGATCTCTTGGAGTATCTTCTCTCCATCTCGGTGAAGAAGGCCTTGTCTCGCTTCTTGTTCTCACGCCGGTAGTCCTTCAGGGGCCTTTCGAAAGAACCTCATCTTTGGCTTGCCCTTTGTGAAGGTGGAGCTGTTGTGCTTAGAGGAGTCATAGGAGCCACCGTTGGTGCCCTTTTTGTGATTGTTATGCTTGGGGCAGTTGGCGATGAAGTGACCTAGATCACCACACTCAAAGTATCCAGATTTTGTGCCATGTCGTTTGATCATTCTTTTGTCATAGACAGGACACATCTGGCTATTATAAAGACATAGGTCATCATCTCCTAACGAATCAAGCTGGTCCTCAGTGATAGACATCAAAGAGAACGAAGCACAGCTCAAAGCAGGAGGAATTAGCAGAGGGTGTCGCAAGGGCTAGGGTTTTTGAGCTAGAACCAGTGAGATTTGATCTCAACTGGATATCAAACTCTGTGGCCTTGAGCTTATTGAAAAGCTCTGCGATAGTCAAGGTATCGTAAGAAGTCCTCTCAATGATAGAGGATACCTTTATATCCCAGATATTAGGGTCCAAGGTATGAAGAACCTTGAGTGCCTGCTCATGATCTGAGACCAGCTGAACTCCCTCGGCCTTTTTGGCCCGAAGCTTGTTGATGATTGATTGAAAACGACTGAACAAAGCTTCAACAGATTCACCCGGCTTCTATGTGAAATTTTAATATTCACGTCGGTAGGTCTGATAGAGCCGAGCCTTGACCTGAGCTGTCCCCTCATGGTGTGCCTGGAGGGTAGCCCAAATCTCTCTAGCAGGGCTGAGATGGCTCACACGCTCAAACTCACTGGGACCTAGACCAGAAAATAAAATGTTCACCGCCTTGTTGTTGTTTTGATGTTGGGCGACTAACTCAGGGGTAGTGCACTCAGCAGATGGAAGCACAGTAAAAGTGTCGTGAACACAGATATCCCAAATGTCCGAGCTTTGGCTCATGAGATAGGCTCACTTGCGAGTCTTCCAATAGTTGTAGCCAAAAACATCAAGGATGGAACCTTGCTAGAAGAATCCTTGATCGCTACCTTGGGTTGGAACCAGTTAACGTATGCAAAAACCCTAACCAGGCTCTGATACCACTTGTAGGACCAAGAGTAGCGACCAAAGGGGGGTGAATAGGCGCCTAAAATTTTTTTTTCGAATCACTAGCCTTCTCCCAACACCCAACGCACCTCAACACACAATCAGCAGAAACCAAGACAGATCACAAGTACTCAAATAATCTAGTATAAAAACAACCGGTGTCCTAATCAAAAAGACACCATCACAGCGTTAAAAAGGCACACTAAAAATGCATTCAACTCATAGGCATTACAAGCATCATAGGGATAATAATCACAAGCATTTAACTGGACAAAATAACTGTAGATGAAACATTTTGCTCATAGATGATTTGAAATGCACTAACGATACGAAAAATATATCAATGGCCAACCGTAGTGCAATTTGAAACAAAACTCTTGCAGTGATTAAATCTATCCATAAATTAAATGCAAGTGCACGCAAATCGAGGAGAAAATTTACTGTTCACAAATTTGTCTCCTGTTCAGCACTTAGCCAAAGCCTGTGTGCCTCACCTCCAAAGTATGCTTCAGCGAAGCCACAGTGAAGCCTGAGATTCTGCTTGCCGAAGCCTGCGCATCCAATCCGCAAGGCACACGCGTCTGGTCACCGAGGCCCTCTTCGCCTTTCACATGGCACCCCGCCACAAACAGCTGGTGTTGAGCGCCTCGCAGCCATCGTGTGGACTTCGATAGCTGCGTGGGCTTTGGTCCTTAGTGCTTCCTCTAGGCGGTGGCAAACAGCGCCGCAACACATGTGCCCTTCGTGTGCTGCTCCCAATTCCAGCCGCCGCCACAACGGCAAGGCTTCTCCAAAAAACCAGTGCCAAAACCATGGCTAGGAAAAAGACCGAGCGGTCGGTTCTTGAGAGGAAGAGAAAACCAGATGGGAAAAAACCTGGAGAAGAGCACTATGCGTGGTGGCAGCTCCGATCAGAAAAAACACCAGCGGCGATTTCTGGATGCTACAGCACAAAAACTATGAACAGTGGGGAAAGTGATTTCTAGATCAAGAATAACTCATATTTTCATTGAAGTGAGTTAACCCTAACCCTAGGGATTTGGGCCCTATTTATAGGCAGCCCAATAAACTAGGAAAAATACCAAAAGACCCTTAGAGTTTAACATATGCTGAAATAAAATGGAAAAGACCATAATGCCCTTAGGATTTTTATATACTTGACTAACACACTGTGGGCCTAGAAAGAAAAATGGTAAAATCCTAAATAAAGATAACTTGTCCTGACGTGGAGCTTTCGTAGCAGCTACGGCTTCGCTTCTGGACGGCTCGATTTAGGATCAGTAGTCTGGATTGGGTGTTGGTTTTGCGCCGAAACCGACAAAGCGTCCACCATCTTTGCACGGGTACCCAGATTGGGCCGGCTTGATTCCGTAGCTCCCTCAGCCCGGAAATCACTTGTCGTCCATGTACCTGAGTCAATCCCAGTCAACAGACCGGTGGATCCCCTGCCACTCCTAGCCCATGTACTCGGATTGGCCCGACCCGACTCCACAGCCCCTCTGCCCGACAGTCGCTTGCCGCCCATGTACCTGAGTCACACGTGGCCCAGACATGGCAGGTCTCGACTTCTCTTCGTCTCCTCTTCTACTTCCATTGACAATCATTCATCACATCTGGAGCCATGAGGCCCATGATCTTCAACATGGCTCCTCAACGCCGAGCTGGGGTGCAGGCCACGCCAGCTCAGCCTTCGGCATCGAATCCTCCGCCACCGAAGGTGTAGATATTCTTAGGCTTCTTTTATTTCTTAACCGTAGGCCTGTAAAATAACTTGTCAATTTATTAATAGAAATGTAGGGGTATTTTGTACCTACCCAAGCTCAGCCTTCGGATGTTGACTTCGAAGTGCTCGAGGATTCAGAAGTGCTTCGTCAACATTGGGTAGTGCTCGAGGTAGCTAGGTCCGAAGGCCCCCAACGATTCAAACATCTGAGGGGTCCTAGGGCCGAAGTTATTCCCAAAGTAGCCCTGGAGCTGCTAGCCTCCATGAAGACGGAGCCCCTTCGGAGCCCTTCATCCTCGCCTGACTTAAGATTATTTGGGGTAGACTTAAGGGGCGAAGGGGTCTAGTCTTCGGGCATAGCTTTACAAGGTGACAAAGCATTAGACTTTTCTACCTTCGATGTAGAGCAACCTGCACTTTGGACTTGGGCTGACCTCTAGGAAGAAAGACGAGTTCTACGGGCTTCGAAGCATGGACAGTTTAGCTGCAGGAGATCTGGCTTCAACGGGGCTTCGTCCAACCGAGGGGGTCCTTCCTAGAAGAAGAGCAAGCAGAGGTCGAATTTGTCCGAGCCTTGGGCCTCCTTTTTCTTAGGTTTAGATATAGACTATTCGTAGTATTTTGCTTTTGAAGTGTACTCGTAAGCATACTTCGTATTTGTACTTGGCATTCGATGAATGGAAATTTTCTTGTACTTCTTGTACGTAAAACCTCGCTGTATACGCATACTTCACTCATATACATCACACACATTGCATGTTTCGTACGCTCCACATGCATACACCTCGGTTCCCCCTTGCATGTGGCGTTTAGGAACTTGGGCATTGTCGGTGTGTGCAATAAATAAAATGCGCAGGGGTGCGCCTTGGGTTGCTTTGAATATCTATATCGTATTGTTCGGAGGCCTCGCTTGGGCTTCAAACATGTTAGATTTGAAACGAAGCGTGACTTCGAAGACTTATTTCAATTAAGCGAAGCAACGCTTTGAAATATTTAATTCGTAATAGATCTTGAATTTTGACACGCGAAGCAAGGCTTCGAAGCGTGCTTAAATGGTGAAGCAAGGCTTCTGAGCTTGATTTTGGAATGAGAGTGGTGTGGATTCACCGAACCTATGATAGTGTGAGCCACCTTCGACTCTGAGCTAGCTTCGAACTCTGGGCCACCTACGACCCTAGGATACTCTGGGTATGGAACAAGCCGGTGGCCCGGCGTCCTTCATCCCACTGCTACGGGCCCGGAGGCACTGTGTAGCCTTCAATGTAGTGCTTCGGTTTGAATAGAACAAAGCAGTGCTTTGGTCCTTATTACTACGAAGCGGTGACCTCGGTTCTTAATAAAACGAAGCAATGTCTTTGGGTCTTAATAGAACACAACAAGGCTTCAGGTTTTGGATAAAGTGAAGCAACGCTTCAGTTTTTAATAAAATGAAGCGAGGCTACGGTTTTTTATAGAACGAAGCAAAGCTTCAGTTTTTAATAGAACGAAGAAAGGCTTCGTATAGTGTGTATACCTTTGGAAACTTGACTGGGTCTAGAGACCGAGCGGCTTCACGCGGTTGGAGGGAGCTTGCCTCGTAGCCCCTAGGACTCCTGAGGCCTTCGACGAGCGCCCAGAGCCCCTTGCCGAAGAGTGTGTGGAAGGCTATTGGGGCTTGTCGCTTTCTTCATGGATGTACTCCGAGGCGTGAGTGGTGGTAGAGACACTAGCTATTAGTACTAGGGTCCCCATGGATGGCACCAACTGTTGTAACAATTGTGTTAGTTACAAACAGGTTTCCATGAGAAGGTGTAGAATGTATGATATGATCCTCGAAGGTTTCACAGAGGGAGAGAGGGTTTTATACTGGTTCGGGCCTCCCAAGAGGGATAATAACCCTACGTCCAGTTTATAGTGGATTTGGCATAATTTTGCCTCTATTTTTGTGTCCCAATTACAAGGGCAGGGCCCTGCTTTTTTGGCTCACAGGCCAAAGGAAAAGACCCAATTACCCTCTACATGCTATAGGATTTATAGGGGTAAGAGGGGAAAAGGCTAGGCTACTGTTCATATATCTTTACATACGTGGTATATATACATCTCTTTAGGAGTAGGTATACGGCATACCAGCGGCCGGGGCCCCTGGTAAAGCTTTTGTACTATAGCAGTACTGGGTTATTTCTTCATCTTCTGAACCGGAGCACCTACCGGAGGGTCCCGGCCGAAGCTTATTGAGAGCGCTTTAGAGGGGTCCCGGAGGGGACTCTGAAGAGAGCTCTGAAGAGGACTCCGAAGAGGGCTCAGAGGGATCCGGGAGGCTTGGCTCCGGAGGGAGCCCAGAGGGCTCCTGGAGCACTTGGTTCTGGAGGGGTCTCGGAGGCCTCCTAGAGCGCCTAGCTCCGAGGGAGCCCGGAGGCTTGGCCTTTAGCCACGTAATTCTTTGTAGCACTTGGAGTAATCTGGGATGGAGGGCTCTGGAGTCTGTCTTTGAGCTTCTTTAACTCAGCAGGCACTGATCCCGAGACTGTCAAAGGCTGACGTCATTTTACCCCTGTTCAAGGGAAAAACTATTTCCCCAACAGCCCCCATCGATTGATTCCAACGGTGTCAGCCCCGCTACAGGAGCAGGCATTGGCCAGGACTTGCCTTTTCCCTTCCGAGGTGCTGTCACCTGTGCTGGTGCTGACTCCTGCGTCGAAGCCATCTCTCGAGCCGGAGCATCTCCTTTGCCGGAGCCATCTCCTACACCGGGGCCATCTCCTCATTGGAGTTGACTCTATTGCCAGAACATCTGTAAACACGAAGGTATGTACCATTGTTTAAATGATTGCAGGTAAAAAATGAAGTCCTTGTTGGACTCCTCTAGAGATTGGACCGGAGCAATGGACGCAGGGATCCCCTTGACCGCTGCAACCACCACATCATCTGAGGTGGGACCCTCTGGTTCTAGGGTCTGAACCCCTTTGGCCTTAGCTCTGCTTTCATCATGAACCAGAACCTCCGTCTGGCTCAATGGAGCGTCTCTGGCATCCGCCTGCCCGAGATCACCCACTCTTCATTCAGCGCCACTTTAGCGCCACCTCGAACAAGAGCCTCGGTCCCCATCCGAGAGCCCCCTTCATCATCCACTGCCAGCAAAGACTTGAACTCTTCGCCATATGGTCCTCCGCGTCCTCCTCCTCCTCAGACCACTCAGCGATGAAGCTGGAGACTTTGAAGGAGTACGAGCCTTTGGTTTGCGGGCCACCTTCTTCATCGGAGTCTTTGCCGGGCCGGAGGTCCTAGCCTCAACTTTCCTTTTCTTCGACACTAGGTCTACCGTGGACTAGCTTGGAAGGGCTGGGGGCTCAATTCTGAGTGCACTCTACAGTCGGTTGAACCAGTCCGAATTCCCAACTAGCTTCACCCTTCGCTCTTTCTTCACGAGTGAAGGAGCTCTGAGAACCTTCTCTGCCGCCCATACTATTTGCTCTAGATTCAACGTCATCTGCAGAGATAAAAGGATAAGGTATCATCTGTTAGTTTGATGGGATTAAACTAATGTCTATGCAAAATAATTTAATGTAGGCTGCACGGGAAGCATACATACGGAGTCTGAGGGGATTTACCAAAGTCCCCCCTTTGGATTCTCTTAGAAGTTGATACGCAAGTTGTCCATCAGAGGAGGGATCCAAAGGGATATGAACTCCTCCACCAAATCACGCATGCTCATGCGTCGACTTATGGCGTCCAACAGTCAGAGGCGTACCTGAAGCTAGCTCAGTTCAAGAGTGATGTCCGCCTGCCTCAGGTAAAAGATATGCTCCAGGGGCCCCGCCAAGATAGAGCTCACACCCACTTATGCATAAAACCAGTAGAGGATCCAGTCCAAGTACCATCGATTATTGATGGCCTTCACTGGGAACTTGTCCTGAAACTTCTCCTGGAGCTGAAAATTAATGCTCCTGAAGGCCACCAGCATCTTCTCTCTGTCAGGGCCGGAATGTGTCTTCGGCTGGCAGGAAGCCTTGTGCAAGGCCATGAAGATCTCTGCTCTCCCCGCACATCCTTCAGCCCGCAAGGCCCATTCGAATATGGCCAAGTGAGCGATGGCGTTCGGGGAAAGCTGAGGGAGCTTCACGTGGAACAACTCGAGCACCTCCGCTAGGAAAATTATGGAGGGTAGCCCGAACCTAGTTTCAAAGAAAGCTTTGAAGACCACGACCTCGCCCTCCTGCGGTATTGGAATGACCTCCTTCCCAAGGACCCATACCTTAACATCAGGTCCTAGCCACCCAGATACTACTTTGGCTATAGTTTTATGTATGTAGGTCGACGACCCCAAGTAATATGACTAATCGAAATATTTGGTGGAGGGCGGTAGAAGGCCCCGAGGACTGGCGGGCTGAGGGTTCTCCGAGGGTCCTGCCACTGCTGTCGCCACCTGCCGCCATGGCTTGCTGCTGAGCCAATGTCGAGGCTAGCACAAGCACCCTGGAACTGGTTCTCGCCATCAATGGAGAATGGAAAGATTGACAAAAATTAGAGAAGGGGAAAGGCAAAATTATAGAGAGCAGTAGGTTTCGTTCCTCGAAAACGCTTGTGCCTCTCCTTTTATAGCCTGTGGGGTCCCTTATGTCGTACGCAACAAAGTGGACATTTGGATTATTTCGTTTCAGTTTCAACGCCATTATGACATGTGGGACCATCGCAGTGAAGACGTGAAACTGTCGTTTAATCTTGCAACTGCTTGGATCCTTTGAGAGTAACGGCTCTTTATGGGTCTAACGACTCCAAGAGCTAACGACTATTTTTGGTGAAGATTGGTTGCCCGAAGCAGCCCTCCGAGCACCCCCGACCGGATCTTGGGTCCAGAGAGCTCCCAATCCTGAAGGCATTACTACAATGGTTGTAAAGACCTTCGATTTTTTCTGTCCTGAGCATGAAAATATTTCTTGCGTATACTACTTTCTTCATTATATAGGTCATTTGGAGATACGTATATGAAGGGCTACTGGGGGAAATACTTCATCCTCAACATCATTCAAGATCTCTACATCAACACTATATGAAGATAAAAGGAAGCTGGAAGTCCTGAACTACGGAGGTCCTAACAACCATCGAGGCTCCGCTATCCCTAGAGTATTCCAAGACGGAGTTTTCGGATAAAGGCTTCGACATAAAAGAGATTCCTAAAGCACCATGCTCCATGCAAAAGTGAACAAAGCTAAGCTCTGAAAGTGAGTGAACACTTACTCCGTGCTAGCTAAAAAGAAGACCCAAGAGTAATGAGAGTAATCATCGACAATGACCAGAATGTACCATTTGTCGCCTAAAGAACTAACCCGAGAAGGACCTACAGTGTCCATATGCTGAAGTTCTCCGGGTTATTCAGTCATCACCAAGTTTACTGGTAAATGCGAAGCGGCAATAATTTTTCCATGTCGAGCTATCAACTCAAAGCTCATATACCCTAGTCTCCTATGCCACTTCCGAGAGCTCAGAAGAAGATTGTGCAACTAAACAGTGAGAAGAACTAGATGACTTAGAAAAGTCCGCTGCAAAAACTCTCCCAACTCTAAAAATCTTGCAAACCAAAACGCCATTAGAATTGAGTACTTGTGAAGTATCTTGTTGAAAACGCACTTCGAAGCTCTCATCATGCAACTGAGATACAGACATCAATTTGTATCCCAAATTATCAACCAAAGCAACATCTTTGAGAGTGAAATTTGAGTTGATTCTTACAACACCTTTAACTTTCACCCTGCTTCTTTGGTTTTTGCCGAAGGTGATGTACTCCTTTTGATTGGTTGTGGTGAGGCTGGAGAACCATGATGAGTTTCTGGTCATATGGCGCGAACAACCAGAATCCATGATCCACGTGCTCTCCAAGCCTCTGTCTGGTGCCTACACAAAATGAGAAAAACTCGATCGCGCAATGCTGGGGTGACTAAAGAATTGACGAGGTATCCAGCACTGAGAGACACGAGTAGCAGGGAAAGCAATAGTAGATGATCTATGCACAGGATATGTAGTGTGGTGTAAAATGCGAGGTCTACCTACATGATGAAAACCAGACAAATGACGAGGTCTCCCAACCTGTCGAGGACCAAAACCACTATTACATGGTCTATCACCATATAAGACATGGTGTACACCACGAGGGGCAAAACCTCTCACGTGAGCATGGGTAGCCTTGAAAACAAGATGAGAGCGATAAACAGACTCATGCATACCTAAAGATGGGTAATGCATGTCCTGAAAACTCATCTCCTGTGAGTGTCTCTTATCCTTGATACGACAAAAACAAAACCCAACCAAATGACCCACTCACTGATAGTAAGAGCAATGAAAAACTCTCTTTGGGGCACTCACATTAGTCTTAGGAGCAACTCTCACAGGCTCCTTGGGTTTCTGCTGAGGGTTTTTCTTTGGTGGAGGTGGTGTTTTATTGGAAGGCTTGATAGGCATCTTGGCTTTCTAAGGAGTGTCTAATAGGACTCTTTCTTTCTAAAGGGTTGTGGGATGAGTGAACACAGTTTTGTTTGGTGTAGTTGAAGTGGTTCTCTCATACCCCAAATTTAGAGCTAACCCTACCCTATCAGCACACATTTTGGTTTTAGCCAAAAGCAAATTCATTTTGCCTTTCCCTTTATTACATTTATCTACCACAGACAGAAGGTAATCATATTCACTCATGAGTTTTTCTACTTGCCCTCTAGCAAAACTGAGTTGGTCCTTAAGGGTGATGCTGGTAGAACAAGAAGGTTGCACATCCTTAGAGCACTCAACACTCTCCAATCTAGACTCTAATTGATTGACATGCTTGTCCCTCAAATTAATGCTTTCAATAAGTAAAGGATAGTCCATGCATTCATTATCAATAGTAGGTCTAGAATCCACCTCCAAAAGATTCTTCTCTACAAACTCAAGCTTATCAATAGCTTGAGCATGCACAGAATGAAGCTGGGCAAGCTCACTCATGACAACAGTACGGGATTCACAATCATCATCATCAATCTTAGACTTAAACATGGCATATTCAGTTGAAACAGATTCAAGCCTAAGTCTAAGTTCTTTTCTTTCTCTAACAGCTTGTTTCAGTAATCTATCCTGACCAATGACTACATCATTCAGTTCATCTTAATTGAAATAAAGCTGGTCATAGGATAGTGATACCTCAGATGAGTCTAGCTCATTGCTGCTATGGATGCTGTCAGCCATGAAACAAAGGCTGGTGATGTCCTTTGCCTTCTTCTCCTCCTTCATTGGAGACTCCTCCTCCTTAGAGCTGGACTCCTTAGCTAAAGATGTGTCGATGTCGTT
Source organism: Zizania palustris (assembly GCA_019279435.1). Classification (NCBI taxonomy): domain Eukaryota; kingdom Viridiplantae; phylum Streptophyta; class Magnoliopsida; order Poales; family Poaceae; genus Zizania; species Zizania palustris. Next base: position 74,536,765 of record JAAALK010000080.1, read on the forward strand.
GAGAGTCACCACAAAGGCTCTGGAAGAAGCCTTGGCTACCCTCTTAGCCACCTTGTCGCGCTTACCCTTAGAGACGGGTTTCCTCTCTTTCTTGTGGTGTTTGGGGCACTCACTCTCTTCTCTCCTTTTAAGCCTAGGGAAGTTATCCATAATGTGAGAAGTATCACCACACTCAAAACAACCTCTAAAACCACCTCTCCACTGATACCGTCTCTCATTGTAAAAAGGGGTGAACCTCCTGACAATGAGAGCAAGCTCTTCATCATCCAGAGTATTCACCTACTTTTTTGTAACAGAGACCAGGGAGGACAAAGCAAAACCTCCTGCAAGAACACAAGTACCAGATGTGCTTTGTTCTACTAAGGTGCAACTGCAAGAGCTAGAAACTAGTGCCACAGGAGGAGGCAAGGAGTTTCTATGCCCTGCAATAGATGCTTTGGCAATCTCTGTGGACGTAAGCTTTCTAAAGAGCTCATCACATGTTAATGTGTCATAACCTGATGACTCCTCAATACTGGATATCTTCACCTCCCATATTCCATGATCAAGAACATAGAGAAGTTTGATAGCCCTATCGTGATCAGAAGAAGCAAGTGTGCCTGTGGAGGGCAAATTACGAACCATCGCAACAAAGCGAGAAAACATGGCATCCATAGATTCGATAGGTCCTTGCACAAATTGTTGATACTATTGATTGTATGTACTATGGCGCCTAGCCTTGATCTGTGTAGATCCCTCATAAAAATAGTGAGTGTGGCCCAAATATCCCTAGTAGTCTTGAGATGCTAGACTCGATTAAATTCGCTCCTACTCAGGCTTGTAAATAGTATGTTCTTAGCTTGTTGTTGCTCTCATACTATTGTTTCTTAGCCTGAGTAGTGCGGATCTCAGGAATAACATATTTCGAGTCCACAATCTCCCAAACCACACTTCCTTGGCTTAGAAGATAAGCCTCCATGCACACCTTCTACTAAGCAAATTCTGTACCATCGAACAGAGGAATTTTACTGATTCTTTCCATGTCGCCAAAGGACCACAAAACCATTAAGGTCAACTAGAGATCATAACCCGCTTTGATACCAATTGTTGGACTGAAATAGGCCACTAGAGGGAGGGGTGAATAGGAGCTTTTAAAATTTCTCTTCTACTGAACAGACTTCGAACACACCCTTCGGAGTGTCTGGTTTGGAGGTATCAAACACACTTCGAACACAGGCTTCGCAAAAGATAAAAATTTAAAGTTCAGAAGAATTCACTCACACTGAGAAACCCAAAAACGCACTCAACTCAGCAAAAGTTGAGATGGCTCCACACACAAAGTGCCTTCGAGCAGGCTTTGCACAACAGTACTTCGCACAAGTATGTTTCCCCCTGAGAGCTCCAATTAGATGCTCTGCACTAGCAACAGGTACTAGGCTTTGCACTTTAGAGTACTTCAAACAGGACTTAGCAAAACTGACAGATCAGGCAGACTTTGACTTTGCTAAAGAAAAATGGCTTTGCTTGTGCACACAGATGATACTTCGCTAGTAATCCACGAGGACTGGCCTTCGATATACACAGAGCGATCATACTAAGAAACTACACAGATTTCGCACGTATAAGAGACAGAGTTCACTTCATCTACAAGAACTCATAGCAGAAAAACGACTTTGCAAAGAGTGAAATGGACTACAAAAACACAATACAAACAGTGCAAGAAACACAAATACATGTTCATGCGATCGATGAAAACAAAATAGAAATTTCATTGAAAGAACAGGGAACACAAAACTCATAAATTCAGAGTACAACTCATGGCAGATGGCTCTAGTCTATAATGAGTACAGAAGGTTCTAAAAGTGAGTTCACAGTGTTACCCTAGACCTCAGCCTGCCTCTCCTTTTATAGCCCAACTTAGACCTGCGAAGAGACTACTATACGCCTAAGGTTTACAACTTTACTGCCTCTAGCAGTCACGAGGGTACAAATGGTAGTCTACTTTATTGGAATCTTATTTTGTGTCAGCTTTACAGACTAGAATCTTTGGAGCCCCTTCGCATGTGAAGTGTTGTAGTGGCTTCGGTAGTAGGCTTCGAACTCGTAGGCCTTCGCTACACCGAAGTCTGTCTTTAATACAAGTGACGGTTTTGAGCCAAAGCAGTCAAAGCCCTTGACTCTTCACACCATCACCTCCATAGTGGATTACCACCTCTTCGTAGCTACCCTTAGCTCGACTATTGCCCATTCATGTACCAAAGCCATGCATGGCCAAATCACGTCAAGTCATCCTGACTCTAAAACCCCACCTTAGAAGTACCTCCAACCGGAGGGTTTGTCCACCACCTTTCGAAGTCCCTCCTTCGTCCAAGGCCTCCGCATGAAGCACTTCCATAAGTAATCCTTCGCAGTGTCTCTCTCTCTTGAGCATACTCAATGAAGAGCCTTACCCGGACCATGCCTTCAATGCACCTTGACTTCTGAGACTTTCGTTAGGTGTCATTCCAAATGTCTTTGTCTAGAGCACACCTAGGAGTCTTGCCTCATTCTTGAGGACTTTGTCTGCCAGCCTTCGAAGTTACTCCTCCTTCGGAGTACCCCTTTGAAGTGCCTCGCCTCCAAGTTGCCTCAAGGTATCTTCAGCCAGAGTCCCCCTCCACACTTCCTGCCTTCGACTGGTGCACCTCGACCCGATTACCGACCTCGACTTCACACAGACTCCATGACCAAGCTCCCTGCTCGCCTAGCGCTAAGATCCTTGCTTAACCCAGTTCACCTACTATGCTAATCGTACCATCACCTCCAAAGTCACCTACACACAAACGACAAGAAGACAAGTGTATCCAATACACCGGAGACCTTCTCCAAGTAAAACACCCTCCAGTACACACTCTGATGTACCACCCATTATAGCGACACCTTCGGTACAACCTTCGAACCATATACGGTCGGACCCGTCCGATAGATATACCTCGCTGTGAAATTCTACATCCAGCAAACAATGAACTCTTCGGTAAATACACATCTGAACCCATTCGGAGGGACCCCTTCGCCCAGAAGGAAATATGTCAATCACTCATCACAGACTGAAACCAAGGCACATCTCAACATGGTTTCCCATTTCCCTAGACCATTGTTCCCGAAAGTGATATACTCCTTGGAGCTTGGGGAAGTGAGGCTAGAGAATCATCTGCGATGTCTCGTCAAGTGGTGAGAGCATCCCAAATCCATGATCCATATGTCCTCCAAGCCTTTATCCTGCAAAATAAATGGTCATAAGGGGGAGATAACGGTCCGACACCAGGTTTAGCAAAAGAGCTAAACTAGTGTCGAGCCTTCTCCTTAAAAGTAGGAAAGCAGAAAGACATTTAAGAATCTGGACCAAAACGTGGCTCAAAGCATGGTCCTCTGTCCTTCCTAAAGTCATGACGACGAGTTCAAAGCCTTATCTTGAGCGACTTGGAACTCTGCCAGAGCGAAAACAACCCTCTGGAGCATGGGCATGAAAGTCGTCTCCTCTACCACCACCTACACGACATGCCCTCGAATCTAGCCTCTCTCCACGTCGAGGGACTCTCTGTCTACCACCCTGCTGGTAGAACTGCTTTTGCCCACCTTGAGCTCTCTCAGCTCTCTCAACCCGCTTTCTCCTAAAGCAAAACTCCGCAAGATGCCCTTCACTCTTACAAAACTAATAGTGATAGGTAGGCTTCTTGTGATGTGGTTGAGTTTTGGGTTTCTTGGGCTTAGAGGTGTTGGGTATTTACTCTTTGGTGTGAGAGGGTCCTGGTAGAGAGTCAAGAGAAGTTTGGAGCTTCTTAGGTTTTGGGATTGAGGAGCCATGTTGAATAGCATGGGACTCATGGCTCCAGATGTGATGAGTGATTATTAACGGAAGTCAAGGAGAAGATGAAGAGAAGATGAGACCTGCCGTGTCTGGGCCACGTGTGACTCAGGTACACGGCGGCGAGTGACTGCCGAGCAAAGGGGCTGCAGAGTCAGGCCGGCCCAATCCAAGTACATGGGCTAGGAGCGGTAGAGGATCCACTGGTCTGTTGACTGGGATTGACACAGGTACACGGGCGGCGAGCGATTGCTAGGCTGAGGGAGCCGCGGAATCGGGCCGGCCCAATCCGGGAACCCGGTGCTAAGACGGTGGACGCTTTGTCAGTTTTGGCGCAAAATTGACGACCGCTGATCTTGGATCCTACCATTTTGAGGCGAAGCCGTAGCTGCTACGAAAACTCTGCATTAGGACAAGTTATCTTTATCTAGGATTTTACTATTTTGCTTTTAGGCCCACAGTCTGTGTTAGTCTAATTTGTAAAAATCCTAAGGGCACATTTGTCTTTTCAGTTTATTTCAGCGTCTGTGTAATTTACCCTAGGGGTAAATTTGTCTTTTCCCTTTTGTTGGGCTGCCTATAAATAGGCCCCCAACCCCCAGGGTTAGGGTTATTCACTTTAATGAAAAATCAGAGTTCCTTCTTTTTGTCTCCCACCCCTGTTCATTCGGAGGTCTTCATCCGTGGACCATCCGCTACCATTTGCTTCACTCCTCACCGACTGTCAGGTGTGTTCGTCGAAGTTTCTCTGGTGCACTCATAGCCTCCGACTATAGTTCCTTCGTTTATTTTGCAAAAACGTCACTACTGAGTTCATCATCGGCCTATGTCTTTTCCGCCGTTTCACTGTGTTTTTCTCAAAGACTGCGTTGCCTAGATACAGATTGTTTTTATAGTTAATCGCCTTGGGTCTCATGCTAATCCTTGCCAAAGCGATCTATGATTTGTTTCTCAAGCCACAATATTTTCTTGTGATTCTACTATAGTTATGGAATACATCGAACATGGCAGGAGCTAATCAAGAGTTTTCAGTTTTCATTAAAAATCATTATTCTGCAATCTCGATTTATGTGCACCTGAAGAAACTTCAGTCTCATGCAATGATTCTTTGTGCAGCTTAAGTGTGAGCAGTCTCAATTGGGTCATTCTCTAATTTTTATTATGCCTTGCTATTGTTCACTGATTTGATTTCTGCACGGCATAGCTGGTTTCGCTAGACTAGCATTTTAGCATGGCACTGCTAGCTTTGCTGGACTACATCGTGCAGTGCGCGTGGTAGGCTGGCTAGCCGCTAGCTAGTTGCTTAAGGCAGCTTCTTCACACAGAAGCCTTAGCAGCACTGCGTCCCTGACGCAACTGGTGTCTTGTCCCATCGGCAGCATTGCCAGCCAGCGTAGCAGCGAAGTGCAGCAGCAGCTCACTAGGTTATTTGTGCGTGGGTAGTAGCGCTGGTATTTCTCCTTCTGTGAGCACAAGGTAGTGAAGTCTGCGCGAGGTGTGCATCGAGGCCTACACATGTGGAGTCTACGACGTGCAGTGCGCAGGGGTCCGTAGGCAGCACAGACTTCGGCATCGCTAGCTTCAATGTGTCTCTGCTGAAGCAAACTTCAGAGGCATCCTTCGTTGTGACTTCATCAATGCTAGCTTCGAAGTAGAGGCCTTCAAGCTCTGGCATAGGCTTCGTCAAGTACCGAACAGGAGACAAAATTGTGAACGATAAGCTTCCTTTTAGTTTTACGTGCACTTCAGTTAACTGCCTGTGATGTTTAATGTGTATGATGCTTGATATGCCTGTGAGTTGAATACACTATTGATCTGCCTTTGAACACTTTGATGGTGTCTTTTTAATTATGACACCGGTCATTTTTAGGCTAGATTATTTTAGTACCTGTGGTCTGTTTTGCTTCTGCTGATTGTTTGTCGAGGTGCGTTGGGTTTTGGGAGAAGGCCATTGATTCGAAGGAATTTTTAGGTGCCCATTCACCCCCTCTAGTCCCTACTTTCGGTCCTACAAGTGGTATCAGAGCCTCGTTAGGGTTTTTCCATACCTTAACCAGTTCTAACCCAAGGTTGTGACCTTGACTTCCTCTGGCAAGGTCCCATCCCTTGAAGCTTTTGGCTATAACTACTGGAAGTCTTGCAGGCGAGCCTATCTCATGAGCTAGAGCTCGGACATTTGGGATGTTTGTGTTCATGCTACTTTTACTGTGCTTCATGTTGCTGAGCGCACTTCCCCCAAGATAATCGCTTAGCATCAGAACAACAACAAAGTTGTGAACATTTTATTCTCTGGTTTAGGTCCCACTGAGTTTGAGTGTTGAGCCATATCAGCACTTCTAGAGAGATCTGGCCTACCCTCTAGGCACACCATGAGGGGACAACCCAGGTCAAGGCTCGACTCTATCAGACCTACCGGCATGAATATGAAAATTTCACATAGAAGCCGGGTGAATCTATTGAACCTTTGTTTGGTCGTTTTCAATCGATCATCAATAAGCTTCAGTCCAAAAGGACGATGGAGTCCAACTGGTCTCAGATCATGAGCACGCGCTCAAGGTTCTTCATACCTTGACTATCGCAGAGCTTTTCAGTAAGCTCAAGGCCACGGAGGTTGATATCCAGTTGAGATCAAATCTCACTGGTTCTGGCTCAAAAACCCTAGCCCTTGCGACACCTTATGTTGACTCCTCTTCTTTGAGTTATGTTGGGTTATCCCTGATGTCTATCACTGAGGAGCAGCTTGATTTATTAGGAGATGATGATTTGTGTCTTTTTAACAACCGGGTGCATCGTGTCTATGATAAACGAATGTTCAAAAGACATGGCACAAAATCCGGATGCTTTGAGTGTGGTGATCCAAGTCATTTTGTCGCCGACTGCCCCAAACGGAACAGTCACAAGAAGGGCACCGACAGTGGCTCCTACGACTCCGGCAAGCACGACTGCTCCACCTTCACAAAGAGCAAAGAAGCGAGACAAGGCCTTCTTCACCGAGATGGAGAGAAGCTACTCCAAAAGGTAATCGTCTTCTTCCTCTTCATCAAGCTCAAGTGATGAGGAGATCGTGATCACAAAGGGGAAGGACAAGGACAATCTGACCGACCTCTACTTCATGGCCTTCGGGGACAAGCCGAAGAGCCGCTCGCACCACATCCGAAGATCCCGCAAGTGCTTCTGCTCAATGGATCTTGGGCATAAGGAAGAGAAGGGCTCCCCCGACAACTTCGACGACGACAACGATGAAAAGGTATCCTCTTATGAAAAAGAAGTCATTGAATTACTATAAGAGAACCGTCAAGAGTTGAGGTATCGGGAGAAACTGCTTAGAGGGGCTAAGAAAAGGATAGATGAGCTTGAGAGTGAGCTTGCCATTGCCAATGGCAAGATTGAGAGTCTATCTTCTTCCCATTGCTTGGATGATAGCAGTGAGTGCCCTAACTGCGAGATTCTATTGTGTGACCTGACGACTCTGAAGTCCAGGTACACAAAGAGGGTAAGTGAGAGAGATGTTTTGGCCACTGAGCTTGAGAGTGCTCAGCTGGAGCTGAAAGTTGCTCATGCCACTATCGTCGTGCCCTGTGTAGACTGCCCATCCCATCTAGATAGTTTAGCTGAGCTGAGTGCCAAGAGTGATGAGTAGTTGGGCGAGTTAGCGAGAGTTAGAGCTGAGTTAGAACTGACCAAGCTAGAGCTTCAGACATTGTCAGTTCCACCTAGTGTTTGTGAGAACTTCTTGTCCTTGAGATTGGAACCGATCAAGCTAAAAGCTGAGAAGTTTGTCTAAGTTGATATAGAGTGTGAGATCTGCTTGTCTCGGGTGGAGGTGCTAGCTTCTTTGAGAGAGGAGCTAGCTGATGCTCAGAATGAGAACTATTACCTCCGTCAGATCCTGAGTTCGGTGAGTGCCATAGAGCCACAGCTCGGCATGATGATCCAGCAGTTCAAGAGGCAGGATGGGTTTGTGGTAGGTTATACCTACACCAAGGCTGACTTTGAGAGTGCCATTAGCCGAGGAGTGGAGTGGAGTAAGATGACTCTAGAGTAGAGATATCTCAAGACTCACTCCACTCAGTCGTTCCAGGCTTGTCAGCCCAAGGATGGAGTGTTCCAAGAACAACCTAAAGCTCCACCCAAGAAGCCCATCTGGGTCCCAAAGCCCAAGCATCTCCACACGTCTCTTGACTCTCTACCTGGACCCTCTCACACCAAAGAGGCTACACCCAACAACACCAAGCCCAAGAACCTCAAGCCTCAACCACATCCCAAGAAGCCTACCTATCACTGTGAGTTTTGTTAGAGAGACGGGCATCTTAATGAGTTTTGCTTCAGGAGAAAGCGGGTTGAGAGAGCAGTGAGAGCTCGAGGTGGACAGGAGCAGTTCTACCAGTAGTGTGGTAGACAGAGAGTCCCTCGACGCGGAGAGAGGCTAGAGGCTAGGGCGCGTCGTGTAGGTGGTGGTAGAGGAGACGTCTTTCATGCCCGTGCTCCAGAGGGTGGTTTTCACTCCGGTAGAGCTCCAGGTCATTCTGGATACAGCTTTCGACCTCGTGGCCGAGACTTTAGGCAGAACAGATGACCGTGCTTTGAGCCACATTTTGGTCCAGACTCTTATGATTATTTCTGTTTTCCTTCCATTCAGTAGATGGCTCGACACTAGTTTAGCTCTTTTGCTAAACCTGGTGTTGGACCATTTGCTCCCACTTATGACCATTGATCGTGCATAATCGAGGCTTGGAGGATGTATGGATCATGGATTCGGGATGCTCTCGCCACATGACGGGACATCGCTGATGGTTCTCTAGCCTCACTTTCCCGAGCTCCAAGGAGTACATCACTTTCGGGAACAGTGGACAAGGGAAGGTACAAGGCATTGGCTCAATTCGCATCTCTGATCATTTCTCCTTGAAGAATGTTGCTTTGGTTGGAAACTTGAATTTTAATTTTATCTCTATTTCACATCTTCTTGAGGATGGTTTAGAGGTTCATTTTAAGAAGGGCATGTCTTCTGTTGTTGATTCTAGAGGATCTTTGGTTTGCCAGATCTTACCCTTCAGTAAGGTTTTTCGGATTGATTTCTCTAGTTCTTTTGGTCCTTCTCGCTGTTTGATTGTTGGATCCTCCTCTGAGATCTAGAAGTGGCATAGGAGGTTAGGTCATTTGAGCTTTGATCTGCTAGTCAAATTGAACTCAATGGACCTTATCCGAGGATTGCCCAAGCTTAAGTTAGAGAAGGATCTAGTTTGCCATCTCTGTCATCATGGGAAAATGGTTGCCGCTTCTCACGCACCTGTGACTCACGCGCTTGTGATAGTTGATGATTTTTCTCGATTCTCATTTGTTTTCTTTTTGGAATCTAAGGATGAGGCTTTCTAGTTTATTAATGACCTGATTTTGAAGCTGGAGAATGAGAACAATGGTCGGATGCGAGCAAATCGCTCTGACAATGGCTTCGAGTTCAAGAACTCTCACTTCGTCAGCTTCTGTAGTGATCAGGGTCTTGAGCATCAGTTTTCTGCTCCTTAAACTCCCCCACAGAATGGCGTTGTGGAATGAAAGAACCACACACTAGTCGAGAAGGCCAGGACGATGCTCGATGAGCATAGGACTCCTAGGCATTTTTGGGCTGAAGCCATGAACACGGCTTGCTATCTGGCCAACCACATTTTTCTTAGAGCTTACTTAGGTAACACATCATATGAGTTGTGGTTTGGTAGACAACCCAAGGTGAGTCACTTGCGAGAGTTAGGCTCCAAGTGCTTTGTGCTCAAGAAGGGAGGGCATTTGGACAAGTTTGAGTCTCGTTGCTGGGATGGAGTCTTTCTTGGTTATGCTTTGCGTTCTCGAGGCTTCCGTGTTTGGAACCTCGACTCCCAGCAGCTTGTCGAGACTTGTGAGGTTTCTTTTGATGAGTCCATGCCTTAGCTTACTTCTTCTTTCGAGCTTTCTGGAGATGATGAGCTTGGAGAATCCATCTTTGAGGAAGATGATGACGCTTCTGTTGTTGATGAGGGTGGGCCTTCTGCACAGCCTACAGACCCCACACCTTCTGAGACTTCGATTGAGGATGAGGGTGGACCTCTGTTCACTTCTTCCACTTCGATTGAGCCCCCTCAGTCGAGTCCAGTGGTGCCAGCTGCTGACTCCATTGAGGTGATATCTGATCACCTAGGATCTTGAGCAGTTCAGCGTGATCACCCATCTGAGCTCATCATCAGTGATCTCACTTCGAGATCCTTGCGTTCTTCTATTGGCTTACTCGCTGATTTTGCTAAGTCTGCGTTTGTTGCCTCTTTTGAGCCCAGAGATGTTTCTCATGCTCTTTCTGATGCAAATTGGATAAACGCCATGCAAGAAGAGCTTGAGAACTTTGTTCGCAATCGGGTTTGGACACTGGTTGAGCTGCCACCTGGATGCAACCCCATAGGCATCAAGTGGGTGTTTAAGAATAAGCAAGGTGAAGATGGGGTTGTGGTGCGCAACAAAGCTTGATTAGTTGCCCAGGGTTTTTGCTAGTAAGAGGGTATTGACTTTGAGGAGACTTTTGCCCCTTTTGCCCGTCTTGAGTCCATTCCCATACTTTTGGCATTCGATGCTTCTAATGGTTTTAAACTTTTTCAAATGGATGTCAAGAGTGTTTTTCTGAATGGGTACATGGAGGAGGAGGTCTATGTTAGGCAGCCCCCCGGTTTTGAGAACCCTAAGTTTCTTTGACATGTTTTCTAGTTGCAGAAAGCTTTATATGGTCTGAAGCAAGCCCTCAGGGCTTGGTATGACCGTTTAAAGCAGTTTTTGTTGGGGAGTGGCTTTGTGATGGGTTCTGTGGACAAGACTCTTTTCTTGCTCAGAGTTGGCTCAGACTTCTTGATTGCTCAGATTTACATGGACGACATTGTTTTTGGTGGTTGTACTAATGATATTTTTCCAAGTTTTCTAAGCAGATGCACAGCGAGTTTCAGATGAGCCTCATGGGTGAGCTCAAGTACTTCTTAGGGCTCCAGATCAAGAAGACCAAGGACGGCATCTTCATCCACCAGAGCAATTGCACGCGGAACATGTTGAAGAAGTTTGACTTCGGTGGAGAGCTAAAGCCTCATATGACCCCAATGGGTACATCTAGGTGCTTGGACAAGGATGAGAGCGACATCAAGGTAAACGAGAGAGAGAGAGTATCGAGGGATGATCGGATCACTGCTATACTTGATGGTGATGAGACCGAACATTCAGTTCGTCATGGGATTGTGCGCGTGCTTTCAGTCTTCACCACGCGCATCTCATCGGCAGGCAGTCAAGCACATTTTTAGGTACCTTACCTATGCGCCTGATCTAGGTCTTTACTATTCAGCATCATCGTCTCTTAAGTTATCTGGCTTTTCCGACGCTGATTTTGGTGGGTGCCGGTCGGATCGCAAGTCGACTTCCGATACTTTCCAGTTTCTTAGCTCTTCGCTTGTCTGTTGGTCTTCACGTAAGCAATCTAGAGTTGCGCTTTCTACCACAGAGGTTGAGTATGTTGGTTTGGATGATTTCTACTTTGTGAGATTTTGGGTTGTTCTTCCCTGCCAGATTACCTTTGTTTTGTGATAGTACAAGCGTGATTAGTGTAGGGAAAAACCCATGTCTTCATTCAAAAACCAAACATATTGATGTGCGCTTTCACTTTCTGAGGGATCAATATGAGAAAGGTGTCATTGACCTTATTCATGTTGATACCCATCATCAGTTAGCTGACATTTTCACCAAACCCCTAGATCAGTCTACTTTTGAGCGTTTGTGAGGGGATTTAGGAGTTGTGTATCCTTTTTAGGATATTTTGAGTCAGTTTTCTTTCTTCTTTACTCTTTTTTAGTCTTTTCGTGTGAGTTCATATCATGCATATTCACATATCACACTTTGAGCTTGCTTATATTATATGATTGATCTGATTTACTTATTCTAGCAAGAATATGCTTTTGAATACCTGTCGATGATTATGCTTTGCTTTAGTTCACATGATATGTCTGATATCTATCATATGCATGACTTTTATGCTTTAAAATTGAAAAATGATCACCATTGCTTTTGGTAACTAGCATGTGTAGGATGAATGCTCCTGCTATCTTTTACATACCTTGTAGCTAGATCCTTACTTAGATGCAGATATGCAACTTGGACATCTATATGATTTAAACATGGAAAATGTGCTATACAAATGATAAAAAATCAGAAAAAAATGAAAAATCCATGCCTTTTTTATGCATAATTGAAAAGATCCAGGTGGGTTTGCTTTGTCGCATTGCATTGTTCTGGACTGCTTACCATAGCAGTTTGGTATGAACTAGGACAGTGTAATGGATGCCAAGACCAATGTCTTAAGCTTCTGATGGTCTAGTTCTGGCCTAGGTTTGACTTGGTCGGTTAGCATAAGGTTAACATGCAAATAACCCCTCGGAAAAAATGAAAAAGGAAAAGAAAAAGCCTAAAAATTAAAAAGAAAGATAACAAGTTTGCTGAAGCACTTTGTTCCGGACAATGCTTATCCTGGTAGATATCAGCTAGCCTTTGCATCTCATATTTTACCTTGCTTGTCGACTGGAAAATGTGGTGATGATTTTTTTTGCAAAAAATGAAAAATGTGTGCTAATGACCTTCTTTGGATATCATTTCACTACTACAAAGCGACACTGTAGCGGCGGGCAAAATCGACCTATAGTGGCGGGCATCCAGTCCGCCACTGCTCTAATGCCACTGCTATCGCTGGTTAGCAGTGGTGGTCAGGGCGCCCGCCACCACTGTGTCAACAGCAGTGGCGGGCGCGCTGACCTCATCGGCCCGCCACTGCTATTATCAATATCAGTGGTGGGCAGATGATGTCAGCGCGCCCGCCACCACTATGTCAACAGCAGTGGCGGGCGCGCTGACCTCATCTGCCCGCCACTGCCGTTATCAATAGCAGTGGCGGGCAGATGATGTCAGCACGCCCGCCACCACTGTGTCAACAGCAGTAACGGGCAAGCTACCTCATCTGCCCGCCACTGCTGTGTATAAGCCATAACACAGAATGTTGTGATCCCACAAACCAAAACACAGAAATTATATGCTTCACACAGCCATCCACATACACGGCAGCAAAACATCCACATATCCACATACACAGCAGCAAAACATCCACATATCCACATACACATCCACAACAAAAACACATCAACACAACAACCATCAATCTCATCAATTTTCAAAAATTTACAAAGTTTACATTCTTCCGGTTTATGTTTCACAATAACCATCCATCAACACAATTCATTGTTTCACAAATACATGCTCATGCGGTTTATGTTTTCTTGGAAGGCTAACTCATATCTTAATTGGTTCGCCTTTTCATTCTTCCGGCCCAATCATACAGAGTTGGATGCTTGGCCACTTCACTCTCAGGATCGAAAAATACTCCAAGCTCATGAAGAATCTCATGCATCGTGAATTGAAGCGGCACATCCTTGATACGATTTCGTACATTTGTGATTCAGAGAGTTGGCTCTTCTGGGCAACGATTGATGGACCTGACGCCTCCATACGTAAAATATAAGTACATACGCTGCAAGTTATATTAGATTAACACACAAGAAATCAACTTACTTCTTTAGTATCCTCAGATACTGTCCGCCCAAACTTTCCTAAGTTATTGCTCATGAAATCACAAGTATAGTAGCCACAATGCACGGAACCAAGAGATTGTTTGTGACACTTCAAAATAGACAAAGTTAGAACGATATATAGTTTGGCTTTATCAATTGAATTAACAAATTTAAAAATATAATATTACCGGATAGTTGGTTCTGATAAGCATTTCTTTCGGCCTTTGTGGATCATGTGGGCCACCTAACTTTTCCACGTAGTATCTATATGCACTCTGAATAACATTTAATATATCTTGATATTCTTTTTTGGGTTTGTCGAGCGAGTCGAGCACATAAACCCTTGAGCTCTTTGGGTATATCAGAAGTGCAATCCAATGATCACTATCGAAAGAAGTAATATATGATTATGTTAGTTTCATAATCAATAAAACGTGTTTAAGTGGATATAGTGGGTATACTTACTTAAAGTTATATGCCCCACTTATCATTTCTCTGTCCTTCCATTGATACATGCACCGCGCAATATACAACGCGGCACAACTCCTTTTGTTCTTCTTAAGTTTGTCTTCGTCTTTATTGAACATCTTTCTTTGAAATTTTTTCTTACCCGCAGTCCAGTACTTGCTATCATTCTGGTTTAGTGTCGGGTTCAGCGCACTTTGTCTTATTAATGACGGGTTTAAGTACCCATACAATTTAGACTCGTCACCGCGTGAATTACAACTGCATATGTTATAAAACAATAGTCAATATAAGACATTATTTATTTTTGCTTTGTATTGACAAAGTATAAAGTACTTACATGCACCAGAGCATCATGCTTGTGATGTCGGTTCGCTTCAGACGAAACATCCGATGGAAGTCGTCGAAAAATAGTGCAAGCTTAAACTCTGGGCAGTTGAATATTTCTTGTGGAACCTTCAGTTCTATTTGTGTTACTCCTAACGAAGACGCTTCGAGGTACCAGTCATGAAATGTTTTCATCGTCCAAGGCATACAATTAAGTACTCCTTGGGGTAATAATGGTTTGCCTGGTTCGTATTCGATATAATCCTCGTCTCCGTAGGTCCTCTTATCAACAGAAAGTGAGCCCGCATGCTTTTGTACTGGAGCCTTTATGGGAGCCGCTTCGGGCATAGAACGTGTTTGCCCCAAAGTATTAAAAAATTTATGCATCTCAGATTTCAGCGCAGAACACTGCCCAGCTTGAACAGTTATCTTGTGGATTGCTGGCTTTGGGCATGCATCTTGTTTTTCAGGCTCGGCAGCAACTAGCACTGGCACTTTTGTTATGGGCTTGGCCACCGGCACTTGAGGATCAGCCGAAACTGGCACTTGAGGCTCAGCCGGAACTAGCACTTGAGGATCAGCCGGAACTGGCACTTGAGGCTCAGTCGGAACTAGCACTGGCATTTGATCTGGCTCTGGCACATTTGTGTTGGGCTCATCAGTGGGCTCAAGCACTGGCACTGGCTTTGTCACTTGAGGATCAGAAGTCACTTTCGATTCTATCACTTCTGCCACTTTATTGGGCACTGGCTCTTCCTCTGCCTTTTCCTCTATTTCACGCTCATCAACAGGTGATAATGATCCTATATTTTGCACATCCTGAGATGAAAGATATGTGGGGGATTGTGATGAGACAATAGGTGATTTACTCTGAGAACTTATCTGCAGTAATTTGATATCTTGGCTCGCCCATAGGACAAAGTTATTTAGAGCATCTCCGATTGTCTCAATCCCCTCATCAGGCATTGGAAGATCCAAGGGGTCATTAATAAATCTGTCGTTGGTGATCTCATTGACCTGAACCTTGGTATAGTCAGCAGGAATAGGCCGATTGTGAAATAAATCCCCAGGCATAGCAATGCCTCGTGCAGCCTCTTGGGAATGCCCTTTGCGCCCTATCGGTACATGCAGGCTGCAGGGTGTGTCCTCTTTAATATAATTTACAGGAAATTTGTCTTGTACTGAGCCAACACTGCTTGGTACGTCGAGTCGTACCTCTGGCACAATTATTTGTCTAGCTGCAGCCTGCATTATGTTTGGGTTCTCGTTAATAAATTCAAAAAAGTGTCGCTACCACTCTGCACGGCGCTCTGCGGCGTCGTCTGTGCGTGCTTGACGCTTCTTGTATGTGGCACCCTCCTGTTTCTTGAAAGTATTTTTCCATGGTGCTATAGAAGAGACACCTCGGGTGCGCCCTCGATGTTCCTCGTTTCCGAGAGCAGATGTAAGCTGGTCATTACATCCCTCGGGCTTGAACTTTCCAGTCTTCTCCAACTCAGCGATTTCCTGTGCTTTCTGGAATACTTCACTAGTCCGTGAGTCGGAGAGCATATATTGGCCCTCGGGTGTTTTTTTAGCTCGACCTAGGAGCCATCTCTTAGTGTGCTGATCAGCACCTGAAAACTGTTCAGGTAACCCAGCCGCACGGTCCTCCTCCTCCTTTCTACTCCACTCATCCTCCTTAGCCTTATATCCACCTGGCCCAAGTTTATGGGGGAACTTGTTCTTCTTATTAAGTTCTTTGAACATTATGCTCTCTTGTTTGGCTTCTTCCGAGCAATGCTGCATTTTGAATTCGTTCCATTCATTTGGCGTTATAAAGCCGTAGTCGTTGAGTGGCGACTCATCTTTCTGAAGGTATTGTGTGTTCAGTTTAGTCCTAAATGTACGGAGAGCCTTCCCGATAGTCTTCAATGTGGCAGCTTTAGCGTCTTCTAAGCGGTCTTCCGAGAATTTATAATGCGCTTTTATATGCTGCCACAATTCGTTCTTTGTAGCTTCAGGGACAGTCTTCCAATTTTTCCAAACTATCTTACATCGCTCCCTGGCGAGACATCCACAGTCGTTACGCCACTTCGCTGTGATTTCTTTTGGCTTCTTTGGAGCCCCATCAACATGCACTTCTTCAACCTCATAGATAGCTGTATGCAGCTTGTTCTTCTCCCGTTTCCCTCTCCTCTTCGCATTTGCAGACGATGTTGTGGCAGCGGGCTCAACATCTGTTCGCTCAGCTGACTCAATAGCTGGGACAATAGTTGTTCTTTTCTCGACTTGGAATAATCGACGCTTGCTTCCTCGCTTTGGACGATCCTACGATGATAGACAATGTGAGCTTCAGGAATGTAATCCTCGGTTAGAAGCTGCTCTGACTTGTTACTAACGTAATAATTACCTCCGCTTGAGCTTCAGGAATGTAATCCTCATCGGTGTCTTCTCTCGTTCTCTTCTTCCTAGGCTCCATTGGATGTTCATTCTCCGGAGAGTGGTACGAAAATTCGCTATCGGAGGATCCTTCAGATGAACCCTCTTTATTTGTTTTTGCGGGAGACTCGTAGATGAGCTCCTCGATGGAACATCCTTCTTCCGCCATAGATAAACTATTCATATTAAGAGGCTAATGTATCAGAATTTTGGTTATGCAAAAATGGTCTGATGTCATATTAATCCTAAAGTTAGGATGTTGTGTTGTTCTCTCTCTCTAGTGTTGTTGAGGCCTCAGCATATTTTGTGTTGTTTTTCAAAATGTTCATGTCTGCCATGGAACCATGTTCACATCCATTCCCTGTCAGCAACACGAGAAAGAAGAAGCAGTTGACAGGAATGGATGTGTCACATGGTTTGATGACATACATGAGATAACTCAATAACAATTTGCATCATAGGCCCCTAAAAGGAATTGTCACTACTACAAACTGTCACTGTAGTGGCGTTGGGCAAAACCACTGTAGTGGCGGGCCATTAGATGCCCGCCACTAGAGTTGCTGGTGCTGACGGCAGCACCAGCGCCCGCCACTATTGCTGGTAAAGTAGTGGCGGTCGGTGATGACGTCAGCCCGGACCGCCACTAATGTACCAATAGCAGTGGCGGGCGCTGGTGCTGCCCGCCGCTGCTAAGATGGCCGCCACTAAAGTAATGATGACATCACTTGCGACCGCCACTACTATTCTAGCTATAAATGCGCAGCGTCTTCCTCCCCGAGCTCTACTGGAGTTCGCATTCAATTTTGTCCGTACAATGGCGACAAAAATCTAGATAAAGAGGGGGGAGGCTTTGTTTTCGTTTCTTTTGAAGGATTTCATTCTAGGAGGTAAATCCATTCCGAATCTCACATTTATTTTGTATTTAATCATGTATACAATGAGTTATTATCGTTTTTCTAATTTAGGGTTTGTGAATAGAAATTTTCAAATAATCTTCCATTTACGGTGTTACCTTCTCCCAAATGAACAAATATGACCCTCCTCACAATTATTCATCACTTGTATATTGATTTACGTCATTTTAATCTCTTTTTTAATTTGATTTATGATTATAGATCTAGAGTTATGTTGTTTGGAGAGAGAGAGAAACCAATATAGTTAATTTATTTAATAATTTTTTCTGCTTAATAAGTAGTTTTAATTAAAGCATTGAGGATTTTTAATTAATGTTGTTATGAGCGATAATAAATCAATATATTTTCAATTTGTAAATTAATAAAATTAACAATAATGATTTTATTAATATTTTTTCAAATAATATATGTTTTAGATGGAGCACAGGTCCTGGATGTACTCGTCCAACGACGGAGATGTGGTGGCATATTTTAACAGAGTAACTGAATTTACTGAAGCTGCCGCACAATATGCTTCCCGTCAGAGTGAAGAGGCAATATATTGTCCTTGTAAAGTTTGTAAAAACGAAGCGATGTATCCGTGTTCTGATCGTGAAACCATACGATTTCACTTGTTGAAAAATGGTTTCGTGAAGAACTATTATATATGGACGAAACACGGTGAGATGGGCCAAAATCCTCCTGAAGATTCTGATGTGCCGCAAGATGCTCATCAACATAGAAGAGGTTGTGATCATACATCCGACATAACACATGATGATGTTGATCAACATGATGATGATGACGCCTTTGATGTGGAGGAACTGATGCGAAATGTTGCGCCTGAGGTGTTGTTGCAGAGAACTACAACCAAAGGATACGATAACTTTGAAGCACTTGACAAAGCATCAAAAAACCTTCTTTACGAGGAACGCCACGGATGCGATAAGCAGTATAGTGTGTTGTACACAATTCTTGAGCTTATGAAACTGAAGGCCAGCAATGGATGGTCTGACACCAGTTTTTCAGATCTTTTACAACTCCTAAAAAACGGCAGATGGCGGGCAGATGATGTCAGCACGCCCGCCACTGCTGTTAACACAACGGTGGCGGGCGCTCTGACCGCCACTGCTAACCAGCGATAGCAGTGGCGTTAGAGCAGTGGCGGACTGGATGCCCGCCACTATAGGTCGATTTTGCCCGCCGCTACAGTGTCGCTTTGTAGTAGTGTGTGGAATCTAATGTTGGCCTTCAGCCGGATGAACTTGACGATTAGTATATAGTAGCCTTAGAAATAATAGCAGTAGTAAACTGATCACAGTGTTGTTTAGGCCTCAGCATATTTTGTGTAGCTTTTCAAAATGTTCATGGCTGCCATGGAACCATGAGCACATCCATTCCCTGTCAGCAACACGAGAAAGAAGAAATTGTTGACAGGAATGGATGTGTCTCATGGCTTGATGACATACATGAGATAACTAAATAACAATTTGCATCATAGGCCTCTAAAAGGAATTGCAGAATCTAATGTTGGCCTTCAGCCAGATGCATGAACTTGAGGATTAGTATATAGTAGCCTTAGAAATAATAGCGCTAGTAAACTGATCACAGTGTTGTTTAGGCCTCAGCATATTTTGTGTAGCTTTTCAAAATGTTCATGGCTGCCATGGAACCATGAGCACATCCATTCCCTGTCAGCAACACGAGAAAGAAGAAATTGTTGACAGGAATGGATGTGTCCCATGGCTTGATGACATACATGAGATAACTAAATAACAATTTGCATCATAGGCCTTAAAAGGAATTGCAGAATCTAATGTTGGCCTTCAGCCAGATGCATGAACTTGAGGATTAGTATATAGTAGCCTTAGAAATAATAGCGGTAGTAAACTGGTCACAGTGTTGTTTAGGCCTCAGCATATTTTGTGTTGCTTTTCAAAATGTTCATGGCTGCCATGGAACCATGAGCACGTCCATTCCCTGTCAGCAACACGAGAAAGAAGTTGTTGATAGGAATGGACGTTTCACACGGCTTGATGACATACATGAGATAAGTCAATAACAATTTGCATCATAGGCCTCTAAAAGGAATTGCAGAATCTAATATTGGTCTTCAACCGGATGCATGAACTTGAGGATTAGTATATAGTAGCCTTAGAAATAATAGCAGTAGTAAACTGAACACAATGTTGTTGAGGCCTCAGCATATTTTGTTGCCATGGAACATTAGAGGGAAAAACAACACAAAATATGCTGAGGTATCAAAAAAACTAAAGAGAGAGAACAACACAATCTCCTAACTTGAGAATTAATATAGTGGCTTCGGAAGTAATAGCTGACTACTGTAGCCAAGAAGAGTTTTCATATATTTCCCACCTTTGACACTGTGATCAGTTTACTACTGTAGCATCAGAAGTAATAGCAGTAGTAAACTGATCACAGTGTCAAAGGTGGAAAATGTATGAACACTCTTCTTGGCTACAGTAGTGAGCTATTACTTCTGAAGCTACTATATTAATCCTCAAGTTAGGAGATTGTGTTGTTCTCTCTCTCTTGTGTTGTTGAGGCCTCAGCATATTTTGTGTTGTTTTCAAATATGTTCATGGCTGCCATGGAACCGTGAGCACATCCATTCCCTGTCAGCAACACGAGAAAGAAGAAGTTGTTGACAGGAATGGATGTGTCGCACGGCTTGATGACATACATGAGATAACTCAATTACTATTTGCATCATAGGCCTCTAAAAGTTGTTCTAAAAAAGTGGTAATGTGGTATGCAATATTTCTCATGGCATAACTTAGATATAGAAGACTTCACTCAAGAACTAAGGGGGGTGAATAGGCGCCTCGACAAAATCATGTATCATCCGATACAAACAACCAAATGCCCTACTTGTACCATCTTATTCAGGACCATCCCATTCAAGTGAACCATCCCATACATATTCAACTTCATAATTGGTGGGAGAAGATTAGGGCTTAGGATTTCACACGGCAGGAGCGAAATATTTATATAGGCGGATTAGCAGTGGCGGGCATGATGACGTCCCTTCTCCCCTCTTCAAATATACCACAAGTATAACTAGTTTAGTTATCTTTGAAGCCTTTGTCCGTACAACACTGCATAATTGAATGCAAACACTGCATCTATAGTTGATTTTGAGGATAAGCTCTAAGCGTGCTCATAATTCATAATAATGTAATTAAACACTTTATTAGGAAAATAATGTTATTAACACTATCTTCAAAAATTAACATGTGCTTCATGTTTGATCAACTTTGATTTGATATATCCTTGATTTTCACAACATATAGGAAGATCGATGAGACACTCGATCGATGAAGTCAGCTATCAATAGGGTATATGTGTATGCAGCGAAATAGGACAGGGCGCAATAAGGGCACATGCACAAGTATATATATCCATCCATCCAAAAAAATTGATTATTTGCCACTCTAAAGATGTCTTCTTCAATTACAATGTCATTATTAAGACTAACATGTAGACTCATTTATATCAATAAATATAGATCCATGTGACAAAAATATAAAGCCACTTCTCAGTGGTAAATTATCAAATATCTCGTAAGCATTCATAGGCAGACCCATGACCTAATTAACATATGTGAATTGATGTTAAAAAGGGCACTAGCTGACCTTTTTTTCAGCACGGTGGCGACGAGTGGAGGGCGGTGACACGGGCTCCGGATGGTGGTGATGTGTGGAGGGTGGCAGTGCGGGATCCGGGACGGCGGTGTGGGCTCGGGGATGAAGGAGACGGGCTCCAGGGACGGTGGCGGCGCGTGCTCCGGGACGACGGCGATGGGCTTCGGGGATGGCGGCGACGGCTCCAGGAGCGACGAGCGGAGTTCGGTGGCGACGGGCCCCGAGGGTGGCGTGGGCTGTGGGAGCGATGTGCGGAGTTTGGTGGCGACGGCCTTCGGGGACGACGACGATGGGCTCCGAGGGCGGCGTGGGCTCCGGGAGCGGCGGCAATGGGCAGAGTTCGGCGCACGGGAGTTAGAAATGAAACTAGGTTTTCGGACGGCGGGAGCAAAAACTTTTATATAGTTGGATTAGTAGTGGCGGGCACACGCTGATGTCAGCATGCCCGCCACTGATATTGATCGTAGTAGTGGCGGGCAAAGACATAGTAGTGGCGGGCCGCTGACGTCACCGACCGCCACTACTAGGGTTTAGTCTGGGCGGGTGGAAAAAAGTATAGTAGTGGCGGGCACACGCTGATGTCAGCATGCCCGCCACTGATATTGATCGTAGTAGTGGCGGGCAAAGACATAGTAGTGGCGGGCCGCTGACGTCACCGACCGCCACTAATGGGGTTTAGTCTGGGCGGGTGGAAAAAAGTATAGTAGTGGCGGGCATACGCTGACGTCAGCATGCCCGCCACTACTAATCCGCCGCTGGTGGGGTTATCTAGTATACGTTGCCACTCATGTCGAGAAACACTTAGTAGCGCAGTGGTGCGGGGGTTGCTTTGGTGCCATGCGGTTCGAGGTTCGAACCTTGCTGCCGGCAGGCGGTTTGAGGTTCGAACCTTGCTGCTAGCATCCAAACATTTTTTTTACATTTTCATGACTTTTTATTCATGTTTAAATTCTAGTTTGAACTTGATTTTTTAACAATAAAAATACATCATAACTTATCAAATTTAAAAATTTGGTATTTTTCTGCCTCACTTTACTTTTTATTATTTCATTAATAAACATGTACAATAAAAATACATCATAACTTATCTATAGTTTATTCTTCCTTTGAAATTGAAACTTTTTGTACAATAAAAATACAACACCAATATTCTAATTGCAAAAATTGATATTTTTCTCCCTTAGTTTACTGTTTTTATTTTCATTAAGTGTGTTTTTATTACATGTTGTTACTATATGATCGAGACTTTGTAGCGCGGTGGTGCGGGGGCTCGCTTGACATATCATGTTTATTTGAAAGCAAGTAAACAAACACAAGTCCAGGCTGGGGAAACCAGCTTACACATCGAAACGCACTACTGGTCAAAGCCAAAAGAAAGATATGGTTTGGAGCTTCTTCTTCTTCCTCGGCACAAACCCAACCTATTTCTGGTTAAACAGATTAAAAGCCTCAACTTGCCAATCCTCAACCAAATCGGCATCATCAGGCAGTCTGAACTACTCTCCATGTTCCTGAACAAGAAAATACACGCGGCGGCGATAGTGAGAACAACTTACTATCAATGATTGAATTGGATGATAAAAATATAAAATTTGCATAAAAAGATGATCTTGCCTCCTTCCTCCTCTTGCTGCCACATTGCTCTACATGCTTCCCTTTTCCACCGCTAGCCTCGGCATGTTTCCCTCTACCACCGGTTGTCTCATCATTCTTCCGTCTGCCAACACTTACCCTATCTGGTTGCGGCGATCGCGAGTCGTCCTCCGAGTCGGAGTCCATTATGAGAATCACTTTCTTCGCCAAACAACTGCAAACTATACCATCATGTACCTTATGTTTACCGCATTTGCAAACCTCACACACGCCACTTGATATAGAGTCTGAGGATCGACTGTTTGTTGGTTCAATCTTAGGAGGAGCCATCTGCATTTTTTTGTCACATTGATATAACATTAAAAAAACCCTAAGCTAGTAATATTATAGTACATTAAAAAACATTATTGTTATAGTGGAAATTTTTTTCTCAGAAATTTTTTATAGTACATTAAAAAACATTATTGTTATAGTGGAAATTTTTTTCTCAGAAATTTTTTACAGTAGATTAAAATAAGACCAAAGATATAGGTTAATAATGATTTACTGATCGACTGGATGGCGGCGACGACGGGCGGCGCCGACGGGCTCCGAGGAAGGCGGCGACGGGCGGAGGGCAGCGGCGACGTGCTCCGGGACGTCGACGGCGGCGACGGGAAGAGGGGGGCGACACGGGAGTTTAGGGTTTAGAAAATGAAACTAGGTTTTCGGACGGCGAGAGTGGAATGTATATATAGGTCTTAGTAGTGGCAGGCATGATGACGTCATCCAGCCTGCCACTACTATGTCGGATAGCAGTGGCGGTCTGGTGACATCATGCGACCGCCACTACTATGTCGGATAGCAGTGGCGGTCTGGTGACATCATCCTGACCGCCACTACTGCTTCTGGTGGGGTTATCTAGCATACGTTGCCACTCATGTCGAGAAACACTTAGTAGCGCAGTGGTGCGGGTTTGCTTTGGTGCCATGCGGTTCGAGGTTCGAACCTTGCTGTCCGCAGGCGGTTTGAGGTTCGAACCTTGCTGCTAGGCATCCAAACATGTTTTTTACATTTCTATTATAATTTTCATTACTTTTTATTCATGTTTTCTCTTAGTAGTGATTATATATATAGCATATAATACTCTTCCTACAATGCGGTTCGAGGTTCAAACCTCGGTGCCGGCAGGTGGTTTGAGGTTTGAACCTTACTGTTGGCATAATTTATGTTTAATTAAATCCTCATTTGATCTTGAAAATGTTTTAATAATAAATGACATAATTGATTTTACAACTAAACATAAATGATCTAGCCTTGAACTAATTTTCCATCGCCATTGGTGCGTAGATAAGGAATCACACTACCAAATGACAGTTTTGCTTCAACCACATTGATCCTTGATATGTCAACGAAAAAATGGCACCTCATCAAACTGATTGTATTCTTCTTCGTCTTCGACTCCATCAACTCCAACAATTCTTTGTTTTCCTGGAGCAACGATGTATTTTTTCTCATCTTTAGGATCAAGTATGTAAAATACTTGTGCCACGGATTGAGCGAGTATCCAAGGGTCATCTTTATAAGCCACCTTATTAAGGTCAACTATCGTAAACCCGTAATCATCCACCTCCACACCTTCTGGATGTCTGACCCACTGACACTTAAATACAGGGATTTCTATAGAGTTTCCGTAGTTAAGTTCCCATATTTCTTCGATGTATCCATAGTAAGCATTCTTTTGTCCAGTGCTATCTTCTGCTTCTCCTCTGACACCACTATTTTGGCGCTGACTCTTTTGATCCTTTGCTTTGGTATAGAATGTGAAACCATTGATGTCATACGCTTGCCATGTTTTAACCATGCTCAATGGACCGTAAGACAATTTATTTATCATCATCTCTTTGTCGGTTTCTCCGATCGAAAGGTTTAGATCCCTCAGCCATGATGTGAAATAAATTTTGTGTTCTTTCATAATCCATTGTTCATCGCGATCTTCATTCTTTTCACGAAGCTCTTGCAGGTGTTGTTCAACATATGGTCTCATAATCGCCAACTGATGCATTACACTGTAATGTGATTCTCTTATTCTTTGGTAACTATTGTCTCGTATGATTTTCCTGCCTTTAGTTCCTTTACCGGTGAGTCTTCCATGGTGCCGCGACACGGGAGCTCCTATTGGTCTTCCATCTCTTATATAATCTGCATAGCACTCAATGACTTCCTCAGTCGTGTAGCCCTCTATCATGGAACCCTCTGGATAAGCACGATTTCGTACGTAACCCTTGAAGATAACCATTAGACGCTCGTACGCATACATATTGTGCAGGTACGTTGGACCGAGAACAAAGATTTGGTCTGCTATATGTATCATATAGTGCTCCATAATATCAAAATATGAAGGAGGAAAGCACATCTCAAGCTGACACATAGTCTCCCTCATTTGTTTACGTAATTCATTAACTCTTCAGTGTCGATCACCTTCTTTGATATGACATTGAAGAAGTGACACATGCGTGTTATCACCATCTTCAGAAATGAATGTTTGACTCCTCTTACTGCGATGGCGAGGAATAGCCCAAGCATAACATGACAATCATGAGTGTTGTAGCCGCTCATCCTCAAATCTGCTACGGAGACAATATTCTTTATATTCGTTGAGAATCCTGTTGGAACTCTAATTCCATGTAGACACCTGCAGATTGATCTTTTCTCGTCAATTGTGAGGTTATAGCTAGCAGCCCGAAGGAAAAATTTTCCATTGGCCCTTTCCTGTGGGTGAAGCTCGGGTCTAATTCCGAGAGTTTGAAGGTCCCTTCGTACTTTGAGTCCATCTTTTGATTTTACCGGTATGTCTAACAAAATACCGATAGTGCTTTCGAAGACATTCTTCTCAACGTGCATTGTATCGATAGCATGACCAATCTCCAACTCCTTCCAATAGGGCAAATATCTAAAGAAGATCGACTGCTTTTTAAATGGAGCGTCCTTTGAAATTTTTTCAGATTTCTTCCTCTTCTTTCCGAAAACAACTTTGATATTCTTTACCATTTCGAATAGAAATTTGCCATCTCGATTTCATGGAGGCTGTCCAAGCTCGATTGTACCGTCGAAATGGTTCCTATTTCTTCGATATTTGTGGTTTTTTGGTAAAAATCTGCGGTGTCGCATATATATCGTCTTAACGAATGATGGAAGATGCATAGATTCTGTCTGGTCCACACACACTACACATGCTGTCTTTCCTTTAACCTGTCCTGTTAGGGACATGCGTCCTGGGTTGTCAGCTATGGTGCAAAAGATTATGGCTCTTAGATTGAAGTGCTCTTTCTTGTGCTCATCCCACACACAGACACCATGTTCCCATAGACGTTTCATATCCTCCATCAAAGGTTCTAGAAAGATATCAATGTCATTGCCAGGTTGTTTTGGACCAGAAATTAGAGTAGTGAGCATAAGGTATTTTCTTTTATGGCACAACCATGATGGAATGTTGAACAAGCATAGAAAGACTGGCCACGTACTATGTGGGTTCCTCATCTCACCGAAGGGATTCATTCCATCCGTGCTAAGTCCCATCCTGATATTTCTAGGATTGTCCGAGAAATCTGGATGGGCCAGGTCAAATGATTTCCACTGCCTAGCATCCGCAGGGTGCCGAAGTTTTCCGTCCTTCTTTCGCCCAGCGAAATGCCAGATTATAGTTCAGCATCTCTAGGATTAGAGAACATACGTTTCAAGCGATCAATCACCGATAGGTACCACATTAATAAGGCTGGAACTTTCCTCTCCATCTTTTTTCCAGGATGGTCTTCAATAACATTTTTATTCCTCTTCTGCAACCTCTTATTATTCTTCTTCTGGTGGTCATTGTAGTCCTCCACACAGTCATTTGGACGTTTGTATCGACTCAGCGTTGCACTGCGGACATCTCTCTAACAATCCATACTCTTTTCGATATAGGATACAGTGGTTCGGGCATGCATGAATCTTCTGAACGCCCAAGTCAACGGACAAATCATCTTCTTTGCTTGGTATGTATCAGATGGTAAACCATTGGGTTTTGGCAAAACCTTTTTTAGGAGTTGTAAAAGATCTGAAAAACTGGTGTCAGACCATCCATTGCTGGCCTTCAGTTTCATAAGCTCAAGAATTGTGTACAACACAGTATACTGCTTATCGCATCCGTGGCGTTCCTCGTAAAGAAGGTTTTTTGATGCTTTGTCAAGTGCTTCAAAGTTATCGTATCCTTTGGTTGTAGTTCTCTGCAACAACACCTCAGGCGCAACATTTCGCATCAGTTCCTCCACATCAAAGGCATCATCATCATCATGTTGATCAACATCATCATGTGTTATGTCGGATGTATGATCACAACCTCTTCTATGTTGATGAGCATCTTGCGGCACATCAGAATCTTCAGGAGGATTTTGGCCCATCTCACCGTGTTTCGTCCATATATAATAGTTCTTCACGAAACCATTTTTCAACAAGTGAAATCGTATGGTTTCACGATCAGAACACGGATACATCGCTTCGTTTTTACAAACTTTACAAGGACAATATATCGCCTCTTCACTCTGACGGGAAGCATATTGTGCGGCAGCTTCAGTAAATTCAGTTACTCTGTTAAAATATGCCACCACATCTCCGTCGTTGGACGAGTACATCCAGGACCTGTGCTCCATCTAAAACATATATTATTTGAAAAAATATTAATAAAATCATTATTGTTAATTTTAGTAATTTACAAATTGAAAATATATTGATTTATTATCGCTCATAACAACATTAATTAAAAATCCTCAATGCTTTAATTAAAACTACTTATTAAGCAGAAAAAATTATTAAATAAATTAACTATATTGGTTTCTCTCTCTCTCCAAACAACATAACTCTAGATCTATAATCATAAATCAAATTAAAAAAGAGATTAAAATGACGTAAATCAATATACAAGTGATGAATAATTGTGAGGAGGGTCATATTTGTTCATTTGGGAGAAGGTAACACTGTAAATGGAAGATTATTTGAAAATTTCTATTCACAAACCCTAAATTAGAAAAACGCTAATAACTCATTTTATACATGATTAAATACAAAATAAATGTGAGATTCGGCATGGATTTACCTCCTAGAATGAAATCCTTCAAAAGAAATGAAACAAAGCCTCCCCCCTCTTTATCTAGATTTTTGTCGCCATTGTACGGACAAAATTAAATGCGAACTCCAGTAGAGCTCGGGGACGAAGACGCTGCAGCATTTATAGCTAGAATAGTAGTGGCGGTCGCAAGTGATGTCATCATTACTTTAGTGGCGGCCATCTTAGCAGCGGCGGGCAGCACCAGCGCCCGCCACTGCTATTGGTAAATTAGTGGCGGTCCGGGCTGACGTCAGCACCGACCGCCACTACTTTACCAACAATAGTGGCGGGCGCTGGTGCTGCCGTCAGCACCAGCACTCTAGTAGCGGGCATCTAATGGCCCGCCACTACAGTGGTTTTGCCCAACGCCACTACAGTGACAGTTTGTAGTAGTGTTTGTTGCACTGATCATGTCATGTGTCTTAGATAGTAGTTCTTTTGCTATACTTGCTAGATGTTATTTACAGTCAGTCAT
>JAAALK010000080.1:74566156-74576249 GCA_019279435.1 Zizania palustris
CCCACCCCCTAGGGTTAGGGTTAACTCAACTTTAATGAAAAATCAGAATTCCTTCTTTTTGTCTCTCACCCCTGTTCATTCGGATGTCTTCTTCATCTGTGGACCATCCGGCGCCGTTGCTTCACTCCTTCACACCGGCTGTCAGGTGTGTTCGTCGAAGTTTCTCTGGTGCACTCGTAGCCTCCGACTGCAGTTCCTTCGTTTATTTTGCAAATACTTCACTACTGAGTTCATCGTGGGCCTGTGTCTTTTCCGCCGTTTCGCTGTGTTTTTCTCGAAGACTGCATTGCCTAGATACAGATTGTTTTTATAGTTAATCGCCTTGGGTCTCATGCTAATCATTGCAAAAGCGATCTGTGATTTGTTTCTCTTGCCACAATATTTTCTTGTGATTCTACTCTAGTTATGGAATACATCGAACATGAAAGGAGCTAATCAAGAGTTTTCAGTTTTCATTAAAAATCATTATTCTGCAATCTCGATTTATGTGCGCTTGAAGAAACTTCAGTCTCATGCAATGATTCTCTGGACAACTTAAGTGTGAGCAGTCCCGATCGGGTCATTCTCCAATTTTATTACACCTTGCTATTATTCACTGATTTGATTTCTGCACGGCATAGCTGGCTTCGCTAGACTAGCATTTCGGCATGGCACTGCTAGCTTTGCTAGACTGCATCGTGCAGTGCGCGTGGCAAGTTGGCTGGCAGCTAGCTAGTTGCTTGAGGCAGCTTCTACACACAGAAGCCTCAGCAGCACCCCGTCACTGATGCAGCTGGTGTCTTGTCCCATCAGCAGCATTGCCATTCGGCATAGCGACAATGTGCAACAGCAGCTCACTAGGTTCTTTGTGCGTGGGTAGTAGCACTGGTAGTTATCTTTCTGTGAGCACAAGGCACCGAAGTCTGCGCGAGGTGTGCCTCGAGGCCTACGCATGCGGAGTCTACGACGTGCAGTACACAAGGGTCCATAGGCAGCAAGACTTCGGCATCACTAGCTTTGATGTGTCTCCGCTAAAGCAAACTTCGGAGGCAGCCTTCGTTGTGACTTCGTCGAAGCTAGCTTCGAAGTAGAGGCCTTCAAGCTCCGGCTTAGGCTTTGTCAAGTACCGAACAGGAGACAAAATTTGAACGATAAACTTCCTTTTAGTTTTACGTGCACTTCAGTTAACTACCTGTGATGTTTAATGTGTATGATGCTTGATATGCCTGTGAGTTGAATACACTATTGATCTTCCTTTGAACACTTTGTTGGTGTCTTTTTAATTAGTACACTAGTCATTTTTAGACTAGATTATTTTAGTACCCATGGTCTGTTTTGCTTCTGCTGATTGTTTGTCGAGGTGTGTTGGTTGTTAGGAAAAGGCCATTGATTCGAAAGAATTTTTAGGCGCCCATTCACCCCCTCTGGTCGCTACTTTCAGTCCTACAGGGATACAGACAGATTTCTTTAGTGGAGCTCTAGGTTTATCTTGGAAGACACCATCCTTAGGTTGACTGGCCTGAAAGGACTGAGTGGAGTGGGTCTTGGGATATCTCTTCTCAGGCGTCATCTTACTCCATATAAAGCCCTACTCACAACAATCTAAAATCAGCCTGGGTGTAGGTGTAACATAATCCAAACTCATCCTGCCTCTTGAACTGCTAGATCATCATGCCGAGCTGAGGCTCTCTGGCACTCACCCAACTCAGGATCTGACAGAGGTAAGAACTCTCATTATGAGCATCAATTAGCTCCTCTCTCAAGGAGCTAGCACCTCCACCTGAGACAAGTAGATCTCACCCTCTCCATCAATCTGAATAGACTTCTTAGCTTTTATCTTGATCAGCTCCATCCTTAGAGACAAGCAGTTCTCACAGACAGTGGGTGGAACTAACAAGGTCTCAAGTTCAAGCTTGGTCTACTCCAACTTAGCTCTAACACTCTCTAGCTCGTTCGACTGCTCATCACCCTTCGCTCTCATCTCAGATAGGTTAGCTAAATGGGATGGGCAGTCTCTATAGGGCACGACAGCAGTGGCATGAGCATCTTTCAGCTCCAGCTGAGCACTTTTAAGCTCAGGGGCCAAAGTGTCTCTCTCATCAACCCTCTCAGTGTACCTAGACTTCAGAGAAGTCAGGTCACCCAACAAGACCTCACAATTAGGGCACTCACTGCTCTCAGCCAAGCAAGGAAAAAAGATAAACTCTCAATCTTGCTATTAGCCATAACAAGCTCAATCTTTAGCTCATCTACCCTCTTCTTAACCCCGCTAAGCAGTTTCTCCCAATACTTCAACTCCTAACTATTTTATTCAAGTAATCTAACAACTTCACGATCATAATAGGATACCTTATCATCATCTAAATTGTCGGGGGAGCCATTGTCTTCTTTATCACCAAGAGCCATTGAGCAATAGCTCTTGGGGGACCTTTGTCTACGGTGCGAGTGAGTCTTCGGCTTGTCCACGAAAGCCATGAAGTAGAGGCCAGCCGGATCATCCATGTCCTTCTCCTTCCCTTCTTGATCACGATCTACTCATCGCTTGAGCTCGATGAAGAGGAAGAAGACGATAATCGCTCGGAGTAGCTTCTCTCCATCTCTACGAAGAAGGCCTTGTCTCGCTTCTAGTTCTCGCGCCAGTAGTCCTTCAGTGCCTTTCGCAAGAACTTCGTCTTGGGATTGCCCTTGGTGAAGGTGTACTTGTCGGAGCCGTAGTGCTTGTTGGAGTCATAGGAGCCATTGTTGGTACCCTTCTTATGAGTGTTCCACTTGGGCTAGTCAGTGATAAAATGATCTGGATCACCACACTCAAAACAACTAGGTTTTTTGCCATGGCGTTTAAGCATGCGTCTATCATAAACACGACGAACCTGACTATTGAACAAACAAAGATCATCATCTCCTAAAAGATCCAACTGATCCTTAGTGATAGACATCATATAGGACAAAGAACAGCTCAAAAAAGCATGAGCAGAAGGTGTCGCAAGGGCCAGGATTTTTGAGTCAGAACCAGTGAGATTTGATCTCAACTAGATATCGACCTCAGGGGTAGTATGCTCAACAGCCGGAAGTACAGTGAAAGTGGCATGAACACACATGTCCCATATTCCTTAGCTCTCGATCAATAGATAGGCACACATGCGAGTCTTCCAAAAATTATAGCCAAAGACCATAAGAGACGGAACCTTGCCAACAGAAGTCATGATCGCTACCTTAGGTTAGAACCGGTTAGGACCGAAAGTAGCGACCAGAAGGTGGGTGAATGGGCGCCTCACCAAATTCTTTCGAATCGATGGCCTACCATGAAACCCAACACTCCTCAAAAGACAAATATCAGCAACAAATGAAATCTCTAGGAATTCCCACAGATAAACCTAGTACTATCACTCTCCTGTCAGTTATGGTATGAGATGATAGTCTGAGAGATCACAAGTACTAAAAATTATCTAGCCTAAAAACAACCAGTGTGCTAAATGAAAAGACATTATCACAGTGCTTGAAGGCAGATTAAAGATAATCTAACTCATAGGCGTTTCAAATATATAAAATAGATCTATATGATTAAATGTGCTCACATATGATTCAAAATACACTAAGGATATAGTGATATATCAATACCTAATAATAGTGCAGTCTGAAAATAAAGTGTTTGTGGCAATTTAACACAAGTCAACGCAAAGCAAGGAATGAAGGGTTACTATGCTATCGCTGTCTACTGTTCATGCATTCTGTCGTATGCCTTCTGTAGAGTACGCTGCACCGGATCAGATAGATCAGCTGTCGCTCGCCACCTGAAGCAAAAACTGCGCGTGGCAACCACCGCTCGTCTCCCGACTAGCGATGCCCTATGTCAGGCGACGATCACCTCAACACGCGCCTTGTATCATCACCTAGCACCAACCGGACCAGAGCCAAAAGAAAACCAGATTTCTCACAAAAAATGGTCAGGCCCGCGTGTAGGAACGAAAGTAGCGACTAGAGGGGGGGGTGAATGGGCGCCTAAAAATTTTTTGCTAAACTATGACCTAATACCAACACCCAAACGAACTTAGCCAGACAAATAATATAAGCAAAGTAAATTACAGGAACTAAAGTTGTTTAGCCTAAAAATGACCGGTGGCCTAATTAAAATGATATTAAATATAAACTAAATAAAAATACTGCAGTAAATAAAAACACCTAGATATATCACGAAATATTTATATTGTAGTCTAGAAATAACATACTAATCAAATGAATAAAACTTGGATCATTCAAAAGATTAATTCAGAAATAAACTTAAAATATTGCACGTAAAAACTAAAATATTACTGCAACTAATAAATTTTTCTTTTTATATATGCAGATAAAAAACTTAAAAAAATGATACGAGATAAGTAATAAAAATTTAACAGATTAAAAATTAACTACGAGATTAATTAATATTTTTGTATGATAATTAAAACTGGATAACTATTGATTTGATTAACTTGCTGAAAAATAGAAGATTAAAAACTAACCTGCATGTTGATGTTCAAATCTACTGCGCCGTGAAAATCCGCGTCGTCGGACGTTGATTTTTCACGTGCTGCCTCTGCTGCCTTGCGTGCTGCTGCGATTTGACAACACACAAACCACTGCTACGAATTGATTTTCCATGCCTGCGTGTGGCTTCGTGCGCTGCCAATGCTAGTTGCTGCTTGCGTTGCGAAAAACTGCTGTTGCGCTGACACGATGACATTGCCCCTTGCGTCAGAGAGGAAAAACTACTGGTCGTGCCGAAGTCCAGCGCTGTGGATAAAACCGAGCCCGTCGTGGGGCCCACGCCAAAAGCTGTGCGCTGCTGACCGGTGTTCTTCCAACGCGCCGCTGTGGGCCCCGCGCAAAAACTGCGCTGCTGCTGGCTGAAACGGCTGGTGTCCTCGCACTGCGCACCGTTGGTCACCGCACGCCGAGCTCTTCGCCTGTAGTCAGTCATGCAACGATGAGACAAAGAGACGGCTGCGTCGCGCATGTGGTCCCGAGGACTACCGCAACACGCATCACGCCGTGTGCTCACGCGCCATGACACAGGGAAAAAAATTTGCCGGTGATATGAAGAACCAAAAAAAAGATCGATTGCGGTGGCTACGGAAAACAGAGAAGGATGACGAATAAAATGTGGACTGTAGATTAATCTTGGAAAAAACAATCACTCTATCCCTAGGGCGTAGCGGCTTATTTATAGGCGACTCCTAGTACATGAAAAAGTCTAAATTACCCCTAGGGTAAATTACAACGACTCTAAAATAAAATCCGAAAATTACTACAATATCCTTAGAAAAATCAACTGACTCAAATAAAAATATTCTGGAATTAAAACTAAATATTAATATCCTAACAACAAAATAATCATCGGTTGTCAGTTTTGCACCGAAACTGACAAAACGTCCACCGTCTTCGCACCGGTACCAGGATTGGGCTGACCCGACCCCATAGCTTCCTCAGCCCGGCAATTGCTCGCCGCCTGTGTACCTGAGTCAAACCCGGTCAACAGGCCAATGGATCCTCTGCCGCTCCTAGCCCATGTACTCGGATTTGGCCAGCCCGACTCCGC
This sequence comes from Zizania palustris, assembly GCA_019279435.1. Lineage (NCBI taxonomy): Eukaryota > Viridiplantae > Streptophyta > Magnoliopsida > Poales > Poaceae > Zizania > Zizania palustris. The sequence continues at coordinate 74,571,711 of JAAALK010000080.1, forward strand.
GGCTCCTCTGCTCGGTTGTCACTCACTGCCCGAGTACCTGAGTCACACACGCCTCAAACACGGCAGGTCTTCATGTCTCTTATTTGACTTCCGTTGACAATCACTCATCACATCTGGAGTATAAAACCCATGTTATTCAACATGGTTTCTCAATCTCCTCCTTGATGAGTGCATTGTCAACACCCTCTTCAGCACTTCTTCAGAACCTGCAAAACATGTGGAAACACGAAAAACAAAAACAAAAGAAAATAGAAGGAAGAAAATAAAAGTTTAACCCCAATGACCAAAAGCCAAACAGAAGCAAGAAAACGGTCATTATGGTTAACCAAAAAATAACGACTCAAAAAGAAGTGCAATCTCAGAACTACCAACAAGGATAACAGAGTAAAGGCAAAAGACTGAAATACTCCCCATGAAATAAATCCCAGAGAAAGCTAAAAATGTCCCCTAAACTCCAAAATTTCTCTCCCTTGTTGACAATTGGACTCATCAAATGAGACTAAATGCACTCTAAAGAGACATAGACACAAACTCCCCCTAAAATGCAGTTCCCCCCTCAAATTATGCCATGAATGCAGATGGGTTGCAGGTGGAGTGTAAAAAGCATGCTCCTTAGATATGATTTACTGCTATTACAACATCTAACATGTATAGCAAAAGAAATACTGTCTAAGATACATGACATGATTAGTGTAACAGATAATATCTAAAGAGACTCATTAGCACGCATTTTTCAATTTTTGCAAACAAAAGCATCACCACATTTTATAGTTGACAAGCAAAGTAAAGCATGAGATGCAAAAGCTAACTGATATCTACCAAGATAGGCATTGTCCATAGAAAAGTGTTTCAGCAAACTTGTCATCTTTTTAAAATTTTCAGACTTTTTCTTTTCCTTTTTATTTTTCATTTCTGCTAGGGTTATTTGCATGTCAAACCTTATGCTAACCGACCAAGTCAAGTCTAGGCCAGAACTGAACCATCAGAAGCTTAAGACATTGGTCTTGGCATACATTACACCGTCCTAGTTCATACCAAAGTGCTATGGTAAGCAGTCCAGAACAATGCAATGCGACAAAGCAAACCGACCTGGATCTTTTCTAATAATCATAAAAATGTATAAATTTTTCATTTTTCTGAATTTTTATCATTTTTATAACACATTTTTCATGTTTAAAACATATAGATGTCCAAGTTGTATATCTGCATCTAAGTAAGGATCTAGCTACAAGGCATGTAAAAGATAGCGAAAGCATTAAGCCTACATATACTAGTTACCAAAAGCAATGGTGATTATTTTTCAATTTTAAAGCATAAAAGCCATGCATATGACAAATATCAGATATATCATGTGAACTGAAACAGAACATGGTCATCGACAAGTAATCAAAAGCATATACTAGGTAGAGAAAGTAAAGCAGATTAATCACATAACAGAAGCAAGCTCAAAATGTGATTGATCATTATGCATGATATGAACGCACACAAAAAGACTCAATAACAAATAAATAAGAAAGAAAAACTGACTCAAAGTATCCTAAAAAGGATACACAAACTCCCAAATCCCCTCGCAAACACTCAAAAGTAGACTGATCTAGGGGTTTAGTAAAAATATCAGCCAACTGCTGATGGGTATCAACATGAACAAGATCAATGAAAGTGAAAGTGAAAGTGCACATCAATATGTTTGGTTTTTGAATGAAGACATGGGTTTTTCCCTACACTAATTGCACTAGTGCAAAACAAAGGAACTCTAGCAGGGAAGAACAACCCAAAATCCCACAAAGTAGAAATCATCCAAACCAATTGTGAGCAGCAGCTAGCAGCAGCTACATACTCAGCCTCAGTAGTAGAAAACGCAACTCCAGATTGTTTTTCGAGAAGACCAAGATACAAGCGAAGAACCAAGAAGCTGGCAAGTGCCGGAAGTCGACTTGCGATCCAGCTGACACCCACCGAAATCAGCGTCGGAAAAACAAGCTAAATCAAGAGACGATGATGCAAAATAATAAATACCTAACTCAGGAGCGTAAGTAAGATACCTGAAAATACGCTTCACAGCCTGCTGATGAGATGCACGTGGTGAAGACTGAAAACGCGCGCACACACCCATGGCAAACTGAATGTTCAGTTCTCATCGCAGTCAAGTATAGCAACGATCCCATCATCCCTCGATACTCTCTCTCGTTTACCTTGACGCCATTCTCGTCCTTGTCCAGACCTCCAGATGTACCCATTGGGGTCATCTGTGGCTTCAGCTCTCACCAAAATCAATTTCTTTAGCATGTCCCGTGTGTACTTACCCTGGTGGATGAAAATGCCGTCCTTGGTCTGCTTGATCTAGAGCCCTAAAAAGTACATGAGCTCACCCATGAGACTCATCTCAAACTCGCTATGCATCTGCTCAGAAAACTTGGACACAAGCTCATTAGTAGAACCACCAAAAATAATATTGTCCACGTAAATCTGGGCAACCAATAAGTCAGAGCCTTCTCTAAGCAAGAAAAGTGTTTGTCCACAGAACCCATCACAAAACCTTTCTGCAACAAAAACTGCTTTAGGCGATCATACCAAGCCATAGGGGCTTGCTTCAGACCGTATAAAACCTTCCGCAACTTGAAAACATGTCGTGGAAACTTAGGGTTCTCAAAACCGGGGGGCTTCTTAACATAGACCTCCTCCTCTATATACCCATTTAGAAACACACTCTTGACATCCATTTGATAAAGCTTTAAAACCTTTAGAAGCAGCAAAGGCCAAAAGAATACGAATGGACTCAAGACGGGCAACAGGGGCGAAGGTCTCTTCAAAATCAATACCTTCTTTTTGGCAAAAACCCTGTGCCACTAATCGACCTTTGTTGCGCACCACAACACCATCTTCTCCTTGTTTGTTCTTAAACACCCACTTGGTGCCTATGGTGTTGCATCCATGTGGCAGCTCAACTAGTGTCCAAACCCGATTGCGAACAAAATTTTCAAGCTCTTCTTGCATGGCATTTATCCAATTTGAATCGGAAAGAGTATGAGAAACCTCTCTAGGCTGAAAAGTAGCAACAAAAGCAGACTCGGCAAAAATAGCAAGAGAACCAGCTGAAGAACGTAAGGATCTCTCAGTAAGGTTCACCGATGATGAGCTCTGAGGGTGATCACGCTGAACTGCTCGGGATCCTAGGTGATCTGAAGTCACCTCACCAGAGTCATCAATTGGCTCCTCCGGACTCGACTGAGAAGTCATCTCACTGGAGTCAGCACCTGGCACCTCTGGACTCGGTGAGGAGGCTCGATCGAAGTAGAGGAGTGATTAGAGGTCCATCCTCATCCTCAGTCGAAGTCTCAGAAGGTGTGGGGTCTGCAGGCGGTGCAGAGGGCCCACCCTCATCATCAGCAGGAGGGTCATCATCTTCCTCGAAGATGGACTCTCCATGCTCATCATCTCCAGAAAGCTCAAAAGAGGGAGTTGGTGAGGGCAAAGGACTCATCAAAAGAAACCTCACAAGTCTCGACAAGCATCTGAGAGTCTAGGTTCCAAACATGAAATCCTCGTGAATGCAAAGCATAACCTAGAAAGACTCCATCCCAACAACGAGACTCAAACTTGTCCAAATGCCCTCCCTTCTTAAGCACAAAGCACTTGCATCCAAAGCCCGCAAGTGAACTCACCTTGGGCTGTCTACCAAGCGCAACTCATAAGACGTCTTACCTAAGTAAGCTCTAAGAAAAATGCGATTGGCATGATAGCAAGCTGTGTTCATTGCTTCAGCCCAAAAACGCCTAGAGTCCTATGCTCATCAAGCATCGTCCTGGCCATCTCGACAAGCGTGCGGTTCTTTCGTTCCACAACGTCGTTCTGTGGGGGAGTGTAAGGAGCAGAGAATCATGATCAAGACCCTGATCACTACAAAAACTAACGAACTAGAGGTCTTAAACTCAGATCCATTATCCGAATGAATTGCTCGCATCAGACCCATTGTTCTCGTTCTTCAGCATCAAAATCAGGTCATGAACATACTGAAAGTCTCATCCTACACTCTAGAAAGTAAACCCAAAGAATTGAGAAAAATCGTCAACTATTACAAGGGCGTACCACTTCCCACCGACTAAGCGTACTCGAGCTGGACCGACTGTGTCCATGTGCAACAGCTCTCCCGGGTACGAAGTCATCACCTGAGTCACAGGTGTGTGAGAAGCGGCAACCATTTTCCAATGACGACAAAGATGACACACTAGATCCTTCTCTGTCTTACGCTTAGGCAATCCTCGGATAAGATCCATAGAACTCAATCTAACAAGAAGAACAAAGCTCAAATGGCCTAACCTTCTATGCCATCTTCCATAGCTCAGAGGAGGATCTGGCCATCAACAGCGAGAAGGGCCAGAAGAACTAGAGAATCAATACGAAAAACCTTACCAAAAGGTAAGATCCGGCAAACTAAAGATCCTCTAGAATCAACAACAAAAGACATGCCCTTCTTTAAAATGCACTTCTAAACCTATCCTCAAGTAGTTGCGAAACAGAAATTAGATTAAAAGTTCAGAT
>JAAALK010000080.1:74576349-74661663 GCA_019279435.1 Zizania palustris
AGGCTGGAGAACCATCTGCGGTGTCCCGTCATGTGGCGAGAACATCCTGAATCCATGATCCACACGGCTCCAGTCCTCGATCCTGCAAGATCAATGGTCATGAGTGAGAGAAAATGGTCGAACAACAGGTTTAGCAAAGGTGCTAAACCAGTGTCAATCCATCTGCTCGTAAGTAGGAAAGTAGAAGGAATCATATGAGTTTGGACCAAAACGCTGCTAAAAGCACGGTCCTCTATTCTGCCTAAAATCATGGCCACTGAGGTCCAAAACCGTATCCACAACGATCTAGAACTCTACCTGAACAAAAACCACCCTACGGAGCATGGTCATAAAAACCGTCTCCTCTACCACCACCTACACGATGTGGCCTGGCCTCTAGTCTCTCTCTACGTTGAGGAACTCTCTGTCTACCACCCTGCTGGTAGAACTGCTCCTGCCCATCGCAAGCTCTCTCTGCTCGCTCAACCCGCTTCCTCCTGAAGCAAAACTCCTCAAGATGCCCGTCTCTCTGACAAAAATCACAGTGATAGGTAGGCTTCTTGGGATGTGGTTGAGGCTTGGGATTCTTAGTCTTGGTGGTGTTGGGTGAAGCTTCTTTGTTGTGAGAGGGTCCAGGTAAAGAATCAACAGAAGTGTGGAGAGGTTTAGGCTTTGGAATCCAGATTTGCTTCTTAGGTGGAGCTTTAGGTTGTTCTTGGAACACTCCATCCTTGGGCTGACTATCCTTAAATGACTAAGTGGAGTGAGTCTTGGGATATCTCTATTCAGGAAGTCATCTTACTCTACTCCACTGCTCGGCTAATGGCACTCTCAAAATCAGCCTTGGTATAGGTGTAACCTACCCCAAACCCATCCTGTCTCTTGAACTGCTGGATCATCATGCCGAGCATGTGCTCTCTAGCACTAATTCAACTTAGGATCTGATGGAGGTAAAAGTTCTCATTCTGAACATCAGTTAGCTCCTCTCTCAAGGAAGCTAACACCCCCACCTGAGACAAGCAGATCTCACACTCTCTATCAACTTCGACAGACTTCTCAGCTTTTAGCTTGATCAACTCCATTCTCATGGACAAGCAATTCTCACATACAGTGGGTGGAACTGATAAGGTTTCAAGCTCTAGCTTAGTCTGCTCCAACTCAGCTCTCACTCTAGCTAACTCGCTGAACTGCTCATCACTCGTGGCTCTCAGCTCAGCTATATGTTGGAACGATGGATCGAACCAGCAGGTTTTCTCTATGGATGGAGTAATGGAACACTGTGCACAAACTGTATTCTCGGATCGCGTGTTCATTACAACTGTAGTCGGGGGGTATTTATAGGGTGACCCGTTGTGAAGGGCCGGGTACCTCCAAACCCCAACTGCTACTCGATCTGACATAGGTCAGCGGTACAGACAAAGTAGACGTTACATAGTACAGACAAGAAGGTGTGATTCTGACAGCGTATCAACCGTGTCGGGCGCTGCAAAGGCCGCCCAACACGGCGCAGGCGATCACGATCTTGTCCCCGTACGGTCTTGACTTGGTCTTCCCCACGTACGGCCTCCCTCCGGAGCCTTTGGTCCGCCCGAAGGTTGGCTTCCGGCACCTGGCTGGTCGCTCCCCCCGAGGACTCCTCTGACACGTCTCGGAGCCACCGGAGGCCTCCGGTCTCCTCGTTCGGGGGCTCGGGCACCTTCGGCGTAGTGCTCCGGGTCTTCTGGCAGTAGCCTTCCCTCAGAACCAGTACGAATCTTCACGCTCCCCACTGTCATCGGGATTATCTCCCACAACAGTAGCCCTCAGCTTCTTTCCTCTCGAGAGTCCTGCACGAGAGAGGGTGGAAGCGCACATGATAATTCCGATAATCTTTATAAGAAATCGACTTACGTAGAGATCCGGAATCCCGCTGCGGGGCGGCCCCAGTTCGATCGTTCCAGAGATGTCTCGGAGCCTTGGAACGTCCTAGAATCGGAGGCCGAGAGCCGGTTTCGGAGCACCTTCGGCGAGCTAGTCACCTCCCGCCCCTGCGAAGGGAAAAGGCTTTGACCGGTCGCTTTTGACGCCCACGTGGCTTTGACCTCCAGGTTCCGGTGCCTGAGGAGCCGAGCTAGTGCACTAGTTAGCGCAGTTAATGTGACGAGCATGCGGGTGACGCGGGAGAGGCGGACCGTCGGAGACGGGCGCACTCAAGGCGCCAGCATAGTCATAAATGTGGGTGCCATGCGACCGGCGCGCGCGCGCACTGAGCGGCGGAAGGTGGACCGGCGGCGGCCTCCACGCTTAAATAGCCCCTGATGCGCCGGCCAAGCCCTCTCCTGCCCACTTGCTTAGTCCTTTAGCAACATTTTCTGATGGTGGACACTTGCTCTTGAGCTCTTACTTCCTTCTTGCTTCTTCTTGCTATGGCGGAGAGGAGTGCTCCTGCCGCGGCGGTAAACCCTCCGCTTTCTGCAGCGCCAAGTGGCAGCGGCGGCAGCGGCTTCAGGCCCAACAGAGGCACGTGACTGACGGGAGCTCCGTCCCGCTTCGGAGTGGTTCCAGGAGCAGACACTGGAGCTGGGGCCATCGGCATGCACCGATGCATCCATTGAACAAGTGACTACGGGCCGCCTTGGCGCCGAATCGAGGGCCAGGAAGCCGGGCCCGGAGTCAGTCCCAGCGCCGCGAGAAGGGGAGGTCATCGTTTTCGAGGCTTTCTTCGACGCGGGACTGGGGTTCCCGCCTCGGAGCTCCTCTCCGGAGTCTTGGACGCCTTCCACCTGGAGCTCCCATAGCTGTCCCCGAACGTTGTGGCTCGCCTCGCTATCTTCGACTAGGCCATGCGCGCCGAGTGCTGCGAAGGCAGGGCGGAGGTCTTCGCATAGATGCACGAAGCCCTTTGCCAGCCGAAGAAGAAGGACAGCCGGGTGCTGGCCTTCAGGAGCATCAATTTCTAGCTCCGGAGGGGGCTTAGCTCCGGGCTCGCTGGGCCTCCGCGCCACATCTAGTTCCGGAGGGAGGCGGTCATCGAGGCCAGCGCCAGCTCGGTCTCCGCCTGGATCTAGCTTCTCCATATCGTCGCCCACCGGATGAGCATGTGGGACCTGACGGAGGAGTTTGTGGCCCTCGAGATCCCGCCGCTGAAGGAGGAGTGGCCGGCGTCGCTTTGGAGCAGCTAGGATGAATCAACATCGACGGAGCTCTCCCGTCGGCTCGGTAAGCATCTACTTTCTCTTTGGCCTTGCTCGTCTTTCACTGCGCTCGGGAGGTTTTTGGACCTAACCTTCGGGTACTAGGCCACTCGTCGCCAAGACGCCCGAGGAAGTGGCCTGAATGGCGGAGAAGATCCTCGGAGCTCCTACCCCGGCTGAGTACAAACGGCGGGTGTAGCTAGTGGGATCTTGGGGGCGGCATAACCGTGTGTGGGACGCGCTCGAGCTCTCCCGCTGCCTCACCCAGAGGGGAGGTCCTTCGCACCGCTTCCAAGAGGAGGGTGGCTGACCTCGACGCCGGCCCTTCCCCCAGGCGCCCTTCGATGATGAAGAAGGTGGCGAAGGGGCTGAGGAGGCTCTCTCCGGCTCACTCCTCCACCTCCCACTCCGAGTGGGGGTACTCTAGCGAGGGAGCTGGGACAGAACTGGAGGATCCCCCGGCGGTCCCTGGATCCGGTACGACCGGAGCGGCCGGCTACCGAAGGAGCTGGGGGCGCTCCTACCCCTCCGAACCCTTCACCACCTGCTCCGAGGACCGGGCAGGAGGCGCCGGTTATCGAAGTGGCGCCGTCCCCCAGGTCTACCCCTCAGCGCGATCCAGCATGAGAGGGGATCTCCGCCAGCTCTCGAGGGAGTAGGGAGATCGACAGCCTAGACCGGGGGGGACTGGCTGATCCCCTCGAAGCTATCGAAGGAAGCGTCGACGTTGAGGCTGAACTCGCCACAGCGGCAGCGGGTTCCCCGTTGAACTCGATAGACAATATGTTCTATCGGTCGGGCACTACGAGGGGCGTCCAGCCTTCGGAAGCCCCCATCGAGGCAGCGGATGAAGGTACGTAAACCCGTTCATCCTTTACTCAAAGCATCGGGCCCTTTCAACCTTAACCTCTGTTTCTTCTGGGCAGGTACGTCCATCCGTGCCTCAGATCCGGCCCCGATTCCCTCCGAGGATGGCGCCAACGCAGGGTTCGAAGTCCCTGCCAACGCGACAGGAGCTCTGGAGCCAGGTGACAGGGCGGAGTCAGAATAGGTCCCCAAAGAAGCCTCTGAGGGGCCCGACCAAGAGACCGGGATCTGACCTCGGCCGCCCTCTAGCTCGAGGGGCGCACGTTCTAGCGTGCCCCTCCTGTGCCCCTTCCTGGTGGAGGGCGAAGACTTTGTGTCGAGGGTGGCCCTGGTCCACGACTCCAACCTGCGCTTGCGGGAGGCCCAGGTGATAAATGAGATTAGCCTGTCGGACAGCCTCGAGCTCAACCGGTCCATCGAGAACACCGTGGTCTAGGTATTTCCTCGAAGCGCCCCTTAGAGAGCCCCTAACTCCTTTTTCTGACTCGCCGTTTCGTGTGTAGGTAGTCGCGCTGGCGTAGGGCTCGCTGCTCTCCCTGCTCTCCGAACATCGCTGCCATGAGAGCAGCACCTCGGAACTCTCCGGTCAGGCGGATGCTGCCGAGAGGTTGGTTCGCGAGCAGGCGGCCAAGATCGAAGGCCTTGACTCTCGGGCCGCAAGAGCCGAGGCGCTCGAGGCCCAAATGGCGGCGCTCGACTCCCTCAAGGCCAGAGTCGCTGAACTGGAGGGACTCCAAGCGCGGGCTGCTCAAGCGGACGAGCTCGAGGCAGAGGTCAACGCCTTTCGGGCCAAGGCCACTGAGGTGAAGAGGCTCTGGTCCCGAGCCGAAGATGCGGAGCAAGTCGAAAGAGAAGTCTTCGTGCTTCAGGCTCAAGTCTCGGACATGGATGAACTCTGGGAGGCAGCAGCCAGCGTCGAGTCCCTCGAAGCCCGAGTGCTCCAGCTCGAGCGGACCGCGGCGGATCTCCTGGTTCGGAATGAAGAGGTGACCGAAGCGTTACCCAGGGGGAAAAGATGGCGGCCGATACCATAGTGTCCCTCCGAAAGGTGCTGGCACGCTATGGCACCGGGTGCACGGCCTTCGACGTCGCCCGAGAGCCCCTTATCCGCCGGCTAAAGTTCGTCCAGGCCGCCGTCCAGTAGATAGGCCTCACCGTGTCGAAGTACGGTGAGGTATCAGCCTGGGTAACTGCGCTCAGGATCCTCTGACATCTTGAGCCGTCCGGCAGCCCCCTTCCTTCAACTTCAAGCTCCCAGAGCCCCACCTCCAGATATGGGGAGGACCACCCGTTTCCCCTGGTCTGGTGCGTCTTCGAGCTTGGGAGCCTGGACCCTTCCGAGCTCCGGGACTAGGCCAAGGACTTCCGACCCATCTTGGTGTCCGACCATTTGGACTGCTTCCGGGCGGGGTGCAGGGACTCCTTTGTCGGTGGAGCCATGGCCGGCGCTTCGCTCGAGGTAGTCATTCCGAAGGGCAAGGATGGTCCAGTAGGAGTCGGTGTCGTGGCTCCGATTTTCACCGTGGACGCTGCAGTAAAGTGCGGCCCCTCCGGAGAGCGCCCATGATGGAGCCCTGGTCCCGGTGGAGCGGCCCCCACTGGATGTGTGCTGGTTCTTGGTCGGGAACCAAGGGGTGATGCTGAGGACCTCCCCTCGAAGGTGCTTCCGACCTCGCCGGGAGTCTCGGTGAACGCGGTCTTGCCGGCCGGAGTCTTGGCGGTGGAAGTCTGAAGCAGGGCGGACTCCGCGGTTGAGGTCCAGCGAGACGTCGTATGCCCTGGCATTCATGGCTCGGACAGGGACAATCATCGCCTGTCAGCGCAGCTGGCCTTCTTCGGACCTGGCGTACTCTTCGAAGTACGTCATGAGCTGTGCCACAGAGGAAATAGGATTCCGATGAAGCTTGTCGAGGAGGCCCAGGTGGGTGATGCCTTCTCGGGCAGCGTCGATGACCGAGGAAGCTGAAAGCCCCTTGATCTGGGCCTTGGTGTGCGCGAAGCACTGAGAGTATTGCCGCAACGTCTCCCCGGGCTGCTGCTTTACTTGGAAGAGACTTCTGGTGGACATAGGGGCCACGAAGGTTCCCTGGAAGTTGTTGACGAACTTTTTCCTCAGCTGGTCCCACGAACGGATGGTCCCGGGCTGGAGCGACCAGAACCACCGGAGGGTGATCCCCTCGAGCGCCAGAGGGAAGCACTTAGCCATGGTATCACGGCTCCCCGGACCCTTCTATTGCTAGAGCGTACGAGCGAGAGAACTCTCCGGGGTCAGAGTCCCGGGAGTACTTGGGAAGCTTGGCGGCGCGAAATTTCGAGTTGAAGTGCACCCTTTGGAGGTCGGGGTGCAGGGGAGACTCCTCGTCGTATGACGCGTTTTCTTCCTCCACTTGATCTTCGTCGTCGCTCAGGGTTACGGCCGCGGCCCTCGTGGCGCGGGAGGGCTCCGGGGGGCGGAGCGACACCTCCTGGCGCCATTGAGCCAGTTCTGTCTTCAGCCCGGCATTCTCGGTAGCCAGGGCATCAGCCAGACTCCCGCTTCCTCCAGAGGCGGTCTCAGGGTCTTGTGAGCGGATGTAGTCAGTCCGGAGGGCCACCGCTAGGGGCCCGTTCAGAGGGTGCACCTCTGAAGGCCCCTCCTGGAGCTCCGTGGGTTTGACGGAGGCCGGCTCCGTAATGCCAACGGGACCCCGAACCTCCGGCGTCCCCTTAGGGGCCTGGGTTGGCTCCATGGTAAGCGCCCCGACGGACACGAGGATCGGTTGGTTGGGGATGGCGACTGGGGTGGACTCGACTCCGATGGTGCGGGCTAACCGCCGCAGAGGAACCGTCCTTGCGCCCTTCCGACCTGACATATTTTTGTGACTAGATGTAGAGGACGCTAGCTTCTCGAACTAGGATCCCCACGGATGGCGCCAACTGTTGGAACGATGGATCGAACCAGCAGGTTTTCTCTGTGGATGGAGTAATGGAACACTGTGCGCAAATTGTATTCTCGGATCGCGTGTTCATTACAACTGTAGTCGAGGGGTATTTTTACGGTGACCTGCTCTGAAGGGCCGGGTACCTCCAAACCCCAACTACTACTCGGTCTGACATAGGTCAGCGGTATAGACAAAGTAGATGTTACATAGTACAGACAAGAAGGTGCGATTCTGACAGCGTATCAACCATGTCGGGCGCTGCAAAGGCCGCCCGACACGGCGCAAGTGATCACGATCTTGTCCCCGTACGGTCTTGACTGGGTCTTCCCCACGTACGGCCTCCCTCCGGAGCCTTTGGTCCGCCCGAAGGTTAGCCTCCGGCACCTGGCTAGTCGCTCCCCCCAAGGACTCCTCCGACACGTCTTGGAGCCCCCGGAGGCCTCCCGTCTCCTCGTTCGGGGGCTCGGGCACCTTCGGCGTAGGGCTCCAGGTCTTCTGGCAGTAGCCTTCCCTCAGAACCGTACGGCTCTTCACACTCCCCACTGTCATCGGGATTATCTCCCCCAACACTATACTAGCTAAATGGGATGGGCAGTCTACACAGGATACGACGACAGTGGCATGAGCATATTTCAGCTCCAGCTGAGCGCTTTCAAGCTCAGTGTCCATAGCGTCTATCTCATCTACTCTCTCTGTGTACCTGGACTTAAGAGTCGTCAGGTCACACAACAACACCTCACAGTTAGAGCACTCACTACTGTCACCCAAGCAAAGGGGAAGACGACAGACTCTCAATCTTGCCATTCGCCATGGCAAGCTCACTCTCAAGCTCATCTACCTCTTCTTAGCCCCTCAAAGCAGTTTCTCCCGATACTTCTACTCCGTATGATTCTGTTCTAGTAAATTAACAACTTCTTGTTCATAGGACGATACCTTTTCATCGTCGTCATCGTCGGAGTCGTCGGAGGAGCCCTTCTTTTCCTTATCCCCAAGAGCCATTGAACAGAAGCTCTTGTGGGGTCTTCGGCTGTGACGTGAGCGACTCTTCGGCTTGTCCTCGAAGGCCATGAAGAAGAGGCCCGCCAGATCGTCCCTGTCCTTCCCCTTCCTTATCACGATCTCTTCATCACTTGAACTTGAAGATGAGGAGGAAGACGAAGATCTCTTGGAGTAGCTCTTCTCCATCTCGGCGAAGAAGGCATTGTCTCACTTCTTGTTCTCACGCCTGTAGTCCTTCAAAGCTTTTCGAAAGAATCTCATCTTGGGCTTGCCCTTTGTGGAAGTGGAGTTGTCATACTTGCCGGAGTTGTAGGAGTTGCCGACGGTTCCCTTCTTGTAATTCTTCCGCTTGGGGCAGTCGGTGATGAAATGACCTGGATCACCACACTCAAAGCATCCAAATTTTGTGTCGTGTCTTTTAAACATTCGCTTATCATAGACACGTCGCACCCGGTTGTTAAACAGACACAGATCGTCATCTCCTAGTGAATCAAGTTGTTCCTCGGAGATAGACATCAATGAAAATGCAGTACAACTCAAGGCAGTAGGATCAGCAGATGGTGTCGCAAGTGCCAGAGTCGTTGAGCCAGAACCAGTGAGATTTGATCTCAACTGGATATCGACCTCTGAGGCCTTGAGCCTACTAAAAAGCTCTGCGACAGTCAATATATCATAGGAAGCGCTCTCAACAATAGAAGAAACCTTGATCTCCCAAATTGAGAAACCAAAGGTCGGTTTCGGTGTTTTGTGATGAGTGATTGACTGGATTTTACCCTCTGTTCGAAGGGTACCTCCGAAGGGGCTTCGGAGGTGGTTCACCGAAGGGTGTTCGGAGGTGTTTGCTTGCTGCAGCTGTGCAGCGGAGTGTGCTCGTCGGAGGGGTCCGACAGTACGCGATGACTGGGTTCGTACCGAAGGCTTCGGTACTTTGGGCGGTACACCGGAGTGTGTACCGGAGGTTGCTAACCCGGAGAGGTCTCCGGAGTACTGGATACACTTGTTTGCTTTTCTGTGGTGCGCAGGGACTTCGGAGGCGACGGACAAGGTTCGAGCCAGGTGAACCTGGGTCAAGCGGGAGGCTTGATGCCAGGGGAGCGGGGAGCTCCGTCTCGGTGGCTGCGAAGGTGGTCCAGGTCGGTCCTCGGGTCGAGTCGCGCCAGGTGAAGGCAGAGAGTGCGAAGCGTGGCTCCGGCTGAAGGTACTCCGAGACAAAGTCCTCGGAAGTGAGGCACTTCGAAGGTACTCCGAATGGAGTGACTTCGGAGTTGGTTGATCAAGTCCTCTGCGGAGGCATGGAGTTCGAAGTGTGCTCCGGAGGGAGACACTCGAAGGTACCCGACGAAGGTCTCAGAAGTCGAGGCGCATCGAAGGCATGGTTCGGGTGAGGCTCGTCGAGGAGTGTGCTCGGAGTGAGACACTGCGACGGAGTGCTCATGGAATGCTTCATGCGGAGGCCTTGGACGAAGGAGGGACTTCGAAGGGTGGTACTCTGAAGGTGGGGCTTCGGAGTAAGGATGACTTGAGGTACTTAGGCCTGCATGGCTTCGGTACACGGACGGACGGAGTTCGAGCTGGGAGTAGCTGCGAAGCCGTGGTGGTCCACTCCGGAGGTGTTGGTGCGAAGGCCCAAGGAGCTTTGACGGCTTCGGCTCAAAACCGTCACTGTATCGAAGGACTTCTTCGGCGGAGCGAAGGCCAACAGGCTGCAGGCTTCTCGCCGAAGCTACCGCACCCTCCGGTGCGAAGGGAGGTTCCAGAAGTCAACACTGTAAAGGCTGACACTGTCTGTTCTGAAAAAGGCTGACACTGTCCCCTCTGCAGTTGACAGAGAAGCCTCCAGAATAAAGGTGGACTACCTTTTGTACCCCTTAGTACTGTAGAGTCAAAATCAATGTAAACCCTAGGGGTAGTGTAGTCAATTCCTTTGGGTGAACTGTGGGCTATATATATGGGGGCTCGGTAGGTAACATTTAACACTTTGAGCATTTACTGTTGAGCTCCTGTAGCCATACACTTCAATTGAATACATCCAGAGAGTTCATTTTTCTGTGTTCCTTGTTCAAGCGGCGAAGCCCTGTTTTCTTGTGCTTTTGCTTGAGCTCGCGTTACATACCTCGCCTGCTGTTGTGCACCGAAGCCTGTTGAGGCGAAGGCTGTTTTTGTGCGAGGTGTGTGTTTTGTCAGCGTGCGTTCGCTCTGTGTAACAGGAGGCAAGACCTCGCTGCTTACTAGCGTAGCCCTGACCGAGGCCCGTTTTGCTTCTTGTGTCGAAGCCCCTAGTGTTATCTGTTTGTGTGCGTGTAGACCTTCGTGTACGAAGCCCAGCACAAGTTGATGTTGCCAAGTACTTGGTCGAAGTCCTCAGAGGGCTGTCCACTCTTGCGAAGGGTGAAGTGCGAAGCCTGCTCGATGCACCCTGTGTGCGGAGCCTGCACTGACTTAGCAGAGTAGATTTTCGTGGGTTGTAAGAGGAGCGAAGTCTTCTTGGCTTCGAACTTTTGTTCCTCCGAAGCCTGTGTTCGAAGGTGACGAAGTACCTCCGAACCAGACCTTCGAAGGTAGTGTCCGAAGCCTGTTCCGCAGGAGACAGAACTAAAACCGAAGGCTAGTTTTTAGCCCGAAATTTTAAAAGCTCCCATTCACCCCCCCTCTGGTCGCCGTTTCCGGTCCAACAATTGGTATCAGAGCAGGTTAAGATCACCAGTTGACCTTAACCAGTTTTGTGATCTGTTGGCGACATGGATAGAGGCAGTAAAATTCCTCTGTTCGATGGGACAGATTTTGCATACTGGAAGGTGCGCATGGAGGCTTACTTGTTAAGCCAAGGAAATGCAATTTGGGAGATTGTGGACTCACAATACTCCATCCCTGATACCCGCACCACTCAAACTGAAAAAGATCAGTATATTGCCAACTCGAAGGCAAGGAACATACTGTTCATTGGTTTGAGTCGGAGTGAGTTTGATAGGGTGCAGCACCTTAGGACTGCTAGGGAGATTTGGACAACACTCACTGTCTTTCATGAGGGCTCTGCTCAGATTAAGGCCAGGCGCCAAAGCACCTATAATCAACAGTATCAGCTGTTTGTGCAGGCACCGGGTGAATCTGTAGATGCCATGTTTTCTCGCTTTGATGCGATAGTGAGTAACTTGCGATCCAACGGGACGCTTGCTTACAGTGATCATGATAGGGCTATCAAGCTTCTCTATGCTCTTGACCGTAGCATATGGGAAGTGAAGATATCCAGCATTGAGGAGTCCACAGGCTATGACACTCTAACCTGTGATGAACTCTTTAGCAAGCTGAAGTCCACAGAGATTGCTAAGGCATCTCTTGCTGTGCACAGAAGCTCTTTGCCACAGCCATTGGCATTGGTTTCTAGCACTAGCCGTGGCACCACTGCAGAACCAAGCACATCAGGCACTTGTGTTCTTGCAGATGGTTTTGCTTTGTCCTCCCTGGTCTCTGTCACAAAGGAGCAGGTGGATACTCTAGCTGATGATGAGCTTGCTCTCATTGCTCGGAGGTTCACCCGCTTTCATCATGAGAGACGGGATCAGAGGAGAAGTGGTTTTAGTGGCTGTTATGAATGTGGCGACTCCTCTCACATTAAGGCCAATTGCCCCAAGGTCAAGAAGAGAGATGAGAGTAACCGCCCCAAATTCCACAAAAAGGAGAGGAAGCCCTTTGTGAAGGGCAAGCGCGGCAAGATGGCTAAGAAAGTAGCCAAGGCCGCTTCCAGAGCTTTTGTTGCTGCTCTCAGCGACATCGACACTTCCTCAACTGAGGAGTCGAGCTCTGAGGAGGAGGAGTCCCCAAGGAAGGAGGACAAGAAGGACAAGAAGGGACGTGACTTCACCGGCCTTTGCTTCATGGCCGACAGCGATCACAGCGGCGATGGGCTTGACTCATCAGAGGTAAACCTATCATCTGACCAGCTTCTAATTAAATTAGATGAGCTGAATGAAGTTGTGCTAGGTCAGGATAGATTACTTGTGCAAGCCGCTAGAGAAAGAAAAGACCTTAGACTTACGCTAGAAACTATTTCTACTGAATATGCCATGCTTAAGTCTAAATTTGATGATGCTGAATGTGAATCATGTTCTGTTGTCATGAGTGAGCTTGCTCAGTTGCGCTCTGTTCATGCTCAAACTCTCTCTGAGCTTGAGACTTCACAGAAGCAGCTTTTGGAGGTGGATTCTAGACCTCATGAAATTATTGATTGCATGAACTGCTCTTTATTACGCGATAGCATTAATTTACGTGATAAGCATGTTCATGATTTGGAGGCTAGATTGGAGAGGGCCGGTAGTTCTAAGGATGTGCAACCTGTTTGTGACACTTGCATCACCCTTAAGGACCAGCTAGGCACTGTTAGAGAGCGAGCTGAGAACCTCATGTCTGAAAATGAATACCTTCTTTCCGTGGTTAATAAATGCACTGAGGGAAAGGGTAGGATGGATTTGCTCTTGGCCAAAACCAAGATGTGTGCTGACAGAGCAGGGGTAGCTCTAGGTTTGGGTTTTGAGAGGATACCTTCAGTTAGTGAAAACAAAACTATTTTTACCTCTCCCACCACCTTAGAGAAAGAGAGAGCTCTGTTAGACACCCCATTAGCCAAAAAGCCTACCCATCCTCCAAAGAAAACCACTCCTCCTGCCAAGAAAAATCCTCCCAAGAAAACCACACAGAAGAAATCCAAGGAGCCTGTGAGAGTTGCTCCTGTGACCCATGAGAGTGCCCCCAGGAGAGTGTTTCATTGTTCCTATTGTCAGCGGGCGGGTCATTTGGTTGGATTCTGTTTTCGTCGCATCAAGGATGAGCGACGCTCTCAGGCGATGAGTTACCAGGATATGCATTACCCATCTTTAGGTATGCATGAGTCTGAGATGTACTATCGTCCTGCTTTTGAGGCTCCTCGTGCTTCTCGAAGAGGTTTTGCTCCTCAAGGTCTTCACCATGTTCCATATGGTGGTAGACCTCAGGCTAGCAGATTTGTACCTCGTCAGAGTAGGAGACCTTGACATGTTGTTCTTTCACAGCATGTAGGTAGACCTCGCACTTTGCATCATTCTGATTATTATGTGCGTAGACCGTCTGCTTTTACTGTGCCTACTACTCGTGTCACTCAGTGCTGGATGCCCCGTCATTATTTTACTCACCCCAGCACTGAGCGATCGAGACGTTTTCATCATGTGTAGGCGACAGGTCGAGGCTTGGAGGGCACGTGGATCATGGACTCCGGTTGTTCGCGCCACATGACCGGAGATGCAGCTTGGTTCTCCAGCCTCACCACAACCAAGCAAAGGGAACATATCACCTTCGGAAACAATCGAAGGAGTAGAGTGAAAGGTAAAGGTGTGGTAAGAATTAATTCGAACTTCACTCTCAAAGATGTTGCTTTGGTTGAGAACCTGGGATACAATTTGCTGTCTGTATCTCAGTTGCTTGATGAGGGCTTCGAAGTGCGATTTCATCGCGATACTTCGCAAGTACTCAATTCTGATGGCGTTGTGGTGTGTAAGATCTTTAGAGTCGGGAGAGTCTTTGGAGCTGATTTCTCAGAGTCATCTGGTTCTTCTCATTGTCTTGTTGCACATTCGACTTCTGAGCTTTGGAAGTGGCATAGGAGACTAGGGCATATGAGCTTTGAGTTGCTCGCTCGTTTGAGCGCCCTAGGTCTGATCCGAGGATTGCCCAAGCTCAAGTTTGAGAAGAATTTAGTTTGCACTCCTTGTCGACATGGAAAAATGATTGCCGCTTCGCATTCGCCAGTCACCACAGTGATGACCGAACAACCCGGAGAACTTCTCCATATGGACACTGTAGGTCCTTCTCGGGTTAGTTCTTTAGGCGGCAAATGGTATGTACTTGTTATTGTCGACGATTTCTCTCGCTACTCTTGGGTCTTCTTTCTTGCCAGCAAGGACGAAGTGTTTTCACACTTTCGGAGCTTGGCTTTGAGACTGTTTACTGAACTCCCTGGTGCATTAAAATTCATTCGAAGCGACAATGGCACCGAGTTCAAAAATAGTCTCTTTGTTGATTTTTTCATGGAGCATGGCATAGAACATCAATTCTCTGCTCCGCGGGTCCCTCAACAGAACGGTATTGTTGAGAGGAAAAACCGCACTTTGGTTGAGATGGCTAGGACGATGCTTGATGAGCATAGGACTCCTAGAAAATTCTGGGCTGAGGCCATGAACACTGCTTGCTACATCTCAAACCGAATTTTCTTGCGCTCAATTTTAAACTTGACATCTTATGAGCTGCGTTTTGGGAGACAGCCCAAGGTTACTCATCTTCGAGTTTTTGGCTGTCGCTGTTTTATCCTAAAACGTGGTAACTTGGATAAATTTGAGTCGCGATCTTCTGACGGGATCTTTTTGGGTTATACTACTCATGGTCATTCTTATCTTGTTTATAACTTGGAAACTAACACTGTCATCGAGTCATGTGATGTGACTTTTGATGAATCAACCCCCTCTGTTAGTTCTGCTTTTGAACAGGCAAATGAACACGACATGGAACAGACCTTATTCGAAGACGAAGATCCCGGAGAACTCGAGGATGAACCCCTACTACCCTCGACGTCAACCCCCGAAGCTGACCCCGCTTCAACTACTTCGGCACGAGGTCCCGAAGCGACTACCTCAACATCGGTCATCTTTGACCACTCCAACGCACAAGTTGAGGGGGAGACTGCATCCCGCCGCGAGGCTCCACATCATGTTCAAAGGATGCACCCTCCCGAGCAGATCATTGGTGAGCTTGATCAAAGGGTAACACGTTCTCATGCCCATTTCACTAATGCTGCTTTTGTTGCTTCTTTCGAGCTCTTAGATGTTAGTCATGCACTTTCTGATTCTAGTTGGATCAATGCCATGCATGAAGAGCTTGAGAATTTTGAAAGAAACCAAGTCTGGACTTTAGTTGATCCTCCACCAAATGTTCATTTCATTGGAACAAAATGGATTTTCAAAAATAAACAAGGGGAGGATGGGACAATTGTTAGAAACAAGGCTAGACTTGTAGCTCAGGGCTTTTCTCAACTAGAAGGGATTGATTTTACTGAAACTTTTGCACCTGTTGCTCGCCTTGAGGCCATTAGGATTTTGCTGGCCTTTGCGACATCCCGGGGATTCAAACTCTATCAAATGGATGTCAAAAGTGCTTTTCTTAATGGCTTCATAGGTGAAGATGTTTATGTAAAACAACCCCCTGGTTTTGAAAACCCCAAGTAGCCACATAAAGTCCTTAAACTTCATAAGGCTCTTTATGGACTCAAGCAGGCCCCTCGGGCGTGGTATGATAGGCTTAAGTCTTTTCTGCTTGAGCGAGGGTATTTGATGGGCTCTGTTGATAAAACTTTGTTTACTCTCAAGCATGGCAAAGATTTCCTCCTAGTTCAGATTTATGTGGATGATATCATCTTTGGTGGCTCCTCTCATGCTTTAGTTGCCGAGTTTGCAGATACCATGAGCAGGGAATTTGAAATGTCGATGATGGGTGAACTCACCTTTTTCCTTGGTTTACAAATCAAGCAAAGCAAACAAGGTACTTTTGTCCACCAGACGAAGTACACCAAGGACCTACTCAAGAAGTTCGACATGTCCGATGCGAAGCCCCTCGCCACTCCAATGGCTACCTCTGTAGCATTGGACCCTGACGAAGATGGAGAAGCCGTAGATCAGAAGGAGTTCCGAAGCATGATCGGCTCCCTCCTCTACTTGACTGCTACGAGGCCGGACATACACTTCGCAGTGTGTCTGTGCGCTCGTTTTCAGGCTTCACCACGAGCTTCGCACCGCCAAGCGGTTAAGCGCATCCTAAGGTATCTCAAACACACCCTTGAATTTGGCATATGGTATTCATCGTCTTCATCTTTATGTCTTAGAGATTATTCAGATGCGGATTTTGCTGGATGTAGAATTGATAGGAAGAGTACCTCTGGTACTTGTCATTTTCTGGGTACGTCTCTGGTTTGCTGGTCTTCCCGCAAACAGTCTAGTGTTGCTCAATCAACGGCTGAGGCCGAATATGTTGCTGCAGCTAGCTGTTGCTCTCAGATTTTGTGGATGATTTCCACTTTGCGGGATTTCGGGTTAGATTATAAGAGTGTTCCACTTTTCTGTGATAACACTAGTGCTATTTGTATTGCAAACAACCCGGTTCAGCACTCCAGAACCAAACACATTGATGTGAGATATCATTTTCTCAGAGATCACAATGACAAGGGTGATATTGAACTTCAATATGTTGATACCCAACACCAGCTTGCCGACATTTTTACAAAACCCCTCGATGCATCTCGATTTGCTTACTTGCGTGGGGAACTTGGTATTTGTCATCCCTACGGCATTTTGTGAGGGGGAGCTGATTTCAATTGTCTTGCATATGCTCATTATGTGTGAAATTGCACTTACATCTTTTGCTATTATATGCCTGCTTTTAATTCAAAGAAATCATGACAGCTCAGCTCTATGAAAATATGTCTGGAACATTGGTTGTGCATGATGTTTTATTTTCAAAAAAAAAACAAAACTTGCTCACCGCACAATCGTGTATCTAGCTTGTTTAGGCAGGACTGCTTTTAGCTATCTTTTATCTACTTAACAGCAAGACACTGTTCCTTGGATGCTAAAATTTGCAACTTGAAAAATGTGTTCTTTATTCATGAATATTCATCAAAATATTTAATACACCTGAATCAAAATCAAAAATCCATGATTTGTCTGGTTTAAATGAAAAGATCCAGGAGGGTTTGTTTGTCGCACTACTCTATTCTAGACTGCTTACCATTGCACATTGGTCTGAACTGGGATAGTGTAGTGTATGCCAAAATCACTGCCTTAAGCTTCAGATGGCTTTTATGCCTAGGCTTGGCTTGATTGGAAAGTATAAGGTAGACAAACAAATAACCCCTGGCTTTAAGAAAAGAACAACAAAACTAATTGCTCATCAAGGTTGCTTTCACAGCTCTTCTTGAACAAGACTTGTCTGTCTAGGGTAGAAATTGTTAGCTTTGCGCAGTCCTTGCCTTCACATGTCTAGCTGCTATGATTAAGTGGTGATGCTTTTATCTCAAAATGACAAAACTCACATGCCATCATCTTGTTTCACAGAATGTTAAATTGAGCTGAGCACATGAACATTGGTATTACTGTTGGCATATTTTGCATTATGTCTTTGCAATTCTATTCATTTCGAAGCTTTGCATTTCTTGTCTGCTCCTTGATGCTTGCATTGCCAAAGGGGGAGAGATTTCTGACATAAAGGGGGAGAAAAATTTGCTTAACTCAGGGGGAGTTCTTATCAAGGGGAGATTTGCCAAAGGGGCTTTTACTCTTTTACAAAGGGGGAGAAAAATTCTTTTATCAAGTGACATGCTTTGGCTCTTTTCTGAGTTTTTATGGTCACTTGTGTGCTGAAAGTTTTTCATTTTTTCTTGAAATTGGATTTGGTTGTCAATGCACTCATCAAGGGGGAGATTGAGAAACCAAAGGTCGGTTTCGGTGTTTTGTGATGAGTGATTGACTGGATTTTACCCTCTGTTCGAAGGGTACCTCCGAAGGGGCTTCGGAGGTGGTTCACCGAAGGGTGTTCGGAGGTGTTTGCTTGCTGCAGCTGTGCAGCGGAGTGTGCTCGTCGGAGGGGTCCGACAGTACGCGATGACTGGGTTCGTACCGAAGGCTTCGGTACTTTGGGCGGTACACCGGAGTGTGTACCGGAGGTTGCTAACCCGGAGAGGTCTCCGGAGTACTGGATACACTTGTTTGCTTTTCTGTGGTGCGCAGGGACTTCGGAGGCGACGGAAAAGGTTCGAGCCAGGTGAACCTGGGTCAAGCGGGAGGCTTGATGCCAGGGGAGCGGGGAGCTCCGTCTCGGTGGCTGCGAAGGTGGTCCAGGTCGGTCCTCGGGTCGAGTCGCGCCAGGTGAAGGCAGAGAGTGCGAAGCGTGGCTCCGGCTGAAGGTACTCCGAGACAAAGTCCTCGGAAGTGAGGCACTTCGAAGGTACTCCGAATGGAGTGACTTCGGAGTTGGTTGATCAAGTCCTCTACGAAGGCATGGAGTTCGAAGTGTGCTCCGGAGGGAGACACTCGAAGGTACCCGACGAAGGTCTCAGAAGTCGAGGCGCATCGAAGGCATGGTTCGGGTGAGGCTCGTCGAGGAGTGTGCTCGGAGTGAGACACTGCGACGGAGTGCTCATGGAATGCTTCATGCGGAGGCCTTGGACGAAGGAGGGACTTCGAAGGGTGGTACTCTGAAGGTGGGGCTTCGGAGTAAGGATGACTTGAGGTACTTAGGCCTGCATGGCTTCGGTACACGGACGGACGGAGTTCGAGCTAGGAGTAGCTGCGAAGCCGTGGTGGTCCACTCCGGAGGTGTTGGTGCGAAGGCCCAAGGAGCTTTGACGGCTTCGGCTCAAAACCGTCACTGTATCGAAGGACTTCTTCGGCGGAGCGAAGGCCAACAGGCTGCAGGCTTCTCGCCGAAGCTACCGCACCCTCCGGTGCGAAGGGAGGTTCCAGAAGTCAACACTGTAAAGGCTGACACTGTCTGTTCTGAAAAAGGCTGACACTGTCCCCTCTGCAGTTGACAGAGAAGCCTCCAGAATAAAGGTGGACTACCTTTTGTACCCCTTAGTACTGTAGAGTCAAAATCAATGTAAACCCTAGGGGTAGTGTAGTCAATTCCTTTGGGTGAACTGTGGGCTATATATATGGGGGCTCGGTAGGTAACATTTAACACTTTGAGCATTTACTGTTGAGCTCCTGTAGCCATACACTTCAATTGAATACATCCAGAGAGTTCATTTTTCTGTGTTCCTTGTTCAAGCGGCGAAGCCCTGTTTTCTTGTGCTTTTGCTTGAGCTCGCGTTACATACCTCGCCTGCTGTTGTGCACCGAAGCCTGTTGAGGCGAAGGCTGTTTTTGTGCGAGGTGTGTGTTTTGTCAGCGTGCGTTCGCTCTGTGTAACAGGAGGCAAGACCTCGCTGCTTACTAGCGTAGCCCTGACCGAGGCCCGTTTTGCTTCTTGTGTCGAAGCCCCTAGTGTTGTCTGTTTGTGTGCGTGTAGACCTTCGTGTACGAAGCCCAGCACCAGTTGCTGTTGCCAAGTACTTGGTCGAAGTCCTCAGAGGGCTGTCCACTCTTGCGAAGGGTGAAGTGCGAAGCCTGCTCGATGCACCCTGTGTGCGGAGCCTGCACTGACTTAGCAGAGTAGATTTTCGTGGGTTGTAAGAGGAGCGAAGTCTTCTTGGCTTCGAACTTTTGTTCCTCCGAAGCCTGTGTTCGAAGGTGACGAAGTACCTCCGAACCAGACCTTCGAAGGTAGTGTCCGAAGCCTGTTTCGCAGGAGACAGAACTAAAACCGAAGGCTAGTTTTTAGCCCGAAATTTTAAAAGCTCCCATTCACCCCCCCTCTGGTCGCCGTTTCCGGTCCAACACAGATCTTAGGGTCCAAGGTATGAAGAACCTTGAGCGCATGTTCATGATCTGAGACCAGCTAATCACGCTGGGTCTTGTTGACCCGAAGCTTGTTAATGATCGATTGAAAACGACCAAACAAAGCTTCAGCAGTCTCACCCGACTTCTGTGAGAAATTTTCATACTTACGGTGGTAGGTTTCATAGAGCCTAGCCTTGACCTGAGCTGTTCCCTCATGATGTGCCTGGAGGGTAGCCCAGATATCTCGAGCAGTGGTGAGATGGCTAACACGCTCAAATTCACTAGGACCTAGACCAGAGAATAAAATGTTCACCACTTTACTATTGTTTTGATGCTGGGCAATTACATCAGCAGAAGTACCCTCAGCAATAGGCACTATGGTGAAAGTAGGATGAACACAAATATCCTATATGTTCGAGCTCTAGCTCATAAGATAGGCTCGCATGCGAGTCTTCCAATAAGTGTAGCCAAAAGCTTCTAGGGACGGGATTTTACCAGAAGACGTCATGATCACTACCTAGGTTTAGAACCAGTTAAGGTATGGGGAAACCCTAACCTCGCTCTGATACCACTTGTAGAACCGAAAGTAGCGACCAGAGGTGGGGTGAATGGGCACCTAAAAATTTCTGGCTAAACTATGAACTAATCCCAACACCCAAACGAACTTAGCCAGAAAAATAATATAAGCAAAGTAAATTACAGGAACTAAAGTTATTTAGCCTAAAATGACCGGTGACCTAATTAAATGATATTCAAGATAAACTAAATAAAAATACTTCAGTAAATAAAAACACCTAGATATATCACAAAATATTTATATTGTAGTGTCTAGAAATAACATACTATTCAAATGAATAAAATTTGGATCATTCGAAATATTAATTCAGAAATAAACTTAAAATATTGCACGTAAATACTAAAATATTACTGCAACTAACAAATTTTTCTTTTTATATATGCAGATAAAAAAACTTAAATAAATGATATGAAATAAGTAATAAAATTTTAACAGATTAAAAATTAACTACGAGATTAATTAATATTTTTTTATGCTAATTAAAACTGGATAACTATTGATTTGATTAACTTGCTGAAAAATAGAAGATTAAAAACTAACCTGCATGCCGATCTGCAAATCTGTTGCGCGGTGAAAATCCTCGTCGCCGGCCGTTGATTTTTCGCGTGCTGCCTCTGCTGCCTTGCGTGCTGCTGTGATTTGACAACACACAAACCACTGTTGTGAATTGATTTTTTGTGCCTGCGTGTGGCTTCGTGCGCTTCAAGTGCTGGCTGCTGCTTGTGTTGCGAAAAACTGCTGTTGCGCTGACGCGCCGACGCCGCCCCTTGCGTCAGAGAGGAAAAACTGCTGGTCGTGCCGAAGTACAGCGCTGTGGAGAAAACCGAGCCTGCCGTGGGGCCCGAGCCAAAAGATGTGCGCTGTTGACCAGTGTTCTTCCGCCGCGCCACTATGGGCCCCGCGCAAAAACTGCGCTGCTGCTGGCTGAAACGGCTAGCGTCCTCGCACTGCACGCCGCTGGTCGCCGCACGCCGAGCTCTTCGCCTGCAGTCGGTCACGCAACGACGAGACAAAGCGACAGCTGCATCGCGCATGTGGTCCTGAGGACTGCCGCAACACGCGTCACGCCGTGTGCTCACGTGCCATGACATTGGGAAAAAAATTGTCGGCGATATGAAGAACCAAAAAAAAGATCGATTGCGGTGGCTACGGAAAACAGAGAAGGATGACGAATAAAATGTGGATTGTAGATTGATCTTAGAGAAAATAGTCACCCTATCCCTAGGGGGTAGGGGCTTATTTATAGGCGACTCCTAGTACATGAAAAAGACTAAATTACCCCTATGGTAAATTACACTGACTCTAAAATAAAATCCGAAAATTACTACAATAACCTTAGAAAAATCAACTGACTCAAATAAAATATTCTGGAATGAAAAACTAAATATTAATATCCTAACAACAAAATAATCATCGGTTGTCAGTTTTGCGCCGAAACTGACAAAGCGTCCACCGTCTTCGCACCGGGTACCAGGATTGGGCCGACCCGACCCCACAGCTTCCTCAGCCCGGCAATCGCTCGCCGCCCGTGTACCTGAGTCAAACCCGGTCAACAGACCAGTGGATCCTCTGCCGCTCCTAGCCCATGTACTCGGATTGGGCCAGCCCGACTCCGCGGCTCCTCTGCCCGGCTATCGCTCACTGCCCGTGTACCTGAGTCACATACGCCTCAGACACGGCAGGTCTTCATGTCTCTTATTTGACTTCCGTTGACAATCACTCATCACATCTGGAGTATAACACCCATGTTCTTCAACATGGTTTCTCAATCTCCCCCTTGATGAGTGCATTGTCAACACCATCTTTAGCACTTCTTCATAACCTGCAAAAACATGTGGAAACACGAAAAACAAAAACAAAAGAAAATAGAAGGAAGAAAATAAAAGTTTAACCCTAATGACCAAAAGCCAAACAGAAGCAAGAAAACGGTCATTATGGTTAACCAAAAAATAACGACTCAAAAAGAAGTGCAATCTCAGAACTACCAACAAGGATAACAGAGTAAAGGCAAAAGACTGAAATACCCCCCCTGAAATAAATCCCAGAGAAAGATAAAAATGTCCCCTAAACTCCAAAATTTCTCCCCCTTGTTGACAATTGGACTCATCAAGTGAGACTAAATGCACTCTAAAGAGACATAGACACAAACTCCCCCTGAAAGGCAGCTCCCCCTCAAATTATGCCATGAATGCAGATGGGGTGCAGGTGGAGTGTAAAAAGCATGCTCCTTAGATATGATTTACTAGTATTACAACATCTAACATGTATAGCAAAAGATATACTGTGTAAGATACATGACATGATCAGTGTAATAGATAATATCTAAAGAGACTCATTAGCACGCATTTTTCGATTTTTGCAAACAAAAGCATCACCACATTTTCTAGTTGACAAGCAAAGTAAAGCATGAGATGCAAAAGCTAACTGATATCTACTAAGATAGGCATTGTCCATAGCAAAGTGCTTCAGCAAACTTGTCATCTTTTTAAATTTTTCAGACTTTTTCTTTTTCCTTTTTATTTTTCATTTCTACCAGGGGTTATTTGCATGTCAAACCTTATGCTAACCGACCAAGTCAAGTCTAGGCCAAAACTGGACCATCAGAAGCTTAAGACATTGGTCTTGGCATATATTACACCGTCCTAGTTCATACCAAAGTGCTATGGTAAGCAGTCTAGAACAATGCAATGCGACAAAGCAAACTCACCTGGATCTTTTCTAATAATCATGAAAATGTATAAATTTTTCATTTTTCTAAATTTTTATCATTTTTATAACACATTTTTCATGTTTAAAGCATATAGATGTCCAAGTTGCATATCTGCATCTAAGTAAGGATCTAGCTACAAGGCATGTAAAAGATAGCGAAAGCTTTTAGCCTACACATGCTAGTTACCAGAAGCAATGGTGATCATTTTTCAATTTTAAAGCATAAAAGCCATGCATATGACAAATATCAGATATATCATGTGAACTGAAACTGAACATGATCAACGACAAGTAATCAAAAGCATATACAACCTAGAGAAAGTAAAGCAGATTAATCACATAACGGAAGAAAGCTCAAAATGTGATTGATGATTATGGATGATATGAATACACACAAAAAGAAAGAAGAAAGAAAAAATTACTCAAAGTATCCTAAAAAGGATACACAACTCCAAAATCCCATCGCAAACACTCAAAATTAGACTGATCTAGGGGTTTAGTAAAAATATCAGCCAACTGCTGATGGGTATCAACATGAACAAGATCAATGACCCCTTTCTCATATTAATCCCTTAGAAAGTGAAAGCGCACATTCATATGTTTGGTTTTTGAATGAAGACATGGGTTTTTCCCTACACTAATTGCACTAGTGCTATCACAAAACAAAGGAACTCTAGTAGGGAAGAACAACCCAAAATCCCGCAAAGTAGAAATCATCCAAACCAACTGTGAGCAGCAGCTAGCAGCAGCTACATACTCAGCCTCAGTAGTAGAAAGCGCAACTCCAGATTGTTTTCGAGAAGACCAAGATACAAGCGAAGAACCAAGAAGCTGGCAAGTACCGAAAGTCATCTTGCGATCCAGCCGGCACCCACCAAAATCAGCGTCGGAAAAACCAGCTAAATCAAGAGACGATGATGCAGAATAATAAAGACCTAAATACGCTTCACAGCTTGCTGGTGAGATGCACGTGGTGAAGACTGAAAATGCGCGCACACACCCATGGCAAACTGAATGTCCGGTCTCATCGCAGTCAAGTATAGCAACGATCTGATCATCCCTCGGTACTCTCTCTCATTTACCTTGACGTCATTCTCGTCCTTGTCCAGACCTCCAGATGTACCCATTGGGGTCGTCTGTGGCTTCAGCTGTCCACCAAAATCAAATTTCTTTAGCATGTCCCGTGTGTACTTACCCTGGTGTATGAAAATGCCGTCCTTGGTCTGCTTGATCTGGAGCCCTAAAAAGTACTTGAGCTCACCCATGAGACTCATTTCAAACTCACTATGCATCTGCTCAGAAAACTTGGACACAAGCTCATTAGTAGAACCACCAAAAATAATATCATCGACGTAAATCTGAGCAACCAATAAGTCAAAGCCTTCTCTAAGCAAGAAAAGTGTTTTGTCCACAGAACCCCTCACAGAACCTTTCTGCAACAAAAACTGCTTTAGGCGATCATACCAAGCCCTAGGAGCTTGTTTCAGACCATATAAAGCCTTCTGCAACTTGAAAACATGTCGTGGAAACTTAGGGTTCTCAAAACCGGGGGGCTGCTTAACATAGGCCTCCTCCTCTATATACCCATTTAGAAACGCACTCTTGACATCCATTTGATAAAGCTTAAAACCTTTAGAAGCAGCAAAGACCAAAAGAATACGAATGGACTTAAGACGGGCAACAAGAGCGAAGGTCTCTTCAAAATCAATACCTTCTTTTTGGTAGAAACCCTGTGCCACTAATCGAGATTTGTTGCGCACCACAACACCATCTTCTACTTATTTGTTCTTAAACACCCACTTGGTGCCTATGGTGTTGCATCTAGGTGGCAGCTCAACTAGTGTCCAAACCCGATTACGAAAAAAAATTTCAAGCTCTTCTTGCATGGCGTTTATCCAATTTGAATCAGAAAGAGCATGAGAAATGTCTCTAGGCTCAAAAGTAGCAACAAAAGCAGACTCAACAAACTTAGCAAGAGAACCAACTGAAGAATGTAAGGATCTCTCAATAAGATCACCGATGATGAGCTCTGAGGGTGATCACGTTGAACTGCTTGGGGTCCTAAGTGATCTGAAGTCACCTCACTAGAGTGAGAAACTGGCTCCTCCGGACTCAGCTGAGAAGTCATCTCGCCGGAGTCATCACCTGGCACCTCTGGACTCAGTTGAGGAGGCTCGATCGAAGTAGAAGGAGTGATCAGTGGTCCATCCTCATCCTTAGTAGAAGTCTCAGAAGGTGTGGGGTCTGCAGGCGGTGCAGAAGGCCCACCCCCATCATCAGCAGGCGTGTCATCATCTTCCTCGAAGATGGACTCTCCAAGTTCATCATCTCCAAAAAGCTCAAAAGAGGGAGTTAGTGAAGGCATTGACTCATCAATAGAAACCTCACAAGTCTCGACAAGCTGCTGAGAGTCGAGGTTCCAAACACGGAAGCCTCGAGAATGCAAAGCATAACCAAGAAAGACTCCATCCCAGCAACGAGTACTTGAGTCACACACGCCTCAAACACGGCAGGTCTTCATGTCTCTTATTTGACTTCCATTGATAATCACTCATCACATCTAGAGTATAAAACCCATGTTCTTCAATATGGTTTCTCACCGTGTGCCACAATCGCCGCCAAAAAATGCACTACACCACCACTCCTGCGAGATCCCGCTTGATGCGCCCGATGGCCACGCACCAGGAAGTTGAGGAGCCATGCTGAATAGCGTGGGCCTCATGGCTCTAGAAGTGATGAGTCATTGTCAACGATAGTCAAAGAGGACTGAAGAGAAGAAGAGATCTGCTGTTTCATGGGCCGCGTGTGACTCAGGTACACGGGCAGCAAGCGACTGTCGGGCAGAGGAGGCTACAAAGTCGTGCTGGCCCAATCCGGGTGCATGGGCCAGAAGCAATAGAAGACCCACTGGGCTGTTGACCAGGACTGACTCAGGTACACGGGCGGAGAGCGATTGCCGGGCTGAGAGAGCTGCGGAGTCGGGCCGGCCCAATCCGGGTACCTGGTGCAAAGCTGGTGGAGGCTTTGTCAGTTTCGGCGTAAAACTGACAACCGTTGATTCTGTATCCGACTGTCCAGAAGAGTAGCTTCCGGATATGTCATCTGTTACTCTAGGCCCACAGTCAGTCAGTTGTGTCTGTAAAAATACCTAAGGGCAGTAGAGTCTTTTTCTGTATTTTTGAGTCTGTAAAAACCCTAAGGGGCTGGTAGAATATTCCTAGTGTTGGGCTGCCTATAAATAGCACCCCAATCCCTAGGGTTTGGACTACCCTTTTGTGCTGAAATCAAATCCTCCCATTGGGTCACTTTTGTCTCTCGTTTCTCTCTCCTGTGTGCGCCGCCAGGACTTGCTCCTCTCTGTACGTGAGTTATTTTGGCTCAAATCTCTTGGATGCATTTAATCCTTGGTCCCTGGTGAATTTATTGCTTGCATTTTGTTCGGTTTGGGAAGTTAATGCTTTGGGCACGAGCTGGTGAATTTATTTCTTGGGGAGAAGCTTCTTCTGTTGCTTCTGTTCTTCACGAACTGGGTACTAGTTCTTGCTGTTGCAAGTAGTACTACTTTCCTGTAGCTACAGTAGTTTGTGCAGCTTTTCACCTTCTACTGCACAGCTTTTTGATCGAAGCTGACAGGGTGTAGTACCTTTTCTGGCTGTCTCTTGCGAAGTCTTTCTCTGTTCGAAGCCCCTCAACTCCGTGAGACAGGCTTCGACTTAGCATCTTCGAAGGCTTTGCTCAAATCTTCGATTTTCTGTGTGGGGTCTGTTTTGATAAGCTTCGAAGTATTTTTGTGAACGGACAGCATCGCATACTTCGAACAAGCTTCTCCGAATCTATCTGTTCGAAGTGCACACGTTGTTAGGCTTCGAAGTTTGGGTTCGAAGTTTGTCTTTTCTGACAGACTTCGCTTGGATTTCTTTGTGGCGTGTCAGTCTTCGATTCTCCTTCCGAAGCTTTCCCTGTTCGAAGATAGAGTGCAAGCCGCGGACTTGATTTTCTATCGCGTGACAGACTTCGCTCCTTTGTTCGAAGGTTGTCTGTTTGTGTGTTGTGTTCGAAGCTTTCTGTTCGAAGGTTGTGCTTCGAAGCTCTCGGTTCAAAGTGTGTTCGAAGTTTTTGTCTTCGAAGTCCTCACTTCGAAGCAGGCTCCGACTTTGTCACTTTGCTCCGAAGCTCTTGGTTCGAAGCTGTGTTCGAAGTCCTGTCGTCGAAGTACACACTTCGAACCAGGCTCCGGCACTGTTTTGCTTCGCTCCGAAGTACACTTCGCTTCTTACCACTTCGAACTAGGCTAGACAGCGACACATTCGACATTTCGGACAGACTCCGTCACCAACCTCCGAAGCAGACCTCGGCGTGCGAAGGGGGCTTCGCCAAGTTCCGAACAGGAGACAAATTTGGACAGTAACTTCTCTTTTCATCTTATACATACTTAGATCATTTCATTGAGAAGTTTAGGCCTGTTACACTTTGTTCATCTGTCTAGTTGCACTGCTTTAACATTACACTGTTTTTCATCAGCTGCCTCTAGGTTAGAAACCTTTAGACTTAGGCCTTCTGTTCATTTTCTGCTGCACAGTCTTTTGAGGTGCGTTGGGTGTTGGGAGCAGGCCATTGATTCGAAAGAATTTTTAAGGCGCCCATTCACCCCCCCTCTGGTCGCTACTTTCGGTCCTACAAGTGGTATCAGAGCAAGGTTAGGGTTTTTCCATACCTTAACCGGTTCTAAACCCCAGTAGTGACTATGACGTCTCCTGGCAAGGTCCCGTCCTTGGAAGCCTATGGCTATAATTATTGGAAGACTCGCATGCGAGCCTATCTCATGAGCCAGGGTTCGGACATATGGGACATTTGCGTTCACAGCACGTTTGTCATATTGCCAGTTGCTGAGCATGATTCTCCTGGTATCATCGCCCAGCATGTGAACAATAGCAAAGCAGTGAACATCTTGTTTTCTAGTTTGGGTCCCACTGAGTTTGAGCGTGTGAGCCATCTCTCCACTGCGAGAGAGATCTGGGCTACCCTGCAGGCACACCATGAGGGGATAGCTCAGGTCAAGGCTCGGCTCTATCAGACCTACCGGCGTGAGTACAAAACTTCACACAGAAGCCGGGTGAATCTGTTGAGGCTTTGTTTGGTCGCTTTCAGTCGATCATTAACAAGCTTCGGGACAACAAGGCTGAGGGTGCTCAGTTAGTCTCAGATCACGAGCAGGCGCTCAAGGTTCTTCATACCTTGGACCCAAAGATCTGGGAGATCAAGGTATCATCTATCGTTGAGAGTACTTTTTACGATACCTTGACCATTTCTGAGCTGTTTAGCAAGCTGAAGGCCACTGAGGTAGATATCCAGTTGAGATCAAATCTCACTGGCTCTGGATCAAAATCCCTGGCCCTTGCTACACCTTCAGTGGATCCCTCTGCTGTGAGCTGTGCTGGGTTCTCTTTGATGTCTATCACTGAGGACCAGCTTGAGTTGTTGGGAGATGATGATTTGTGTCTCTTTAACAACCGGGTGCGTCGTGTCTATGATAAAAGAATGTTCAAAAGACACGGCACAAAATCCGGATGCTTTGAATGTGGTGATCCAGGACACTTCATCGCCGACTGCCCCAAGCGCAGTGGATACAAGAAGGGCACCGGCAGCAGCTTCCACGACTCCGGCAAGCATGAGAGCCCCTCCTTCAACAAGGGCAAGCCAAAGACTCGGTTCTTCAAGAAGGCCCTGAAGGACTACCGGCGAGAGAACAAGAAGCGCGACAAGGCCTTCTTCGCCGAGATGGAGAAAAGCTACTCCAAGAGATCCACGTCTTCTTCCTCTTCATCGAGCTCAAGTGATGAGGAGATTACCATCAAGAAGGGGAAGGACAAGGATGATCCGGCGGGCCTCTGCTTCATGGCCTTCGGAGACAAGCCGAAGAGCCGCTCTCATCAGCGCCGAAGATCCCGCAAGAGCTTCTGTTCAATGGCTCTTGGGGATAGAGAAGAAAAGAGCTCCTCCGACGACTCCGACGACGACGATAGCAAGGTATCATCTTATGAGCGTAAAATTGTTGATTTACTAGAGAGCAATCGTCAGGAGTTGAAGTATCGGGAAAAACTGCTTAGGGGGGCTAAGAAGAGGATAGATGAGCTAGAGAGTGAGCTTGCCGTGGCCAACGGTAGAATTGAGAGTCTATCTTCTTCCCCTTGCTTGGGTGATAGCAGTGAGTGCCCAAAGTGTGAGGTGCTTCTGTGTGACCTGTCGACTCTGAAGTCCAGGTACACAGAAAGGGTTGATGAGAGGGACGCTTTGGCCACTGAGCTTGAAAGCGCTCAGCTGGAGCTGAAAAATGCTCAAGCCACTGTCGTCGCACCCTGTGTTGATTGCCCATCGCATCTAGCTGCCTTAGCTGAGCTGAAATCCAAGGGCGATGAGCATTTGGGTGATTTAGAGAGGTTGAGAGCTGAGCTTGCCCAGACTAGGCTAGAGCTTGAGACACTGTCAGTTCCACCCACTGTTTGTGAGAACTGCCTGTCTCTTAGAATGGAGTTGATTAAGCTAAAAGCCGGGAAGTCTGTCCAAAAAGAGAATGAGTGTGAGACCTGCTTGTCTCAGGTGGAGGTTCTAGCTTCTTTGAGAGAAGAGCTAGCAGATTCTCAGAATGAGAACTTTTACCTCCGATCTATCCTGAGTTGGATCAGTGCCAGAGAGCCACAGCTTGGCATGATGATCCAGCAGTTCAAGAGGCAGGATGGGTTTGGGGTAGGTTAAACCTACACCAAGGCTGACTTTGAGAGTGCCATCAGCCGGGCAGTGGAGTGGAGTAAAATGACTCCAGAGCAGAGGTATCCCAAGACTCACTCCACTGAGTCTTCCCAGGCTTGTCAGCCCAAGGATGGAGTGATTCATGAGCCACCTAAAGCTCCACCCAAGAAACCTATCTGGGTCCCAAAGCCCAAAATTCTCCACACTTCTCTAGACTCTCTTCCTGGACCCTCTCAGCCCAAGAAGACCACACCAAACACTACCAAGCCCAAGAATCCCAAGCCTCAACCACATCCCAAGAAGCCTACCTATCATTGTGAGTTTTGTCAGAGAGACGGGCATCTTGCGGAGTTTTGCTTCAGGAGGAAGCGGGTTGAGAGAGCAGAGAGGGCTCGTAGTGATCAGGAGCAGTTCTACCAGCAGGGTGGTAGACTGCGTGTTCCTCGGCGCGGGGAGAGGCTGGAGGCCAGGCCGCGTCGTGTAGGTGGTGATAGAGGAGACGGTTTTCGCGCCCGTGCTCCAGGTGGTGGTATTCGTTCCGGCAGAGTTCCAGACCGAGTTGGCTACGGTTCTGGACCTCGTGGCCGCAGGGATAGGAAGAACCATGGACCGCGCGTTGAGCCGCATTTTGGTCCAAACTCTTTTGATGGTTTTCGCTTTCCATCTTTTGAGCAGATGGCTCGACACTGGTTTAGCTCTTTTGCTAAACCTGGTGCCGGACCATTTGCTCCCACTTACAGACATTGATTGTGCAGGACCAGGGACTGGAGGATGTTTGGATCATGGACTCAGGATGCTCTCGCCACATGACGGGACATCGCAGATGGTTCTCCAGTCTCACTCCCCCGAGCTCCAAAGAGTACATCACATTCGGGAACAGCGGTCAAGGGAAAGTAAGTGGCATAGGCTCAATCAGCATTTCAGACCATTTCTCTTTAAAGAATGTTGCCTTGGTTAAAAATCTGAACTTTAATTTAATCTCTGTTTCGCAACTTCTTGAGGATGGTTTGGAAGTGCGTTTTAAGAAGGGCAATTCTTCTGTGGTTGATTCTAGAGGGTCTTTGGTTTGTCAGATTTTACCTTTCGGTAAAGTTTTTCGAATTGACTTCTCTAGTTCTTTTGGCCTTTCTCGCTGTTTGATTGCTGGATCTTCTTCTGAGCTCTGGAAGTGGCATAGGAGGTTAGGTCATTTGAGTTTTGATCTGCTAGTCAGGTTAAGCTCTATGGACCTCATCCGAGGATTGCCCAAGCTTAAAATGGAGAAGGATCTAGTTTGTCATCCCTGTCGTCATGGGAAAATGGTTGCCGCTTCTCACTCACCTGTGACTCAGGTGATGACTTCGTATCCAGGTGAGCTTTTACATTTGGACACTGTAGGTCCAGCTCGGGTACGCTCAGTCGGTGGGAAGTGGTATGCACTTGTGATTGTTGACGACTTTTCTCGTTTCTCGTGGGTTTTCTTTTTGGAGTCTAAGGATGAAACTTTTCAATTTGTCCATGACCTGATTTTGAAGCTGAAGAATGAGAACAATGGCCGGATGCGAGCAATTCGCTCCGACAACGGCTCTGAGTTCAAGAACTCTCAGTTCGTCAGCTTCTGTGGTGATCAGGGTCTGGACCATCAGTTTTCTTCTCCTTACACTCCCCCACAGAACGGCGTTGTGGAACGAAAGAACCGCACGCTAGTTGAGATGGCCAGGACGATGCTCGATGAGCACAGGACTCCTAGGCGTTTTTGGGCTGAAGCCATGAACACGGCTTGCTATCTGGCCAATCGCATTTTTCTTAGAGCTTACATTGGTAAGACATCATATGAGTTGCGTTTTGGCAGACAGCCCAAAGTGAGCCACTTGCGAGCATTTGGCTGCAAGTGCTTTGTGCTCAAAAAGGGAGGGCATTTGGACAAATTTGAGTCTCGTTGCTGGGATGGTGTTTTTCTTGGTTATGCATTGCATTCTAGAGGCTTCCGTGTTTGGAACCTCGAATCCCAGCTGCTTGTCGAGACGTGTGAAGTTTCATTTGATGAGTCCCTGCCTTCTTTGACTCCTTCTTTTGAGCTTTCTGGTGATGATGAGCTCGGAGAGTCCATCTTCGAGGAAGATGAGGATACTCCAGGTGCTGTTGAGGGCGGGCCTTCTGCATCCCCCGCAGAGCCCACACCTTCTGTGACTTCGACTGATGATGAGGGCGGACCTCTGATCACTTCTTCCACTTCGATCGAGCCCCCTCAGTCGAGTCCAGAGGTGCCAGCTGCTGACTCCGGTGAGGTGACTTCAGATCACCAGGGAACCCGAGCAGTTCAGCGTGACCACCCCTCAGAGCTCATCATTGGTGATTTGACTGAGAGGACCTTGCGTTCTTCTGCCTCTCTCGCTGTGTTTGCTGAATCTGCATTTGTTGCATCTTTTGAGCCCAGAGACATTTCTCATGCTCTCTCTGATTCTAATTGGATTAATGCCATGCAAGAAGAGCTTGAGAATTTTGTCCGCAATCGGGTTTGGACACTAGTTGAGCCGCCACCAGGATGCAACCCCATAGGCACCAAGTGGGTATTCAAGAACAAACAAGGTGAAGATGGGGTTGTGGTGCGCAACAAGGCTCGACTAGTCGCCCAGGGTTATTGCCAGAAGGAAGGTATTGACTTTGAAGAAACCTTCGCTCCTGTGGCCCGTCTTGAGTCCATTCGTATTCTTCTAGCTTTTGCTGTCTCAAAGGGTTTTAAGCTTTTTCAAATGGACGTTAAGAGTGCTTTTCTGAACGGGTTCATAGAGGAGGAGGTATATGTTAGGCAACCCCCCGGTTTTGAGAACCCTAAGTTTCCTCGACATGTTTTTAAGTTGCATAAAGCTTTATACGGGTTGAAGCAAGCCCCCAGGGCTTGGTATGACCGGTTGAAGCAATTTTGTTGGGGAAGGGCTTTGTGATGGGTTCTGTGGACAAAACTCTTTTCTTGCTCAGAGATGCTTCAGATTTTTTAGTTGCTCAGATTTACGTGGACGATATTATCTTTGGCGGTACTACTGATTCTCTTGTGTCCAAGTTTTCTGAGCAGATGCACAGTGAGTTTGAGATGAGCCTCATGGGTGAGCTTAAGTACTTTTTAGGGCTCCAGATCAAGCAGACCAAGGACGGCACCTTCATCCACCAAGGTAAGTATACTCGTGACATGCTTAAGAAATTTGACTTTGGTGGTGAATTGAAGCCGCAGATGACCCCGATGGGCACTTCTGGGGGTCTGGACAAGGACGAGAGCGGTGTCAAGGTCAATGAGAGAGAATTTCGAGGGATGATCGGTTCGCTGTTGTACTTGACGGCAACAAGACCGGACATACAGTTTGCTGTGGGACTTTGCGCGCGTTTTCAGTCTTCACCACGCGCGTCTCACCGGCAGGCTGTCAAGCGCATTTTCAGGTATCTCACCTATGCGCCTGATCTTGGTCTTTATTATTCAGCATCATCATCACTTGATTTATCTGGTTTTTCGGACGCTGACTTTGGTGGGTGCCGGTTGGATCGCAAGTCGACTTCCGGTACTTGCCAGTTTCTTGGTTCTTCCCTTGTATCTTGGTCTTCTCGAAAGCAATCTGGAGTTGCTCTTTCGACCACAGAGGCTGAGTATGTAGCTGCTGCTAGCTGCTGCTCACAGATGGTTTGGATGATTTCCACTTTACGAGACTTTGGGTTATTCTTTCCTACCAGGGTTCCATTGTTTTGCGATAGCACTAGTGCTATTAGTGTAGGGAAAAACCCGTGTCTTCATTCAAAAACCAAACATATTGATGTGCGCTTTCACTTCTTGCGGGATCAATATGAGAAAGGTGTCATTGACCTTATTCATGTTGATACCCATCATCAGTTGGCTGACATTTTCACCAAACCCCTAGATCAGTCTACCTTTGAGCGTTTACGAGGGGATTTGGGTGTTGTGTATCCTTTTTAGGATATTTTGCGTCAGTTTTCTTTTTACTCTTTTCCTGAATCTTTTTGTGTGTGTTCATATCATACATATTCACATATTTCACATTTGAGCCTGCTTCTGTTATATGATTGAACTGCTTTACTTAGTCTAGCTGGTACATGCTTTTGATTACTTGTCAATGGTCATGCTTTGTTTCAGTTCGCTTGATATGTCTGATATCTGTCATATGCATGGCTTTTACGCTTTCAACTTGAAAAATGATCACCATTGCTTCTGGTAACTAGCATGTGTAAGCTGAGTGCTTTTGCTATCTGTTACATGCCTTGTAGCCAGTTCATCACATAGATGCAGATATGCAACTTGGACATCTTTATGCTTCAACATGGAAAATGTGCTATAAAAATGATAAAAATCAAAAATGAATGAAAATTCCATGCCTTTTCATGCTTAAGTTGAAAAGATCCAAGTGGGTTTGCTTTGTCGCATTATATTGTTCTGGACTGCTTACCATAGCACTTTGGTATGAACTAGGACAGTATAGTGTATGCCGAGACCAATGTCTTAAGCTTCTGATGGCTCAGTTTTGGCCTAGGCTTGACTTGGTTGGTTAGCATAAGGTTTGACATGCAAATAACCCTTGGCACAAATGACAAAGGAAAATGAAAAAGCCTGAACTTTAAAAGGATAACAAGTTTGCTGAAGCACTTTGTTTTGAACAATGCTTATCTTGGTAGATATCAGTTAGCTTCTGCATCTCATGCTTTACCTTGCTTGTTTACTAGAAAATGTGGTGATGCTTTTATTTGCAAAAATTGACAAATGCGTGCTAAATGACTTTCTTTAGATATCATCTCTTGCACTGATCATGCCATGTGTCTTAGACAGTATCTCTTTTGCTGTACCTGTTAGATACTGTATTTGCAGTCAATCATATCTGAGAAGCATGCTTTCTTCACTCCACCTGCACCCCAATTGCATTCACTGCATATTTTGAGGGGGAGTTGCATTTCAGGGGGAGTCTGTGTCTCTTTTGAGTGTTTGATGAGTTCACTTGTCAACAAGGGGGAGAAAATTTGGGATCAGAGTTTAAGGGGGAGTTCTTACTCTGTTGATAT
Organism: Zizania palustris; assembly: GCA_019279435.1. NCBI lineage: Eukaryota > Viridiplantae > Streptophyta > Magnoliopsida > Poales > Poaceae > Zizania > Zizania palustris. The sequence continues at coordinate 74,610,806 of JAAALK010000080.1, forward strand.
CTTTGTTGTTCTGAAATCACACTCATTTGAGCCTTTACGTTTTGGTTAACCATAATGACCGTTTCTTGCTTTTGGTTGGCTTTTGGTCATTAGAGTTAAACTTTTACCTTATTTTTCTTCTTCTTTGTTTCCTTGTGTTTTGTTTTCGTGTTTCTACATTTGTTCGCAGGTGCTGAAGAGCTGTGAAAAGAGGAGTGTTGACAATGCACTCATCAAGGGGGAGATTGAGGAGCCATGCTGAATAGCGTGGGCCTCATGGCTCTAGAAGTGATGAGTCATTGTCAACGATAGTCAAAGAGGACTGAAGAGAAGAAGAGATCTGCTGTTTCATGGGCCGCGTGTGACTCAGGTACACGGGCAGCAAGCGACTGTCGGGCAGAGGAGGCTGCGAAGTCGTGCTGGCCCAATCCGGGTGCATGGGCCAGAAGCAATAGAAGACCCACTGGGCTGTTGACCAGGACTGACTCAGGTACACGGGCGGTGAGCGATTGCCGGGCTGAGAGAGCTGCGGAGTCGGGCCGGCCCAATCCGAGTACCTGGTGCAAAGCTGGTGGAGGCTTTGCCAGTTTCGGCGTAAAACTGACAACCGTTGATTCTGTATCCGACTGTCCAGAAGAGTAGCTTCCGGATATGTCATCTGTTACTCTAGGCCCACAGTCAGTCAGTTGTGTCTGTAAAAATACCTAAGGGCAGTAGAGTTTTTTTCTGTATTTTTGAGTCTGTAAAAACCCTAAGGGGCTGGTAGAATATTCCTAGTGTTGGGCTGCCTATAAATAGCACCCCAATCCCTAGGGTTTGGACTACCCTTTTGTGCTGAAATCAAATCCTCCCATTGGGTCACTTTTGTCTCTCGTTTCTCTCTCCTGTGTGCGCCGCCAGGACTTGCTCCTCTCTGTACGTGAGTTATTTTGGCTCAAATCTCTTGGATGCATTTAATCCTTGGTCCCTGGTGAATTTATTGCTTGCATTTTGTTCGGTTTGGGAAGTTAATGCTTTGGGCACGAGCTGGTGAATTTATTTCTTGGGGAGAAGCTTCTTCTGTTGCTTCTGTTCTTCACGAACTGGGTACTAGTTCTTGCTATTGCAAGTAGTACTACTTTCCTGTAGCTACAGTAGTTTGTGCAGCTTTTCACCTTCTACTGCACAGCTTTTTGATCGAAGATGACAGGGTGTAGTACCTTTTCTGGCTGTCTCTTGCGAAGTCTTTCTCTGTTCGAAGCCCCTCAACTCCGTGAGACAGGCTTCGACTTAGCATCTTCGAAGGCTTTGCTCAAATCTTCGATTTTCTGTGTGGGGTCTGTTTTGATAAGCTTCGAAGTATTTTTGTGAACGGACAGCATCGCATACTTCGAACAAGCTTCTCCGAATCTATCTGTTCGAAGTGCACACGTTGTTAGGCTTCGAAGTTTGGGTTCGAAGTTTGTCTTTTCTGACAGACTTCGCTTGGATTTCTTTGTGGCGTGTCAGTCTTCGATTCTCCTTCCGAAGCTTTCCCTGTTCGAAGATAGAGTGCAAGCCGCGGACTTGATTTTCTATCGCGTGACAGACTTCGCTCCTTTGTTCGAAGGTTGTCTGTTTGTGTGTTGTGTTCGAAGCTTTCTGTTCGAAGGTTGTGCTTCGAAGCTCTCGGTTCAAAGTGTGTTCGAAGTTTTTGTCTTCGAAGTCCTCACTTCGAAGCAGGCTCCGACTTTGTCACTTTGCTCCGAAGCTCTTGGTTCGAAGCTGTGTTCGAAGTCCTGTCGTCGAAGTACACACTTCGAACCAGGCTCCGGCACTGTTTTGCTTCGCTCCGAAGTACACTTCGCTTCTTACCACTTCGAACTAGGCTAGACAGCGACACATTCGACATTTCGGACAGACTCCGTCACCAACCTCCGAAGCAGACCTCGGCGTGCGAAGGGGGCTTCGCCAAGTTCCGAACAGGAGACAAATTTGGACAGTAACTTCTCTTTTCATCTTATACATACTTAGATCATTTCATTGAGAAGTTTAGGCCTGTTACACTTTGTTCATCTGTCTAGTTGCACTGCTTTAACATTACACTGTTTTTCATCAGCTGCCTCTAGGTTAGAAACCTTTAGACTTAGGCCTTCTGTTCATTTTCTGCTGCACAGTCTTTTGAGGTGCGTTGGGTGTTGGGAGCAGGCCATTGATTCGAAAGAATTTTTAAGGCGCCCATTCACCCCCCCTCTGGTCGCTACTTTCGGTCCTACAGAAGTCCCGCTCATGACTCCTCATACGTCGCATGGGAAGTTGGCCCTGCCTAGCGCTTGGTAGCGGTCTAGGGCATGGCTCATGCAAAACCGGCGAGGACACCGATAGGCAACTGCAGAGATCAGAGGGAATGGCCGGCGGCACGGAAGAGACAAAACATAGGAATAAAATTTCTAGAATGAACTCAGATTTTGCATTCAGTGAATTGGAAACCCTAGGGGATATAAGGTCTTTATATAGGCAGCTCAAAAAGTGGAAAAGAAACATTTACCCCTAGGATAAATTACACATAGATACAAAAATAAAACCGTGGCTCAACAGACAAAATAGTAAAATCCTATCCAAAGATAACTTGTCCAGACACGGAGCTTTCATAGCAGTTATGACTTCGCTTAAGGATCGTCGGATCTCCGATGGGCGTTCCAGATTGGGGCGTCGGTTTTGCGCCGAAACCGACAAAGCATCCACTGTCTTCATACTAGGTACCCAGATTCGGTTGGCCCGATTCCGCGGCTCCCTCAGCCCATCAATCGCTCACCGCCCGTTTACGTGAGTCAAGCCCAATCAACAGACCAGCGGATCTCCTGCCATTCCTGGCCCATGTACCCGGATTGGGCTGGCCTGACTCCGCTGCCCCTCTGCCCGGCAGTCGCTCGCCGCCCGTGTACCTGAGTCACACATGGTTAAGACACGGCAGGTCTCTTCTCCTCTTCATCTCCTCTCTCTATCTTTGACTCTCATTGACAATAACTCATCACTTTTGGAGCCATGAGGCCCATGATCTTCAACATGTGATGTGCACGGGATGCCCGATCTTCCGTCAGCGGGGGTAAACTCGACTAGTGGAGGACATGGCGTTGACGATCCGACTTTCGACTAGCATTGATACAAACCCTGCAATCGCTACACCATGGCTCCGTTGGTTATCAACCATGGAAGAACGCGATTGACCACGCCAAGAAGGCTTTTCCTTGCATGCGAATCGAGAACACAAGCAAGAACACGGAAACACAATCTCACAAAGAGATGTGAGATCGATTTCTCAAGCAGGGTTCCACAATCTGACGAACGTCAGAGTTCAATTTGTAAGGCAGTTTGAAACTAAGCAAAACCCAACCCTAATTCATGACGGCTACAGAGTATTAATACCTAGGGTTTGTGGAAAGTCTTCCCTAATGTTGGGCTTAAGGCCCCAAATGGATACAAGGCCCAAAGTGGCCCAAAACAGTGACTCAGCACCTCATAATTAAGCTTCTGGCCACAAGAGTGAGTGATTGGTCTAGGAATGATAGAGTGTTGGTTTTCTTTATCATTATTATCGATGTCCTCATCAACATGACTCCTTAATATTTTAGCTAGCAAGCTTTTCACTGCATTTATTACTCTTGGAGGTGCTATTTCCTAGACGGTTAGGCATCACTCTATGACACCCAAGGAGATTGTGGTGTGCTCAGAGAAGTTTGTACAAGCCCTACCTTGGCTTCAAAAAGGTAACTAGTGGAAATCCAAGCTTAGCTTCGGTTAAGGCTTGGTAAGGAAAAGGGTTGAAAGAGACCCAACTTTTTGGGGCCCTCAACGGAGACGTAGGATCGGTGGATCTAAACTCCGATAAATACATACTTGTGTTCATTGTGTTCTTAGTGTTCTTGCTAGTTCATATTTAAATATTTCACGATCTACTAGCTAGCTTAGTTTTAGAATACTTCCCTGCGCAAAAGTTTTTTCTAGCAACATTTTGCATACTTCTATTCATTTACTTTGGTATCTAGATTAAATTTCATATCTGTTCAATTTCTAATCACCTTGGAACATCGGGCCCTACTCGGAACTTTAGGTCGTCAGAAATTCTTCAAAACTCTAGGGACCTAGAACTTCTAGTTCTATTTGAAACTTCTAGCCATCAGAAGTTCCGTAAATCTTTGATTATCCAGAACTTTCAATCATGGAAATTTTTGAACTAACCATTTCCGCAAGAAATTTTCAGATTGCCTATTCACTCCCACTCTTGGAAACTTTCAATTGGTATTAGAGCTAGGCTCTTCTCAAAGGCCTAACCACTTGTATAGAAAAGATGTCGGGCCTATCTATAGCTAAGAGGATTGGGGGATCCATCTCACCCAAGGATAGTGAATATTTCTAAAAAGGGAAATTGCATATCCTTTTGACTACTCAAAGCTAAATTCCGGTACTAATTATGTCATCGTGTCTGCCAGTCATGTACCTTACTTTGATGGTACACAATATGTGGCATGGAGACATAAGATAAAATTACATCTTATTTCAATGCATCCGGATATATGGAAGATTATTTGCACATGGTTAGATTTTGATGTGAGTCTTTCACAATAGAATGATTTGACTTCACAAGATGAGCAAGCCTTACATCACAATGCTCAATCCACTAGTGTCATATTCACCGTTTTGAGCCCCAAGTACAAGAAAGGAAAGAGTAGAAGGTCATGCTCACATTGGAGAAGAATGGGATTCCAATTCCGAGTCCAAGTGGAAATTGGACACTGATTCATCCAAGAAATGAGTCATCGCCTTTGTCATCGTGTCTCCAAAGTGCTTCATGTCTCCAAAGTGCTTCATGGCCATCATGTCAAGCGATGATGATGATATCATGTCTCCAAAGTGATTCATGGCCATAAGCAAGAAGATATAAACTAAAGATTTAGATAAATATGATAATAGTGATCCTAGTGATGATAGTGATAATGATGAATCTAAAGTAAATGAGATAATTCTTAAATCCATGAGTAAACAAGATAGAATTAAATTAAAACAACTTATTGAAACAATAGAGTCACAAGAAGCAACTCTTGAGAAACAAGAATCATTGCTTATCCTTGTAAAGGAAAAGAATGTTGATCTTGAGTGGCTTCTTGCTAAGGAAAAGAAAAGGTATAAATAAAATTGACTAATCTTAATAGTTTAGTCAATGAGTCTAACTTAGACTTAGAAGAGACCCGTAAAACTCTCAATAGTGATATTATGATTCTAGATGAATCCAATAAGTGTCTTGAAGATACGGTTGAATCTCTGAAGTCTAAACCAGATTCAAGTCCTTCTAGTGTTTCCAAAATTAATGGTTGCTCTAAGTGCTTTAATGCAGATATTACTAATTATGATACTAACTTAAAAGGGATAGAGGTCCTACAAAAGGAAAATAAGAGGTTTGATACCTTGGTGAGTTACGGATGCATGAAAGCATACAAATCAAAGGACACTCTATACAAGACCCTCAATGCCCAAAGTAACATTGAGAAGCGTGAACTTGGTTATCACCAAAATGAGACCAATCTCACTCTTAGAAGAAATAGTAAGTGCAAAGAGATAATTGAGTTTGTGAGGGAAGGCCAAGCCCTAAAGAAGATCATGAACAAATCTTATGCCTTACAAACTACTTTTTATGCCATGTATTTGATTAGGATGAACCACCATGGTAAAGTGGTTTCTCAATTTTTAGGCAACAAAAATGAAAAACTGTTAAGATGCTTGTGGATTCCTAAAGTACTTGTGACTAACATTGAAGGACCCAAAGATATTTGTGTATCTAAAACCATTCGGACCCATGGCCTACATGAGTATCAGCGGTAACAAATATGGTTTTGTTATTGTTGATGGTTATTCTTGTTTCACTTGGGTATTTTTACATGATAAAAGCGAAATACAAGAATTATTTAAATGTTTTGCAAGAAAATTTCAAAATGAGTATGAAGTCAAAATCACGAAAGTTAGAAGTGATAATGGTAGTGAATTCAAAAACACTCAAATTGAATAATTTCTTGATGATGAGGGCTTAAAGCATGAGTTATTCGCTCCATATGATCCATCGCAAAATGGAGTGGTAGAACGGAAGAATCGGACCTTGGTGGAGGTGCCAAGGACAATGCTTGACAAGAACAAGGCTTTGGGCATATTTTGGGCTGAAGCAATGAACACCACATGTCAAGCCATCAATCATCTCTACCTCAACAAGATCCTCAAAAATACGACATATGAATTACTAACCGGTAACAAACCCAATGTTTCATATTTTAGAGTCTTTGAAAGTAAATTCTTTATTTTGTGTAAGCGACTAAGAATTTTAAATTTTCCTCTATGGTAGATGAGGGGTTCTTGGTCAGTTATGAGTCAAATGCACATGCATACCATGTATTCAACTAAAACCTCGGGTATTATTTAAGTCACTTGGGATGTGACATTTGATGAAACTAATGGATCTCAAGTAGAACAAGTTTATCAAAGTGTTGTAGGTGGTGAATAACTTTCACGTGAAGCAATCAAGAACATGCAAATTGAAGACATAATACCAAGAGATCAACCACCTACGGATCAACAAGAGCCTCAAATTGAAGAAAATCAAACCCAAGAGCAAGTGGTGTTGGAAAAAGATCAAGAAATCCAAGATAAGGTTGTTCAAAAACCTACACAAAACCAAAGAGTCAACCAAAGTATTCAAAGATATCATCACATGAACAACATCCTTGGAGATATACAAAATATACAAAAGGGTAACAATCCATTCACGTATTGCAATTTTTTATGAAGGTTTCTCTTTTGTGTCTTCTTTAGAATGTATATGGGTAGAAGAATCTCTTAATGACATAGATTGGGTGATATCCATGCAAGAAGATCTCAACAATTTTAGGAGGAATGAAGTGTGGGAGTTGGTGGAAAGACCAAAGCAAAACGTGATCAGCACCAAATGGATTTTCCGCAACAAACAAGATGAGCACAACGTGGTCATAATGAACAAGGCGAGGTTGGTTGCTTAAGGCTTCACGCAAATAGAAGGTTTGGACTTTGATGAGACTTAAACTCTCATTGCTAGGTGTTAATGTCAAGATTTGGTAGAAGCCTAGGCCCACCAAGGATGCCACGTGGTCAATAGAAGTCAAAGAGGACCGGTAAAAGAAAGTCCAATAAGCCCATCAATGATGTATGCATGATCAGATTGCAAGAGCCGGTCAAGATAAGAGCGGAAAGAAGATGGAGATTATCTAGAATCGGTTAAGATAGTGTTTATAGAAAAAAATGGCATTAATGGTCAAAATAGGCGAAATACTAAAATTGGTATTTTTTGACCGAAAATATGTCAATCCCTGGCACAGGCCAGTCTGACCGGCCATAGTAGGCCGGTCCAACCGCCCATGTAGGCCCGGTCAGACCAGCCCAATGGGTCCGGTCAGACCAGCCCAGAACTGAAAATTAGAGATAAAGGGTACACCAGACCAACCACTATAAAAATAGGCACAAGGCCGGTTCATGGGCACAACACAATCAACCCCTACACAAAGCCCTAGCTATGAATCGTACTATTTTCTTTTACTTTTTCGCATTGGTTCATACATCTTAGTGGGTTTGCACTGGAAGCCGTCCATCCGCCGCATCTGTAATCACGGTATCCCTTGCTGGTTCACTTGTGAACCTCCCATTAATCCACGTAACGGATTGCTACCCTTTTATCGGTTTTTATTGCTATATTTCATGATTCAGCCTCCTCACCGAATTATATTTCATCTCCTACTGTTTTTGCCGAGTAATTGCCCTCACAATCATCTCCAAGAATTTGAGAGGTATTGGAGGTTATCTACAAGGTTGCCAAAGTCTACCAAATTTAATCTGCTACTATCGGTCCGACCGGTGGTGAAGGGCTGGTCTGACTGGAACCCTCATCACTTCGTTGTCGACAATAGCCGGTCAGACCGACGAATCTTCGCCGGTCCAACTAGGCCTCTCCACTCTGCACCAAAGCACTTGCTGAAGCACCCCTCCGCATGCTACTCTGCACCCAGCTTCGCTTGGACGGAGACCTCGGTCTGACCGAGATAATATTGCCGGTCCGAGCAGGAGCCCCTCGCCAGTCAGACCACCTGAAGCATCTTCGCATAAGACTTCGGAGGCTTTACTCCGAAGAACTCTTCGCACCCACGATTAGACCGCGGGAGTACCTCTGGTCCTACAGGGCAGATAGGCCAAAGCCTCCTCAGGACCCTTCGGGCCAATTTTACCGTAGTTTGAAATCGGCTCCGAATAAGCCGATTTCAGGTATTTAATTCATTTTAATCTTGTTTTACTTTATCAATAACACTTTTAGTCAATTGGATTTAAGTACTATTTATTTATCTGATTGCCTGGTGACTCCATTCCCCTTATCACTATTCAGGGTAGTCAGAATGCGACGTTAGTATCGTTGCGATACTTTTGCCAGTCGAACCGGCCAAAGTGCGGGGGCGCACTTTAGCGTCAACACACTTTTTGGTGACTCCGCTAGGGACAACGCCAACTATGATAGGAACATCTACAGCGGCTATGAGTACCTCTACTACATTACATCGACTACATCACCGATGAGTACACTGGGGGCGTGGACATCGATGACCAGAAACGTTATGACACCCACCATGGCTGACATATCTGAGGAAGATCGAGCAAAGATCGAAGAAAAAAAGAAAGAACTCAAAGACCTTATGATGAGGACATCACTTCACATGATACACACATGGAGCCTCCACCTACAATTCAACTACAAGGACCAATCACACGCGCCCGTGCCCGTCGCTTGAACCATGAGGTTAATTCGTTCCTTAGCAACTTGATTATATTTGTTTGGATGGGATGCTACTGAATACTAGTGATATTTTGTTGCTTAGGAACATGGGAGATGGAATAGGAGAGTTGGAGTTGAAGACGGAGCCGCACGGATGATTTGAAGTCAAGAATTCGCTGGTTCGGACTACATCGACCACCTTTCACCAAAATGGGCATAACTTCTTCATACGAAGTCCGATTGGCGCGTTCTTTGACTTTTTGGAAAGCTGAGGAGAAGACGGATCGTTTGCCGTTGGTTTCACCTCATTTGGAGTCTCGAATCGTCCTGTGTATTTAAAACAGTACTGCGTGACAGAACTGGGCCATGTTGGCCATAATCTGAGTCTGTACGTCTTCTAGCCCACAGCCCAAGTCTGTTCCCCTTCCACAGGCCGCCGCCCTATATATTCTCACGCCAGCCAACTCTAGGGTTAGGTTTTGCTTTGTTGCATCTACACTGTTGTGTTTAGATCCCGCCTCTTGCACCGGACCGATTGGCTGCTGCATTGGCGTTTGTGAAACCTCACCTTATCTTCGTTTGTCTGTGATTTGGCATTCGATTTGTATCCTTCCTGTTCTTGCTTGTGTTCTTGGGTTCGCTTGCATGAATTAGCCTTCGTGGCGAGGTCAATCGCGTTCTGCGTGGTTGATAACCAACGGAGACAGTGGTGTAACGATTGCAAGGTTTTGATCCGCCGGACCGGAGCCTTGGATCGCCAACGTCGAGATTCTCCACCAACCCAAGTTTATCCCTTACCTAGCGGAAGATTGGGACCACTCCCCCATCACCTTATGCTCAAGGACTACATAAAGACGCGCTCAGGCTTCATCATGCGTGCCACCCACAATCTCAACCAGGTACGGCCATCATCGCCTCATCTGTCTTCTTCTAAAGTTGATCGTAGAATAGCTGTGTTGGTAGACCAAGCGGTTAGCGCCTCGCTAGCCAGCAAGTTCGAACCCGCAGTTACCTCTCAAGTGGCAACAGTTTTTAGAAGATTTGGATTTACTGAAGTCGATTCCCCGATGCCAATTGCAAATATTCTGCTAACTCAGCACATTTATAGCAAAACAGACAGTAATACTGGAAAACTATCAGATTTCTGGCCTCATCATCTATGGCCGAAACACACCACTACACTTATAGCCAGGCAAACCCTACTTACCATGCGCCACCACCACCTGCACCCGTACCAGCTCTACTGCCGCCACCCGCCGACATACCACCATGCGTCCCGCCACCGCACGAGAGACACGCACAAAAAGGAGGCCATGACGATATTGAAGAATGCATTCGCGCATTGTTTAGGGAATGCACCGGCTGACGATATTGAAGAATGCATTCGCGCATTGTTTAGGGAATGCACCGGCTTTACACCTCAGGATCGGGCTAGGGTTTATCGAAAGCCATACCCCAACCACATTGATACTGTCCCATACCCTCGCAGTTATAGAGTTCCAGACTTCACCAAATTCGATGGCGAGGGTAGTAAATCCACAATAGAACATATTAGTCAATTTTTAGCACAGGTGTGGCGAAGCTAGTCGGTCGGACGCGCTAAAACTTAGGTTATTTTCCCTTTCACTGTCCAACACCGCATTCATGTGGTTTTTGGCACTACCACCGAACTCCGTACAAACATGGGCCCAGCTAGAAAAAAAATTCCATGATTATTTCTACACGGGCGAGACCGAACTAAGGCTTTCTCATTTAACGTCGGTCAAGCAAAAATCTAGTGAAACCGTCTCTAAGTATGTCAAGCGTTTCAGGGACACCCGAAACCGATGCTTTAGTTTAAATATTTTAGAGAGAGACTTGGCAGACTTAGTATTTAACGGCTTGTGCCCCAAGATAAAAGAAAGATTGGACAACCATAATTTCTTAGACGTCAGCCAAGTCCTACAACAGGCTCTGGTCTAACAGAGCTGAGCCAAAGACAAAAGATTCTTTAAGACTTTCAGCAAACCTAAAGCTGGAGTCCATGTTATGGAGCACTCTGACGAAGAGGAGTCCGAAGAAGAAGACGATTCGGCTGACATGTACACGGCTGAATGGACTTGGAACGCCAGGTCCAAGCCTGACACCTGCTCTGAATTACGGCCATCTCCCTCCAAGAGTCGGCCCAATGAAGTTAAATATTCATTCGACGTTGTGGGATCGGAATGGTGACTAGAGGAGGGGTGAATAGGCGCCTCAACAATTTCTCATGAAACAGATGGCCTTTTAAATTACCCAAAGACCCTCAAATATCATAAAAAATCAAGTGTGAACCAAACAGTACAAAATAGTGCAGAACTATACCCAAAATTTTAGTTCAGAGCAAATCAGAGTTTGGAATACCGAAATACTTCTATCGGTAACTGATTTGCCGATTTACACTTTCTTGATCGGTAATTGAAACACCGACAATATCTTGTCGATTGTTGAAACTCAGATTTAGAGAAGAATTCACAATTTAGTTCCAGAAACTTCTGTGGATAACTTTGAGTTTGTTCTGATTCAGTTTGCACACTATGAAGTGTGATTAGATCAAAGAACCGATTCAAAACTGCATTTTAAAATCTGATTCAAAAATTCAGGATGAAACAATATTTCTGAGAAACTACAAGAAGATGAACACTATTGTTGATCAAACCACAAAGTTAATCATCTAGTAACAACTGAAAAATTTGCAATAGAATCATGTGTAAATTCAACCAAAAGTCTGAATCAAAAATTACAATTCAGAATCTCTATAGAATTTTCTGTTATATTTAGAACTTAGACTGAAAACTAATTTCACAGAGTAAATTTTGTCTAAATTAATTGCATTCAAAACTTATATTCAAGTTGCAGCTATTCAAAGAAATTTAGCATAGCAAGATGATAGAACTTTCAGAGAACGGAATCTTTAAACGCAATACTCAGCTGCAGCAGATTCAGCAAAAGTTTAAATGAATAGCTGACTCAAGCTAAATGACAAACTTCAATACAATTTCAGATCTAAACTTTAGACAATTCTGAATATCACACCTTGTACGTGAACATTGATGACACAAGTTGTGAGACAATTTTTAGAGATCAACAAGTGTAGAACCAGAACTATACTCCTAACAACAACTTAGAACCTGACACACATCTGATGAGGAATAGTGAACACTTTTCAAACCAGGTTCAGATTTAAATTTTCAGAATAGCTTCACTTCAGATATTTTCAATCACTATTTTAGACTTAACCATAGAATCTTGCTATCCAGAAACACAACTGAAGAATTAAACTAGCCACTAATCAGACTAATATTACTAATACAAGCAGAACACAAAAATTTTAGAAAACTGGAAAAAAACTGAACTGATTAGTCAACATAGCACTCTTCAGATCTCATTTGATAGAACATTCCTTGACAAAGTTTGCCAAACAATTCAGGCCAAAACTCCCATCAAACAGATTAAACAAACTTGCTAAAATTGATTTGAAGGATGAGAAATAGGTACATTCAATTAAGGTGCTTCATATTAACAGAATATAGCAACAACGAGCCAAATGAGACCTTTCTCAATTGAGTATCAAATGTTTTAGATCTGATTTAACTTTAGACAGTAAAAGCACAAAGCAGAAACTTGAGATATACACTCACTAGAAACTATGAACTACTCAAGAAAAACAGAAGAGAATTATGGATTATGGATTAATTCTCAATTTCTGCAAAAAGGATTAATTCTCAATTTCTGCAAAAAGGATTATGGATTACCTTTGAATCCCTTCAACCATGATATTACTCAAGAAACACTCCAAGAATCGGCCAAGATGCTAATGAAAAGTATAAGCAACATTTCATCAAACATTTAGAGGGCTACACAAACACAACCATTTCAGACAGAGTTAAATTCCAGAACTGTGATGCCTTGTTTGATCAGCAAAAGAATTAAGAAGGAATAAGAAACTAGCTGCAACTTTCAAAAATGGAACATTCAAAACATTCACAACAAAAGTTGTATAGACTACAACATCAAGTTCTGTAGTCAAAACACCAGAATATGCTTGTCAAAATTGATTTCAGCCTAAAAGCATACACTATTTCCGTTCATCGCTGGAATCCTGTAGTACTTGTCGGATTGTGAACAGTGTAGATAGATTGATTCATATTAGCAAGAAACCAGCAGAAATTTGATGGAATTGATATTTTAGTTCAGCAAAAAGAACAACCACCTGCCCATGGATATGGTCCTCTATTTATAGGCCAACCATGGGGGTATTTTCTGAAAATAACCCTCTAGAATTAAAATATTACACAAAGGTCCTATTCCTTTTAATATATTTTCAGAATTAAGAAATTCTGAAAAATATACCAAAGGAGTACACTTCCTCTAGACACTTACTAAAAATTAAACCTAGTTTATTACACAGACTCAACACTAAAAAGGAATCGTAACTATTGAAATTAACAAAACTAGATTTGTGACGGTTTTCAGCAAAAACCGACAAAGCCTCTCAACTCTTCGACTCGTGACACCGGTTTGCGACTCTGAGCACCATCAAGCCACTTCCGCTCTCGAGCTGCCTGAAAGCTTGCCCTAGCCTCCCTCTCACAGACCTGGTCATCACGCCATCGCAATCAACCGTGCGTCCAAGTCTTGCTCGGTCTCTTTGTGCACTCTAGAGATCTTCTCCAACTTCGCTCGGTCTCCCTGATCCTCTGGCATCGAGCTCCTTGCTTGACCCTTGATCACTTGCCGTCGACAGTTGGTTAGCATTTCCACCCTGTACATCCAAGACAAGCCAAAACAAGAACGCGACGCACCACCGAAACCCCCGGCACTCAATCCTCACTTCTACATCGAACCCCTCGATGCACCCAAATCAACTCTCAACCATCTCAACCGCTCAAACGCTCATCCTTGTCAATCACTCATCATCCAGACCGAAACCACCCTTGGTTTCACAATCTCCCCCTTGATGAGTGCATTGACAACCCCAAAGAAAGACATGATGAGAATTTCAAGTTTAGTGCACAAGTGACCATAAAAACTCAGAAAAGAGCCAAAACATGTCACTTGATAAAGGATCTCCCTCATGGGCAAAAACCTTATGCAAAGCAAAGCAAAAGCATAGCATCAAAAATCATCAAGGCAAAACCATCATCTCAATGCAACATGAAAGCTAATACTCCCCCTTAACCACGCAATCCAAAGGCCTCCAAAAGCATCATGTAAACTATTTCTCCGCCTTTGACAATGCAAGCATCAAGGAGATAAAAAGATATAAAGAGGGGAATGACGGTAAAGCAGAGATGTGAGCTTCTGAAACATGAGCAACTGCAATTACAGTACAAACAATCATTCACCTTGAATATCATCTAAAAGTACTGTATGACCAGCTCAGGTGAATAACATCTAAACAAAAGGCATGAGCAAGCATTTTCAGATTTTGGCAAGTAAAAGCATCACCACTAATACTAGCATACTAGACATGGAAAGACATGAGATGCAAAAGCTAATCAAACACACACTAGATAAGCAAATCCCACAGCAAGGAGCTTCAGCAAACTTGATATGCAATGAATTTTAACTTTTCATTTTTGTGCCAGGGGTTATTTGCATGTCAACCTTATGCTAACCGACCAAGCCAAGCCTAGGTCAAGAAAAATACCATCGGAAGCTTAAAGCATTGATTCGGTATACACTTCAATGTCCCGGTTCATACCAAAGTGCTATGGTAAGCCGTCCAGAACAAAGTACTGCGACAAAGCAAACCCACCTAGATCTTTTCAATTTTAGCACACAACAGCATGAATGTCATTCATTTTCATTTTCATTTCATTTTTCATTTTCATTCATTTTTGATGAAATCAAGTTGCGTATTAGCATCCAAGTAAAAAGGACCTAGCTATCAGGTGTGTAAAAGATAGCAAAAGCACTCAACCCATTCAAGCTAGTTTCTAGACTAAGCAGTGATCATTTTTAAATTTTCACAAATAAAAGACTTGCTCATGACAATTATTAGATGAAAACATACCAAGTACAATCAATAGTATTAAAGACAATACTACAAAGGCATAACAAAGCATGTACTTGTAAAAGCAATTAATCATATGACAGAAGCTCATGCAATGCTACACAACTCCCCCTCAAAACATGCTAGAAGCTCTCGAATGCTCAGTGAGAGGATGAGTTAAGAACTGTTTTGGAATCCAGCATCGCAAAACTCGAGAACCAAGCAAAGTAGTAGACTGATCATGCATAGGATAAGAACCATGATAAAAAATGTGTGGTCTACCTACAAAGCGTGAACCTGGAAAACGACGAGGTCTCCCAACCTATCGAGAATCAAAGCCTCTTACATGTGGTCCATCACCATATGAAGCATGGTGCACACCACGAGGGGCAAAAACACTCATAAAACCGTGCGGAGCCTCAAAATCAGGGTAAGAGCGAAAAGCAGACTCATGCATACCTAAAGATGGGTAATGCATGTCTTGAAAGTTCATCGCAAAAGAGCGTTGTTCATCCTTGATACGATGAAAGCAAAACCCAACCATGTGACCCACTCGATGACAACAGGAACAGTGATAAACTCTCTTGGGTGTGTGAGCATAGGTCCCAGGCGTAAATCTCACATTCTTCTTGGGTTTTTGCTGAGAAGGTTCATCTGATGAATGAAGAGCTTTCTTTGTAGGTTGAGTAGGATTCTTGGCTTTTTGATCGGTGTCTAACTAGGCCCTCTCGTTATCAAGGGTAGTGGGAGGAGTGAACACAGTTTTCGCTCAAAGTGTTTGGAGTAGTTCTCTCATAACCCAAACCGAGAGCTAACCCTGCCCTGTCAGCACACATTTTGGTTTTAGCCAAAAGCATATCCATCCTACCCTTTCCTTCAATGCATTTTCCACCACGGAGAGAAGGTAATCATTCTCACATTTCAATTTTTCCACTTGCTCTCTAGCAATGCTGAGTTAGTCCTTAAGGGTGATGTGGTGGGACACGCCGGCTGCACATCTTTAGAACACTCAACACTCTCCAATCTAGCCTTAAGTTCATCAACATGCCTATCTCTCAAATTAATCCTTTCAACAAGTAAAGGACAGTTCATGCATTCGTTGCTGACCGCAGGACTAGACTCCACCACCAAAAGATGCTTTTCAGTTAATTCAAGTTTATCAATAGTTTGAGCATCTGTAAAGCACAGCTAAGCATGTTCATTCATGACAGTAAGACATGACTCACAATCGGCATCATCAGACTTAGATTTCAAAATACAAGTTCAGTGGAAATAGTTTCAAGTCTGAGTTTTAGTTCTTTTTGTTCTTTAGCAGCAAGTTTAAGTATTCTATCCTGAGAATAAATAGCATCATGCAATTCATCATTCTAAACAAGAAGCTGATCACAGGATAGATATACCTCAGAAGTGTAGATCTCGTCGCTGCTGTCATTGCCATCGACCACGAAGCAAAGGTCGGTGAGGTCCACTGTCTTCTTCTCCTTCTTCTCTTTCTTCTCTTTCTATGGAGGGTCCTCTTCCTCCGAGCTTGGCTCCTCGCTTGATGTGCTTTCGATGCTGCTGAGGGTGGCCACAAAAGCTTTGGCTACTCATTTAGCCAATTTTCCGCGCTTCCCTCTGAAGTAGGGTTTCTTGTTCCATTTTTTGTGCTTGTGCTCATTTTTAATTTTTCATTTTCAATTTAGGTCAATTCACTTTTATGTGAGACATATCTCCACATTCAAAACACCCCTGTGACCCTCCTCTCCTTTGGTCTCATCTATCATTGTAGAAGCGAGTGAACTTCTTAACAATGAGAGCTAGCTCCTTATCATCTAGACCATCCACTTGTTCTTTTGTGACAAAGACAGGGGAGGACAAGTCAAAAGCGTTAGAATAAGCACAAACTCCAGAAACGCCAGAAAAATTACCTCTAGATGAGGTACCACTGTCAGGACTAGAAACCAAAGCAATCGAAGGCAACAAAGATTTTCCAGCTCCTAGTCGAGACGCCTTGGCAATATCGGTGGACTTAAGCTTACTAAAGAGTTTGTCGCAAGTTAGAGTGTCAAAGCTTGCTGACTCTTCAATACTAGATATCTTCACCTCCCATATGATACGATCAAGAGCATAGAGAAGCTTGATCGCCCTATCATGGTCAGAGTAAGCCAAAGTCCCAGTGGAGCGCAAATTACTAACAATTCCATCAAACCGCGCAAACATGGCATCTATAGATTCGCTAGGGCCTTGCACAAACATTTCGTATTCTTGATTATAAGTGCATTTCCTCCTAGCCTTAATTTGGGTAGTGCCCTCATGAAAAGTTTTCAAAGTGGTCCAAATTTCACGCACAGTTCGTAGGTGCTGGACCCTGTCAAACTCTTTACGACTCAGACTAATGAACAGTGTGTTTCTTGCTTTGCTATTGCATTCATACTGTGATTTTTCAGTCTCTTAGGTTCGAGTTTCAGGGATCACATATTGGGGAATCAATGATATCCCAAATAGCACTTCTTTGGCTTAGAAGATAAGTCTCCATGCACACCTTCCAATAAGCAAAATCATGACCATCAAACATTGGGACTTTTGAATTTCTTTCTATGTCGCCAAAACAAGGATCACCAACCGGTTAAGGTCAACTGGTGATCTAATTGGCTCTGATACCAATTGTGGGATCGGAATGGCGACTAGAGGGGGGGTGAATAGGCGCCTCAACAATTTCTCGTGAAACATATGGCCTTTTCAAATCACCCAAAGACCCTCAAATATCATCAAAAATCAAGTGTGAACCAAGCAGTACAAAACAGTGCAGAACTATACCCAATCTTTTAGTTCAAAGCAAATCGGAGTTTGGAATACCGAAATACTTCTATCGGTAACTGATTTGCCGATTTACACTTTCTTGATCGGTAATTGAAACACCGACAATATCTTGTTGACTGTTGAAACTCCGATTTAGAGAAGAATTCACAATTTAGTTCCAGAAACTTCAGTGGATAACTTTGAGTTTGTTCTGATTCAGTTTGCACATTGTGAAGTGTGATCAGATCAAAGAACCAATTCAAAACTGCATTTCAAAATCCGATTCAAAAATTCAGAGTGAAACAACATTTCTGAAAAACTACAAGAAGATGAACAGTATTGCTAACAACGTTGTTGATCAAACCACAGAGTTAATCATCTAGTAACAACTGAACAAATTTGCAACAGAATCAAGTGTAAATTCAACTAAATGTCTGAATCAAAATTACAATTTAGAATCTCTATAGAATTTTCAGTTATATTTAGAACTCAGACTGAAAACAGATTTCAGAGAGTAAATTTTGTCTAAATTAATTGCATTCAAAACTTATATTCAAGTTGCAGCTATTCAAAGCAATTCAGCACAGCAAGATGATAGAACTTTCAGAGAACAGAATCTTTAAACTCAATACTCAACTGCAGCAGATTCAGAAAAAGTTTAAATGAATAGCTGACTCAAGCAAAATGACAAACTTCAATACAATTTCAGAACTAAACTTCAGACAATTCTGAATATCACACCTTGTACATGAACATTGATGACACAAGTTGTGAGACAATTTTCAGAGATCAACAAGTGCAGAACCAGAACTATACTCCTAACAACAACTTAGAACCTGACACACATCTGATGAGGAATAGTGAACAATTTTCAAACCAGGTTCAGATTTAAATTTTTCAAAATAGCTTCACTTCAGATATTTTCCATCACTATTTCAGACTTAACCATAGAATCTTGCTATCCAGAAACACAACTGAAGGATTAAACTAGCCTCTAATCAGACTAAGATTACTAATACAAGCAGAACACAGAAATTTCAGAAAACTGGAAAAAAAAACTGAACTGATCAGTCAACACAGCACTCTTCAGATCTTATTTGATAGAACTTTCCTTGACAAAGTTTGCCAAACAATTCAGGCCAAAACTCCCATCAAACAGATTAAACAAACTTGCTAAAATTGATTTGAAGGATGAGAAATAGGTACATTCAATTAAGGTGCTTTAGATTAACAGAATATAGCAACAACCAGCAAAATGAGACCTATCTCAATTGAGTATCAAATGTTTTAGATCTGATTTAACTTTAGATAGTAAAAGCACAAAGAAGAAACTTGAGATATACACTCACTAGAAACTATGAACTACTCAAGAAAAACAGAAGAGAATTCAGAACTTCTCTGGAGGAACAAAAACAGAAATGGTAAAAAGGATTAATTCTCTATTTCTGCAAAAACGATTATGGATTACCTTTGAATCCCTTCAACCATGATATTACTCAAGAAACACTCCAAGAATCGGCCAAGATGCTAATGAAAAGTATAAGCAACATTTCATCAAACATTTAGAGGGCTACACAAACACTAAACCATTTCAGGAAGAGTTAAATTCCAGAACTGTGATGTCTTGTTTGATCAGCAAAAGAATTAAGAAGGAATCACAGAAACCAACTGCAACTTTCGAAAATGGAACATTCAAAACATTCACAACAAAAGTTGTATAGACTACAACATCAAGTTCTACAGTCAAAACACCATAATATGCTTTTCAAAACCGATTTCAGCCTAAAAGCATACCAGTGCCAGGACTGTTTTCTGTTCATCGCTGGAATCCTATAGCACTTGCCGGGTTGTGAACAGTGTAGACAAATTGATTCAGATCAGCAAGAAACCAGCAGAAATTTGATGGAATTGATATTTTGGTTCAACAAAAAGAACAACCACCTGCCCATGGATATGGTCCTCTATTTATAGGCCAACCATGGGGGTATTTTCTGAAAAGAACCCTCTAGAATTAAAATAATACACAAAGGTCCTATTCCTTTTAATATATTTTCAGAATTAAGAAATTCTGAAAAATATACCAAAGGAGTACACTTGCTCTAGACACTTACTAAAAATTAAACCTAGTTTATTACACAAAGACTCAACACTAAAAAGGACTCATAACTGTTGAAATTAACAAAACTAGATTTGTGACGGTTTTCAGCAAAAACCGACAAAGCCTCTCAACTCTTCGACTCGTGACATCGGTTCGCGAGTCTGGGCGCCATCAAGCCACTTCCGCTCTCGATCCCCTCGAGCCGCCTAAAAGCTTGCCCTGGCCTCCCTCTCGCAGACTCGGTCATTACGCCGTCGCAATCAACCGTCCGTCCAAGTCTTGCTCGGTCTCTTCGTGCACTCTTGAGATCTTCGCCAACGTCACCCGGCCTCCCTAATCCTCCGGCATTGAGCTCCCCACTTGACCCTTGATCACTTGTCGTCGACAGTTGGTCAGCATCTCTAACCTGCACATCCAAGACAAGCCAACACAAGAACGCGACGCACCACCGAAACCCTCGGCACTCAATCCTCACTTCTACATAGAACACCTCGATGCACCCAAACCAACTCTCAACCACTCAACCGCTCAAATGCTCATACTTGTCAATCACTCATCATCCAAACCGAAACCACCCTTGGTTTCACAGACGTAACTAAATGTGATAAAATATTTGAATTCCTCTTAAAAAATCAACTTCTGAGACTACCTAAAGGTCAAGTCATGCCAGCTGCCGAGGAATTAAAGAAGCGCCCCTATTATAAGTGGCATGATTAGCATTCCCACTATACTAATGATTGTAATGTTTTTGTCGGTAGGTTCAATCGGCCATAGAAGAAGGACGATTGAAAATTGATGCTAGTACAAATATGGAGTTAGATAGGGACCCCTTTCCTGTGAACACCATTGATCTCGAGGAGAAGAGGGTGTTGATTCGGCCAGAACAGGCCGAGTCAGCCAAAGGGAAAGCGGTCGTCATAGGAGAACCATGCGCGCGTGCACTCATATCAAAGAACCCAGAGGTAGGGGTGTGGAAGGAAAATATCAAAGTACCATCTTTGGTTAGGGCCCGCAGAAAGCCGAAGGTAACATACAAGATGCTTCTTAACAAGCACCAGAGAAGGTCCGAGAAGATGAGCATTCGGCCACTGGTTTCGAGGCGGCCGAACCCCCCCCCAGCCGATTAAGCCATCATAAAGGAGAGTTCGACCCCCAATGGCCGAACCCAATTCCGTCTTGGACCCAGCCTTCAAGCGGGTCTTGCCCCCAATGGCCGAACACACCTCTGTTCTAGGCCTAGCCTTCGGTAGAGTTCGGTCTCCAATGGCCTGAACCTATCTCCGTAGTGGGCCAATCTACTTCTGGCCTAGCAGGACCCTTCATTGATATGGTCCGAGGTACCCTCGACGTGGCCAAACCTCCAACAGGCTAGTGGGTTCGGCACTCTATGGGCAAGGCCGCTGGAGCCTCCGATGCCTCCACCATACTGTTGGATGATGGCTCCGTGGCCCCCGACATAGGCTCCATCACCGGAGGACTCCGTGCAACACCCCGCCGCTAACACCCCCTCCTAATGTTTATGATTGGCAGGGACAAAATCAAGCGCAAAAGGAGAATACCTTTTATCGCTTGTCCGTAGGGCCTCAAAGTCACGCCACGCAAGATGACGTCAAAAGAGATGACCGCGAAAACGCCCTAGAGGTTACCATCATCAAAGTGGGGTCCCAGGAGGTCCTAATCCCAAAGTGGACCTCGAGAAAGTATCTCGGAGGTATGTCACCAAGCCCGACTGAAGACCTATCCATAGGCCCGGTCCTACCGGCCTACTGTGGCTGGTCCGATCGGCCTTGCAGGCAGGAATTGACATAGGTCGGTCCGATCGGCCCACCATGACCAGCCCGACCAGCACACCTCGGTTCGACCGGACCAATAAAGTCGGTCCGGCCAACAGAAAGAAGGAAAACATCCTCGGCAAATGAAAAAATTCCAAGGCCGATCCGAGCGAGTCCCATTCGGCCAGAAATATTAAAAGCAGAGTCGTGGTGCCCAGTACGTAGCTGCAATCATCATGGGCACCGCCAAGAATGTCGAAATCACAAAAAAGGAGGTTGCAATGCCTGCGGCAATAGGAGATGTGATAGAGGAAGGCTGAGGAGGAACGAGATGCAATTTTCGAGGAGATCCACCCTCGGCCCGCCACCAAGAAGGTTTGGAAGCCCAAGCCAGTTGTGATGAAAAACTCGTCACCCGTTCCCAGCGACAACGACGATGACCTGCTCGATGACAACTACACACCCATCACTGAGGGGCCCACTCCTCAAGCGATGGACACAAATTTCGTCATGCTGCCTATTGAGTTCGCTCTAGTGTAGGAGGATGCCAGGATCGCTCAGCTTGATCTCGGCCCACGAGACGCTATCTTCGAGAAGCCTGAAGATACGGATCATCACTTGAAGCCACTCTACATTAGAAGGCACATTAATGGAAAGCCAGTCTCAAAGATGCTCATCGACGAAGGAGCTACCGTCAACCTAATGTCATACTCCCTTCTAACGAAGTTTGGAAAAAATAAATACGGCCTAAAGAAGACTAATGTAACACTCAATGGCTTCAACGGTGACACCACAGAAGCCAAGGGCGTGCTTTCTCTAGAGCTGAAGGTGGGGAACAAGACGCTGCCTATCGCCTTCTTTGTCGTCAATGTGCAAGGCAACTACAATGTGTTTCTAGGGCATGATTGGATTCACGCTAACCATTTTGTCCCATCTACCTTGCACCAGCGCCTTATACAGTGAGATGGCGACGAGATTGAGACAGTACACATAGATGCATCGGGCCATGTTGACTTGACCGATGCGTCCGTTGATGCCATCAACGACAAGGTAGAATGTATTTTAGGGCGCAATCTCTCGGATTACGATTTTGTTAGCGTATCCGAGGGGAGGTTCGTCCCCATCTCTGTAAAGCCGGCCAGTGTGGCTCGGTTATCTTTAAACTAGGAGCATGAATAGTGCTAGGTAATCTTGAGTGGGTAAAGTCTCGCCTAGAACAATATAGTCTTCTCAAGATGGTAATGCTAAAGCCATTGAAGATTTTAGCGAAGTAGAAAAGTTAGGACAAGGCTTATCATCGGCCGATCCTTTGGAACAAGTAGACATAGGAGATGGTAGTTGTCGGGGGAAAATACTTCATCCCTAAGACCTTCAAGATTAAGAGACAAGGACAACTCATAAAGTTCTAAGCCAAAGACTTATCTCCGAATTGACGAAGGTTTAAAGTCGAAGGGTTCATAGGAACTCTGGTCCAAAGATACCCTTCGAAGATACAATACTGCAGTGGGAAACAACCAGAAGGATGGGACATCTGCCTTATCTACCTCCTTCGTACTTATTTTCCCATTTTAGCCGTATTCGGGGTACCAAATAGTTTCCACTATGTCAGTTGTAATTGAGGGGTAAAAATGTCTTTTCCTTAGAGTTTTTACCTATAAATACCCCCTTTCTCACCCTATAATAGGCATCGAATATTTAGATATTCAATACACAACTTCGAACTACTTCGAGCTATTATCCTATACGGAGGCTTGAGATAGTCCGCTTCACAAACTCTTTGTTTGTTAGTTCTTAATCTTAGATAACTTGTTAGCGTAATCTTTTACGCCAACAGTTGGCGCCGTTTGTGGGGAACTTAGTTCTAAAAGCTAGTTCTCTGTCGCTGACTGCACTTCAAAGAGCACTTGCGGAGCGAGTTTCAGAGTCTAAAGATTCGGCGCACCCTTCGGTAAGGGGCTTCCAAGTGTAGTTCTAAGGCCTTTTCTCGCCTTCCCAAATCATTCAAAGTGTTCGGTCTTCGGACCTTAGCTTCATAAGCCATGCCTCCCAAGCGGAGCCTAGCCACCGATCCTCCCTGAAGGTCACCTCGGACCAATGGTGCAAGACCCTCATCCATTCCACAAACTCCCGACGTGGTCATCAGACCTCGAGCACCTAGAGTCCCCCGAGCGGCTCCCTCTGTGCTTCAAACTGATTATCCTAGTTCTTAAGACCCAGAGGTCCCCTCCGGAGGAAGCGAAGACCTTCTTGAGGATGTGGCTACCCAGCTAGTGCAGCTTTAGGAGGAAGTAGCAAGGTGGAGGCATGACGCTGCAGATAGGCTTCGCCCTCAAGCTTTCCCCCTTGCTTCGGAGGTGCCTCAAGACGACGGTCCTGATAATTATCCAGAAGCTCTTCAAGTCCCAAAGGATGCCGAGAATGCATCCTTTGACGATGAATCTCCACTACATCCGGACTTGCAGAAGGTGCCCATCGACCCCAGGTTCAAAGCCTCAAAGTTGCACAAATACTCTGGTGGGTCCGACCCCAGAGAGTTCTCTCGTTCTTATGCCCTGGCAATAGAAGCCAGCGGAGGGGTTCAGAATACAATGGCAAAATTTTTCCCCCTCACGTTGGATGGTGTGGCTCTCCGTTGGTTCAGAATACAATGGGGTTCGGAATACAATGGCGAAATCAATTAGGTCATGGGAGAAGCCGAAGAGGAAGTTCGTGAGTAACTTCTAGGGTATGTTCGTAGCCCCAATGTCCATGGGAAGCTTGTTCCTAGGTGAAGCAGCAAGCAGGAGAGACCCTTCGGGAGTACTTTACATGCTTCGCCCACACCAAGTCCCAGATAAAATGCTTGTCTACTCTTCGGTAGTGGATGCGGCGCGCGAAGTGGTGTTGAATCCAGACCTCCTCAGCAAACTTCACCGGAAGACTGGTGTCGTCTGTAGAACAACTGATGGCATACTTCGAACAGTATGCCAAGGCAGAAGAAGGTTGCCTCCGTAGAACTGTTGTGCATGCACCAGTCCTCCTTCGAGAAGTGAAGACGGAGCCAGAAGTCCCGACTCCTCTGCAAGCCCCCCTTGATAATCGCTTCAATGATCATAGAAGGGGAAAGATGCACTTCCGCTCCGAGGTATTAAATGTTGCACCCTCTGCCTCGAAGATGCCTTTCAACATTCAACAGGCGCAAGCTATCGAGGCTAGTACCTCGAAGCTTCAAGAGAAGACGGCTGGCAGGCGCTAGACATTCTTCTGTTGTGTACATGGCGAAAATAGAAGCCATGCCACAAAAGATTGTAAGTTCATATTGACCCTTTGGGGCGAGTATTTAGGACAAAGATCAGGGCGACGTACTTCGGATCGTGCCCCTCTAGTAGTACGTTCGGAGCCGGTACAAGCTGTGGTCTGGTCCAGCAATCCTGAAGCACCAATGCAGCTCCCGGTGGCCAACAATATGCCACCACCTAAGTAGGAGGATCCCCAAGATCGCGGCAAGCGGGTGGTCCTACCCATCTCTGGAGTGGGGACCCTCGGTAGTATGTCAAAGCAGCAGTGGAGGGTCTATGTTCGCAAGTAGGGCATATTGGGACTTCGAGCTCGGCTGCAGAAATGCCCGAGTGGTCCCATGTGCCTATTTCTTTTACTGCCCATAGCGCTGCAGGGATGAAATTCCCCCATGCTGACCCCCTTGTCATTTTAGATGATACAGCGGGAGTTGAAGTCCGAAGGATATTGGTGCACGGTAGAAGCTCCGCAGATATACTCTTTGTCTAGGCCTTCGACCAGATGTAAATTCCCCGAAGACACTTACTTCGGTAGCTCGCCCACTCCAAGGTTTCACAGGTCCTCCTCTCGATGCCCTCGGCCATATAGGTCTCGAGGTTGCCTTCGGAGAGGGGCCCCTGGCTAGGGTTGAGGAGGTTATCTTCGATGTCGTCGATGCCCCGTACGCCTACAACGCAATCTTCGGGAGGGGGATGCTAAACCAATTCGGAGCTATAGCACATCATAACTATATGTGTCTCAAGATGCCCACGCAAGGTGGAATTCTCACTATTTCAGGAGACCAAGCTGCAGCCCGGAGAGCAGAGTATGGCCATGGTCCACCTCTGGACCCTCGGTAGGTTAATAGTGTGCTGGAGCACTCAGAGGAAGATTCGGGGTCCTCAGACCCCTCGAAGGGCCCTTCCCTAAAGCCAAGCCAAGAAGGTGATGTGATCACAAAGATGATCTTAAAAGATGGCAAGGAATATTCAATCCAATTTGGCAAGGGGCTACCTTCGGAAATATCTACTTCACTGGACGAAGTAGTTAGAGAAAATTTAGATATCCTCGCGTGGACCGATGAAGATATCCCCAGAGTTGATCGAAGCATCATCGAGCATAGTTTACTCGTCAATCCGAAGGCGGAGGTGGAGAAATTGCTGAGGGCTGGAATTATCAGGGAAGTAGCCCACACGGAGTGGTTGGCTAACCCCATTTTTGTCAAGAAAAAGGGCTCCGGCAAGTGGCGCATGTGCATAGATTTCATGTCACTAAATAAAGCATGCCCGCGAGAACCCTACCATATGCCTCGTATCGATCAACTTGTGGATTCTACAGCTGGCTCTGAACTTCTAAGCTTCCTGGATGCATACTCCGGTTATCATCAAGTTTGGGTAAAGCACGAAGACAAAACCAAGACGAGTTTCATAACTTCATGTCTTATTGCTAAGGCTCTAGGTCACCAGATAGGTCGAAATGTCGAAGCCTATATGTTGGGGGAATAAGTTTTCCCTTGAACAGGGGCCAAATGACGTCAGCCTCTGTAGGCCCTCGGCCCGAAGCCTGATACTGTCAAAACAGGTTCTCACCTACTGAAGTTATTTCCAAGCCTCTGGACTCCTTTCGGAGCCCCCAGAGCGTAGCCTCCAGACTCCTTTCGGAGCCCTCCGGAGCGAGGCCTCCAGACTCCCTCTAAAGTCTGCCAGAAGCCAAGTCTTCAAGCTTTCTTTGAAGTTCTCTTCGGGGTTAGCCTCCAAGCTCTCTTCAGAGTTAACCTCCGAGCTCCTTTCAGAGCTCCCCAGAGCCGGTCTTCGGACCCTCTCTAGTCCAATTCGAAGCTAGGTCCCCGAGAGCCCAGTTCGGAGTTCAGTTCGGAGCACGCTTTGAAGCCCACTTCAGAGTATCCTTCGAAGCCTTCATCGCAGCCTTCGCCCGAAGACCTCCGACTACTACTTCGAACCAGGAAAATATCTATATTTCGCTACAGTGTAGAAGCCATGTTGGGGGCCCTATACCCTTAGTATGTTTTAGCTGTTCAGAAGTGACGTTTATCTGACACGTCTAGTAAAGCTGTAAAGCACTTTGTATAGTAGACTAGCCTTTTTCCCTTCTTGCCCCTATAAAGCCTATGACTTATAGAGGGCATTTAGGTCTTTTCCTTTGGCCTGCAGTGCCTATAAAAGCAGGGCCTAGCCATTGTAATAGGGAGGTCAGCGAGATTCAGCCAGAGTTCCTCCAGGGGCCATGAGATCCTTCTGATCCATTAGCTTCAACCAAGGCATACTATGTCAAATCCACCACAAACTGGACGTAGGGCTATTATCGCTTTGGGGAGGTATGAACCAGTATAAATCTTTTCTCCCTCTGAGAGAACCCTTCGAGGTTCATTTTATACACCATATATACACACAAAACCTGTGTTGTAGCTAACACAATTGCTACAACAGTTGGCGCCATCCGTGGGGAACCTAGTCCTAAAAGCTAAGTTCTCTGCCACTGTCTGCATTTTGAAGTGCGCTTGATGGGGGAGCTTCGAAGTTCTCTTGCTTCGCGCACCCTCCGTCAAGGAGCTTCGGGTGCAGTTCGAAGGCCTTCTTCGCCTTCCTCCATCCTTCGCGCTTCGGAGTTCACCCTCCGGCAAGGGGCTCCGCTTAGAATGTCGAAGGCCTTCAAAGCCCCTAGGGGCTATGAGGCAAGTTCTTCACCTGCTTTACGAGGTATGTACACAGTCTGAAGCACCACTTCGGTGTACGAATTTGCAATTACTTTAATAAAAAATCAAAGTCCTGTTTCACCTTAAAATCAAAGCCCTGCTTTGCCTTAAAATCGAAGCCTTGCTTTGACTTTAAAGCAAAACTTTGCTCAATCTTATTAAAAGTCGAAGCCTCGGTTCGTGTTTTAAAACTGAAGCCATGCTTCGTGTTTTGAAATCAAAGCGTTGCTTCCTTTTAAAATTCGAAGCCTTGCTTCACCTTATCAAAAACCCGAAGCCTTGCTTTGCCTTATTTAAAATTCGAAGCCTTGCTTCGATTTACAAAATCCGGAGAGCTCCTCCGAAGGCTACATAGCGCCTCCGGGCCCGTAGTAGTGGGCTTTGAGACTTCCGAGCGATGGCTCAGCTAGTCCAGGATTCTAGGCTCTGACCTGATGCATCCCAGGGTCGAAGGTGGCCCAGGGTCGAAGGTGACCTAGAGTCGAAGGTGGCTCAACCCATCGCAGGTTCGGTGAATCCACACCAAATATCCTTTTCATTCACTACAGGATCAAGCTCAAGAAGCCTTGCTTCGCTATATAAACATGCACCGAGGCCTCGCTTCGCGTGATGTGATCTAATCCAAAAATTAAGCATCTCGAAGTCATGCTTCGCCTAAAATTTAAGTGAGTTTCGGAGCCTCGCTCACGCACAATATCCAAATCCAAGCATGCCAAAGCATGCTTCGCTTAATTTGGCTACGCTGAAGCCTTGCTTCGCTCCAAATTAATGCGTTCAAAGCCCAAAAGAGACCTTCACTAGACGCGATATAAGCGTCTGAAGCCGCCAAAAAGGCGCACCCCTTCGCATTTTTTGCTCGCACCAGCAACGACTAAGTCCCTAGCTGCCATGCGCAAGGGGGGACGAAGTATGTATGGGAAGTGTGCGAATGTAATGCGCAGTACGAGCGTGACAAGCTAAAACGTTCGAAATAATCAAATTATGCGAAGAATGCAGACGAAGTATGCGAATACAACAAATCTCATTCATTGAATGATAATTGAGAAGTATGTTACAAATACACTTTGAAAACAAAATCATGAGTAGTTTGTATCTAAGCCTAAGAAAAAGTGAGCTCGAGGCCCCGACCCTCGCTTGCCCTTCTTCCGGCTAGGGCCTCCTCGGCTGGACGAAGCCTCGTCGGAGCGTACTCTCCCACGTCCGGTTGGTCCATGCCCCAAAGCCCGCAGACCTCGTCTTTCACCTTGCAGGTTTGTCCAAGTCTACGAGGCAGGCGGTGCCGTGTCAAAGGCAGAGAATTCTAAGGCATCGCCGTCTGTCGAGGCCATACTCGAAGGTCGTGCCCCCTCGCCACTTAAGTCTACTTCGAAACAGCTTAAGTCTGGTGAGGAGGAAGAACTGTGAAGGGGCTCCATCTTCACAGTAGCCAGCAGCTCCTGAGCTACTTTGGAAATGGCATCGCCCTTAGGACCCCTCGGAAGCTTCAACCGAGGGGGCCTTCGGACCTAGCTACCTCGAGCACCACCCATAGCTGGCGATGTTCTTCAGAGTCCTCAAGTACTTTGAGATCAACATTCGGAGGCTGAGCCTGGGCAGGTATAAATTACCCCCACATTTATATTAATAAACTGATGAGTTTTTACAAAGCCTATAGCTAAAATTTACAAAGAGCCTAAGGAGATATACACCTTCGGAGGCAGAGGCATCGACGTCGAAGGCTGAGCTGGCGAGGCTTGTGCCCTGGCTCGGTGAAGGCGGAGGGCCTTTTGGAGGCCAAGGACTGCTTCACAGCCTTGGCCTTCCAAGGCTCTTGAAGGCGGCGCCATGCTCCACGGATGTCTGGCGGAGGCGTCACCAAGTGCTGGCCCCCGAAGGCCACCGGAGTCGCCGAGGTCGCTGCCTCGAGGTGGTTGCACCCTGAGTCATGAAGCATTTGAAGCACTCCTTGACCCGCCACTCGGTCGGCCATCAAGGCGAAGCCCTTCAAGGACACCTCCACCGTCACAGCTACCGTCTTCAGGAACTCAACGCGATCTCCAATTGGGTCCCAAAGGCCGAAGTCTGGAACCCAGCACTCGGTCCCTCTTTGCTCAAGGACCTCGGTCAAGCTCGAAGTGGCTTCGTCAACGTTTTGAACAACGAAGTCTTGCAGGTATTGGCCAGCTTTGCGAAGTGCTGAGTTCTCCACCGCCAACTTTGCTATGGCCTCCTCCGAAGTTCGAAGCTCCGCCCGAAGCTTGTCGGTCTCTGAGACCAGGACCTCCCTTGCCTTCTCGACCTCGGTCCTCACCGTCTCTGCTGATGCTTCGGCCCGCCTTCACTTCTCGGCTTCCACCAAGATCTCGCGTCGGAGGTCATCCCTCTCCTCTGCCAATGCAAGCCATCTGCTTGTCCATAGAGATGGTTGCTTGCGGCATTCAGCGCAAGGGCCTGAAAGTATTCCAGAAAATCATAAGTGTTGATTGAAAAGCAAGTATGATTCGAAGACTCTATGGGACTTCGCTCACCTGGGTGAGGGCTTCGTTTGCATTTGTGAAGAGGTTGAAGGGGCTCGAGCGGCTGAGTTGAGCCACCAAGCCCCCTGACCCCGCAGCAACGCAGCCTTCATGGAAATCATGAATGGCCGCCTTCGTCATGGCCCCCCTCGGCTGCAGAGGCCGGACTATCTCCTCCACAACTACCTCCAGTTGTAGGCTCCGGGGGAGCCAGGCTCCGGTCCACCAATTCGATGTGCTCGTCGGCCCCGTTCTGAGGGCTCCCTTCGCCATGGACGTCACCTCCATCTTCTTCAGACGAAGTGCTGTCGGACTCCGAGCTGCTGTTGTCGCTGCTGCTGCCAGAGGCCTCCATCGGATTCGGTACGGCGGACCTCACACTGGCATCGACATCTGCAAAAAAGTACAAGTCAATATCCACGTATGAAAAGAGAAGTATGTTTAAAGTGTATACCTTTGTCGGAGATTTCTTCGAAGGAGGAGGGGTCGACGTGTGTTCCCCAGTCCCTTTGCTGCGAAGGTGGAGCCTCAACCCCCGCGCCCGAAGTCGTCACCATCGCGGCCCTCACCACCACTTCGGTAGCTGCCGCTGGAGCCCTTGCTGGCTCTACTCCGGTTCCAGGGCTCACGGCCGTTGCCTCCGCCATAGGGGCTTCGGCTGTTGGGAGCTCCGAGCGAGCCCTCGAATCTTTGGGTTCGTCGTTGTTGGACCGGAAACGGCTACCAGAGGGGGGGGTTAATGGGAGCTTTTAAAATTTCAGGCTAAGAAACAACCTTCTGTTTTAATTTTGTCTTCTGCGGAACAGGCTTCGAACACACCCTTCGAAGTTCTGGTTCAGAGGTATTTCACAGCTCCAAAACCAGGCTTCACAAGGAACAAAAGTTCGAAGCCATGAAGACTTCGCTCCACCCAAAACACCAATAAACTCAACTCTGCTAAGTCAGTGCAGGCTCCGCATACTAGGTGCCTTCGAGCAGACTTCACACTTCACCATTCGCAAGAGCAGACTTCCCTCTGAGGACTTCGACCACACACTCAGTGCTAGCAACTGGTACTAGGCTTCATACTTCGGAGGTCAAGATGCACGCTGAGCACACTGCATAGAGGAATTTGACAAGGAAAGAAAACGGCCTTCGATTCAAGCCAGACAGTTCTTCGCTAGTAATCAGAGAGGTCTAGCCTCTAGTTTACATAGAACGAACAGACACTGAAAAACACTCCTAGTCCTAATAAAATCAAAACAGGAAGAAGTGAGGCACAAAGAGATCAATGCATGCGGTGCAAGGTAGGCATACAAGTTCAAATAGTAAATGAAAACCAAATCAAAGTTTCATTGCTTGAACAGGGAAGACAAAAAGAACTCACAGATCTGAATACAAAGTGTGGCGGCTAGCACAGGAGCTCAAAAATGGCTGCTCAAAGTGTTACTGTGACCTAGGCTAGCCTCCACTATTTATAGGCACTATTCAGCCCTGTGAATAGACAACTTTACCCCTAGGGTTTACACTGTTTTTGTCTCAACAGAACAGGGGGGTACAGCTGGTAGTCTACTTCATTTGGAGGCTTCTTTTGTCAGCTTCGCAGAGGAGACAACATCAACTTTTGCAGAGTAGACACTGGTCAGTCTTTGCAGTCTTGGATTCTTTTGAAGCCCCCTTCGCACGCGAGGGGTGCGGTAGCTTCGGTGAGAAGCCTTGAGCCTGACGGCCTTCGCTTCACCGAAGTCAGCCTTCGATACAGTTAGGGGTGAAAACGGATCGGATTCGGACGGATAGTGTTCATACCATATCCTATACCATTTTTTTTGAACGGATTCGGATCGGGTACGGATAACATGCGGATACGGATATGGAGCGGATTATTTTGGATATCGGATTCGGTGCGGATTCGGTGCGGACTCGGATCGGAAACGGATTGAAATTATCGTATTACAATTTTAAAAACACATTTTATCAATTTTAATTTAGGTGTATACAAATACAAAAACACTTAAAAGTGAACCAACAAAGCAGTGCGGCCGATCGGAAATGTGCCCTGCGCGCTGCGCTAAGGCAGTGAGGCCGTGACCCATGAGAAGCACAGGCCACAGGCTGACAGGCGCACAGCGCACTGCGCACTGCGCACAACGGCTGATTGTTGAACAGCACAAGTGCACAACGCAGCCAGCCACGCTCCACTGCTCTAGCAAATTAGCACTCGTGACTTGTCCAGGCTCGGACTCGGAGGCTCCAGCAAAAATTACTACTACACTAAATCAGCACACTAAATAAACACTGAAACAGTCAAAACAAATCAAAACACTTCCAGCAAGTACACTAAATCAGCACTCCAGCCAACAAATCATCAACACTACACTACTACAGCCAACAAATCAGCAACACTACAGCCAACAAATCAACACTTCCAGTAGTAGTATTCAACATTTCAGCATAAATCAGCAAGTCAAGTAGCCACTAGTCAACAGGCACAAGGTACAACAGTGCAAAAACATCCTCACAGTCACAGGGTCACACCAAACAATATTACATACCGACATACGACAGTAGCAAACTAGCAATGCAATGCAAATAGCACTACAGCAGCCTCAAGCCCTCAAACAAATCATTCTTCTTCATCACTACTCTCAGGTTGCTTTTCCTGTAATTTTATAAAAAACAATGGCACACATATTAACTAAAGAAGCAACATACTAAAATATAAAGATTTGTGAGAAAAATATAGGTGTGCCATACCATATCTTCAAGGTCCTCGAGTGTCAAATTTGCATCCATGGTCTCCATAACTTCGAGATCATTGAGAATTGATCCAACTGTTTTATTAGAGTCTATAAATTATAGATAAAGTTATGTTAGCAAATAATATAAAATGATCTTCATAATAGTATAAAATGACATAACTACATAAGTGATAACCTCTAGTTTGAGCCAACCAATCCTTGGTACAAATTAATGCTTCCACTATTTCTGGTTCAAGACGACTTCGAAATGGATCAATAACATGTACTCCAGCAGAAAAGGCAGATTCTGAAGCAACAGTAGAAGCTTGCATGGCTAAGACATCATGAGCAAGAAGAGATAGAATAGGATATACATCTTTGTGAGCTTTCCACCATGATAAGATATCAAATCTATCACCATTTGATTTAGGATTAGAAAGAAGTAGGGGTGGTTCAGCCATATATTTATCCAAATCATTTGTATCACCTCCACCATCCATACATGAGGCATAGACATAATTCATAAAATCAGCATCTGCTTCTTCTGTAAATTCACCTCCACCATCCATACTTGTCTCGAAATCAGCATTTGGAGGGGTTTGTTGAGGTTCAGTAACAATCTTTGAGTGAGAAGCATATTCTTGATAAATATGTTTAATACTATTGCTGAACTCTTCAAGATGAGAACGATATAACACCTTTCCATACATCCTTATCAAATTAAACTCTACGGCCTTCATCTTAAACCTAGGGTCAAGAAAGTATGCCACAGCAAGAGCAAGATTTGATCTTTTCCAATACTTGTCAAACTTAGTATTCATAGAGTCGGCCATTGTTTTGATGGTAACATCATCACTTCTAGACCACCCAGAAATTAAAGACTTAACTTCACAAAAGCTCTGGTAAAATAGATTTGCTGTTGGATATGAAGTACCTGACAATAGCTTAGTGATATCATCAAACTTCTTTAAACATTTGCAAAGTGTAGTCGCCTTATCCCAATCATCAGATGATGGAACCAAATGCTCATATAGATGTCTTTCAATTTCATAGAGCCTTTCAAAAGCTTTTCTATAATATATGGCATCTGATAACATATGGTATGTTGAATTCCATCTTGTTACAACATCTGTTGAAAGTCCTCTATTTGTATCCAAATCACACTCAGACGCACATTTCAAAAATTCTTCCATTTGTTGAGGAGAGCACTTCACAAGAAGCACAGATGACCGAATATTCAAAATAGCATTTCTAATTTGTGACAAACCATCTCTAGCAACTAGATTAAGTATGTGATTTGCACATCTCACATGAAAGAACGCTCCATCACAAACCAGAGGGCACTTTTTATTTAGAACATCAATAATATCCTTAACACAAACATCATTTGCCGACGCATTATCCAAAGTAAGAGAAAACATTTTCTTCTCAATAAACCACTTATGCAAGCATGAGGATAATGCATCAGCTAAATTAAGCCCAGTATGTCGCCCTTTAACATGCATGAACTTGATAATCCATTTTTGAATTGTCCAACTGTCATCAATCCAATGAACAGTGATGCACATATACCCCTTATTTTGGTTAGAGGTCCACATGTCCATTGTTGCACTAAAATGACTATTGATAGTTTTGAAATGCTCATACAACTTTTTCCATTGTTCTGAAAATATACCAAGTATATCCTTTCTAAGAGTGATACGACTCTTGATAGGAAATGTAGGCCGAAGGGATTTTATAAAATCAATAAAATACTCATGCTCCACAATATTGAAAGGATACTCATGCATGATAATAGCCAAATAAAATTTCCGTAAAGAGGCCTCTTGATCATACCTATAAGTTTCAATAGAAGTGGAAGAAATCTTCTTAGACATTTTCAGTTGTTGTCCTGGAACCACGTTGTGATTTTTGTGTGATTTAAAAACACGGATGTACCATTTTTGCTATTGCGCCTAGTTGAATAGGAACAATATTTGCACTTGACCCACTCTTCCTTAACATCCTCATCGTGAATCTTAATCAACTTATAGAATGTATTATAATGCTCCCAAACTGGTGAGGTGTTCTTCTTTAGTTTCTTGGATACATGTACATTAACTGGATCTTCAGCATGTGCACCCTTACTCTCAACATCAACAACAATAATAGTGTTGGTATCTTCTGTAGCACTACCAATAGTTGGAGGTCGTTCAAATTCTTCAATTGGGTCTGGAGAAGAGGCAGCTCCACTACAACTTGGTTGAGTAGGTGTTGTTGAGCTTCTTTTTTTAGGTGCCATCATCGACCTACTTATAAATTTATAAGGAGAATTATGCAAGTGCTCAACTAAATCACACTCAGAAATTAGGTTTTAATATATGTAATTCTATTTCTACCCAAGCACCCAAGCAGAACTTAGTTCTCTTTTCCAACTTAACTAATAACTAACACAGTAACATCCTAATTCCAACAGGACCATCCGACCATTGGACCAACACAGGAATATTAGAATATAAGATCAAGATGAAAGGAATTCAGAAATTACTTGAGTTGTGTAGGATGAACTGGATCCCTGGAAGTCTGGAATACTGGATGGTGAGCCGTGAGTGGTGACCACGATCCGGATGCAGGACTCTAGCCTCTAGGCCGGACCAGGGCAAGTTGGCCAGGGGCACCATGCCCTTGCTCAGTTGCTCATCGCCCCGTCGGGCGTCGGCGGCGGGACAATGAGAGTGCAGGACCGCAGTCCGCCAGTCCGCACGACGGTAGGAGGCGGGACGCCGAGAACTCGGAGCAACGAGCAACAGAAGTACAGAACCAGCCGCCGCTAGGTAGGGACTCCAGCGGGCCAGTCCAGCCGGAGCTAGTCGCTGCCCGCCTAGGCGCCCAGCGACTCGCCGACTCCTGTTGGCTAACGCCAGGGACTCGGGACTCCAGCCTCCAGGCGTGCGCGTAGCGTGTGACGGCGTGACCACGTCCGCGTGACTGCGTGAGGGTGAGGCGTCGCCGAAGGCCGAACAAGAATAGCGCCGCCGTAAATGGGGAAAGGGGAAAGGGGAATAGGGTTTTCACTTTTCAATGGGCCAACAGTTGCAGCCCAACAAACAGGCAAACAGTTGCATGCCTAAATTCGGATTATCCAGTTTTGGAGGATTCGGATAATCCGCATTAAAAACCGGATAATCCGAATCCGACGGATTTAGTCCAAACCACATCTGTATCCGAATCCGAATTAAAAATTCGAATCCGAATCCGAATCCGGCGGATTTCAAAAAACTGCTACCGTATCCTCAATTTCATCGGATTCGGAGCGGATCGGATCGGATACTATCCGATCCGTTTTCACCGCTAGATACAGTGACGGTTTTGAGCCGAAGCCGTCAAAGCCCTTGAGCCTTCATACCATCACCTCCGGAGTGGACCACCATGGCTTCGCAGCTACTCCCAGCTCGAACTCCGTCAACGCGTGTACCGAAGTCATGCATGGCAAAAGTACTACAAGACAACCACACTCCGAAGCCCCACCTTCGGAGTACCACCTTCGAAGTACCTCCTTCGTCCAAGGCCTTCGCATGAAGCATTCCATGAGCACTTCGTCGCAGTGTCTCTCCCCGAGCACACTCCTCGACGAACCTCATCTGGACCATGCCTTCGATGCACCTCGACTTCCGAGACCTTCGTCGGGTATACCTTCGAGTGCCTCCCTCCAGAGCACACTTCGAATGCCTTGCCTCATTATTGAGGACTTTGACCACCATACTCTGAAGTCACTCCATTCGGAGTACCCTTCAAAGTGCCTCACCTCCGAGGACTTCATCTCAGGGTACTTTCAGCCAGAGCCACACTCCGCACTCTCTGCCTTCGCCTGGTGCACCTTGACCCGAGGACCGACCTCGACCCATCCGCATCCTTCGTGACTGAGCTCCCCGCTCTCCCGGCATCAAGCCTCCCGCTTGACCCAGGTTCACCTGCTGCGAACTTTCCGTCGCCTCCGAAGTCACCTGCACACCACAGGCAAACAGACAAGTGTATCCAGTACCCCGGAGACCTCTCCGGGTAAACAACCTCTGGCACACACTCCGGTGTACCGCCCAAAATACCGAAACCTTCGGTACAGCCAAGTCATTGTGTACTATCGGACCCCTCCGACCGGCACACTCTGCTGCAACAGTTGTAGCAAATAGACCCACCGAGCCCTTCGGTGAAACAACCTCCAAACCCCTTTGGAGGGACCCCTTTGAATCAGAGTTTAAAAACTGTCAATCACTCATCATAGACTCCAAAACCAACCCTTAGTGTTGGAACGACGGATCGGACCAGCAGGTTTTCTTAGTGGGAATGAGAGTAGTGTATTCAATGCTCCTTGAGCCCCTCCCTTACAACTACAGTTGAGGGGTATTTATAAGGTGCCCCGTCCAGAGGACCGAGCGCCTCTGGACCGCCAACGGCTACATGGCCAGACGCCGGTCAGTAGTACAGACAAAACATACTATACATAGTACAGATAAGAAGATCCGACTCTGACAGCGTATCAGCCATGTCGGACGCTGCCTGCGCCGCCCGACACGGCTCAGAGGATCGCGATTCTGTCTCCCCGTATATTTGTCCAGTCCTTTTCCCGCCAGCACTCCCTCCGGATTCACTATCGCGGGCCGAGGGGTGGCCCCCGGCAATCTTCTCCCGGAGGGTGGCCTCCAGCATCCTTCTCTCGGGGGATGGCCTCCGGCACCTTTCTCCTGAAGGGCGGCCTCCGGCATCCTTAAGCCGGAGGGTGGCGTCTAGCTTCCTTGCCCGTAGGTCTTGGCCCCCTCCGGCGCTAGGCTTCGAACCTCCTGGTTGTGGGCCCCCTTCAGCCATCGGGATTATCTCCCCCAACAGTAGCCCCTCGCTTCTTTCCTCTCAAGAGTCCTACGTTAAGAGAGGGTGGAAGCGCACATGATAATTCCGACGACTTTCATAAGGAACGTAACTTACATCGGGGTGCTGGATCCAGCCGTAGCGTGGCCCCTTCGTCCGACGCGGAGGAGCTACGAAGCGGGGAGGCATGATCGGACCCGGAGGCTGAGGGCCGCTTCGAATCCTCTCTCCGACGGGTTGAGAGGAGTTTGACCGGGCCCGTTGGGTGCATGCGCACCTTTGACCGTGGGGTTCTGGCCCCGAGGAGGCGGCCAGACACCGCCAAAAGCAGTTAATGTCGCGTGCGTGTAAACGGTATCGGGGAGGCGAACCGCCAGGGAGCCGCCGCGGCCCAACGCGCCGGTTTGGCCTTAAATGCGGGTGCCATGCAACTGCCGCATTCACACGCTGAACGAACGGGAAGAGGAACCGACTGGCTTTGTGCTTAAATATATCCCGTCGCACGGCCTGCTCTCCCTCCTTCACTTCGCTACGCCAACTCTAGCCACCTCAGACAGCATCCGTCCTGCTTCCTGAGATCTAACTCTTCTCTCGCCTCCTTGAGCAATGGTGAGGAGCGCTGCCCCAACCATGGCGATGGACCCGCGCTTCCTGCAGCGCCAGATGGCGGCGGCAGTGGCGGCGGCGACGTCGGATCCATCGGAGACGCGTGGCTCGCGCGAGCTCCGCCCCGCCTCAGAGCGGTTTCGGGAGCAGACCCTAGAGCTCGGCCCGTCTGCGTGCACAGAAGCGTCGATCGAGTCAAGCAACCAGGGCCCGCCTTGGTCCTGAGACGCCGGTGAGGAAGCCGTGTCGGGAAACGGTCTCGCAGCAGCGAGAAGGCGAGGTCGTCATCTTTGAAGCTTTTTTCGACGCGGGGTTGGGGTTCCCTGCCTCGGAGCTCCTCGCCGGGGTGCTAGATGCATTCCATCTGGAGGTCCCGCAGTTGTCCCCTAACGCCGTGGCCCGCCTCGCCATTTTCGAGAGGGCCATGCACGCCGAAGGCTGCGAAGGGAGGGCGGAAGTCTTCGCGCAGATGCACGAAGCTCTCTGCCAGCCAAAGAAGAAGGGAGGCCAGATACTAGCCTTCGGGAGCATTAATTTCCAGCTCTGGAGGAAGTACGCGGACTCCTTCCCGGCGAAGGCCACCAACGAAAGGTGGTATTCCAAGTGGGTGAACCGGTGGTTCTACGTCCGTGTGGGGCTCAGCTCCGGCCTCGCCGGGATCCCGCGCCACATTTGGTTCGGAGGGAAGCGCGCGTCGAGACCAACGCCGGCTCGATCTCCGTGAGGATCCAGCTCCTCCAGATCGTCGCACACCGAATGAGCATGCGCAACTTGGCGAAGGAGTTCGTGGCTCTCGAGATCCCTTCGCTGAAGGAAGAATGGCCGGCAGTCGCTCCGGAGCAGCCGGGACGACTCGATGCCAGCGGAGCTCTCCCGCCAGCTTGGTAAGTGTCCGCACCCGTCCACTTCGTTCCCGTCTTTCAGTGCCCGAAGGGTGCTCCGGTCCTGATAATTGAACGCAGGGTCGCTCGTTGCCCGGACCCCCGAGGAGGTGGCCCGCATGACGGAGAGGATTCTCAGGAGTCCCTACCTCGGCCGAACGCACTCGGCGGCTGGAGTTGGTGGGCTCCTGGGAGCGCTCCAATAGAGTGTGGGGGGCGCTCGAGCTCTCGCCTCCGCCTCTTCCGGAGGGTGAGGTCCTCCGGGTTGTCTCGAAGAGGAAGGTGGGCGACCCCGACTGGTGGCCTCTCTCCTCGCCTGCCCCCCAAGAAGAAGAAGATAGTGAAGGGTCCAAGGCAGCTTTCTCCGGGACACTCCTCCGCCTCCCACTCCGAGTGGGGAGGTTCTAGCGACGGGGCCCAGTCGGAGTCAGGGGACCCTCCGATAATTCCGGACCCGACCCCGTCGGTTCGGCCGAACGCTGGAAGGACCGAAGACGCTCCCCCCCACTCGGGCCCGACGTAGTCCGTGCCGGGGGCCAGATGGGAGGCGCCCGTCATCGGGGCGACGCCGCCTCCCGAGACTGCTCCTTCGCGCGAACTGGCTTCGGAGGGGGGCTCCGCTGGCTGCCACGGGAGCAGGGCGACGGACAGCTTGGACCGAGGGGGGTTGGCCGACCCACTTTGTGCCGTTGAGAGGAGCGCCGACATAGAGGCCGAGCTCACCGCGGCAGTGGCGGGCTCCCCGGTAAACTCGATCGACATCCTTTTCTACCGCTCGAGCCCGTCAGGACCCTCCCAGCTTTTGGAGGACCTTGCCGAGGCTGCGGACGAAGGTATGATAGCTTACCCATCCTTTCCCCAAACGTTAGGGCCTTCTCGACCTTAGCTTTTGCTCGC
This sequence comes from Zizania palustris, assembly GCA_019279435.1. NCBI lineage: Eukaryota > Viridiplantae > Streptophyta > Magnoliopsida > Poales > Poaceae > Zizania > Zizania palustris. The sequence goes on from JAAALK010000080.1 coordinate 74,650,646, forward strand.
CTACACAGGCACATCGGCCCGGGGCGTCGAACCAGTCGTCTCGCTTCCCGACGACGTTCCGGATGTAAGGTCCGGAGCCCCTGTCGGCATGAGGAGGGCTTCAGGGCAACGGGGCGGAACGGAGTCCGAAACCTCCGAAAGGGCCTCTCCGGAGGCCGTCGAAGACGCAGGGAACTGGCCTCAGCCCCCTTCCGACCCTCGAGGAGCGCGCGCCACCATGCCCCTCTTGCGCCCCTTCCTGGTTGACGGCGAGGACTTCGCATCGAGGGTGGCTCCAGTCCACAATTACTACTTACGGTTGCGCGAGGCCCCAGTGATAGACGAACTGGGGCTATCGGATGGCCTGGACCATGGCAGGGCCATCGAGACCGCAGCGGGCCAGGTACCTTCTTGGAGTGCCTTCAATGAGCCCCTAGCTCTTCTTCTGATCATCTTCCCTGCGCGCAGGTGGTTGCATTGGCGCAGGGGCAGCTGATTGCCCTGCTCTCCGAACGCCAACGCCGCGAGGCGGATGCCACGGAACTCGCGGCCCGAGCGGATACCGCGGACAGACTGGCTCGCGAGCGATCATCGGAGGTCGAAGCCCTTCGGCTCCAGGCAGCAAGGGTCGAAGTGCTCGAGGCCCAAGTGGCGGAGATGGACTCCCTCAAGAGCCGCGTCGCGAAGCTGGAGGGGCTCCGGGCTTGGGCCACACGAGCCGACGAGCTGGAGGTGGAAGTCGACGCCCTCCGGGCCCGAGCTGCCGAAGCAGAGGGGCTTCGGTCCTAGGCCGCAGAAGCAGAGCGGCTCGAAGGGGAGGTTTCCGTGCTCCGGACCCATGTCTCGGAGGCGGCGGCTAACGCCGAAGCCCTCGAGGCCCGGGTGGCCCAGATGGAGCGGGTCGAGGTGGACCTCACCGCCCAGAACGGGGAGATGACCGAGGGGCTTAGCGAGGCGGGGAAGATGGCGGCTGACACCACGGTGTCCCTCCGAAAGGTGTTGGCGCGCTATGGCACCAGATGTGGCGCGTTCGACATCGCCCGGGAGCCGCTGGTCTGCCGGGTGAAATTTATCCAGTCCGCCGTTCGGCAAATACACCTTACCGTAGCGCAGTACGGCGAGGTGTCCGCTCGGGTGGCCACTTACGGGATTCTTCTACATCTCGAAGCGTCTGGACTCCCTCTTCCTTCGCCTTAGAGCTCGCATCCGGTCACTTTCGTGGGGGATCACCTCCGAATGCCGAGCCCTGTGCTGACTCAATCTTGGAGGGCGCTCAAGGCAGTTTGGCAGACTGAGGGTCCCGAAGCGATGAGGACTTGGCTGGAGGAGGCACTCCACGCCCGCGGTCATCCGGCTCCCTCGAAGCCTTCGGTCTCAGGCCGCCAGCTGGATCCGAAGGTGTAGCTTCTTCAAGATCTTCTCGTTGTATTAGCCTGTAATAGCTTTGGGAACTTAGTCATATATTTAATAAAGAGTACCTTCTGGGGTTTATTCAGGGTGTCCACGATTGCGATTGTGATGTCGAAGTGCTTGAATTTGATGACACTCTTCGACATCAATGGGCTATCTTCGAGGCTCTGAGAGCGAATCGGCCTGCGCGCTTCGTCCTTCCCCGTAGTAGCGACGGACACGCGGACCCCGACGTCCTCCGAGGGGTTCTGAATTTTGTCAAGGAAGAAGAAACAGGGCCCCACTCCTCGTCTTCGTCTCCCGAACTAGTGGACTGGTCCGATACTGAAGCCGGTCTAGACGAAGCGCCCTCCGGGGGGGCAATCTGTGCAGCTTGGCCCAACTTCAAGAAGACTAGAGGGCCTTTCGTGCCCAGAAGAAGGAGGAGGAGCGAAGGAAGAGGAAGGAGAGGTCCGCGTGAACCCTGTCCGGGGATCCGACCGAAGCGCGCTCTGGCCCAGGTGGCCCCTCCAACCGAGGGGGCCTTCGGTTCTTGCTTGGCTTGGATGAAAACTTCTCTTGATCCTTCTCTTCTATCTTTGGTTTGTAATAAACATTGTACGCCCCCCTTCTTTCTTCTTTTTCCAACATGCGTGGTTGAAGCCTTTCTCCTTGCTCCTTCCCTTCCCCCCTCCTTAGCGGGTAGTCAGTTTGCCGGCTGGGCGCTAACCAGCTAGGAGGAAGGCATCTCGGGCCGGGGCACTCGGGTTCGGGGCCCCGGAATCCGATTGCAGGGGTGCGTCGAGCTGGAGCTCGGAACAGGAGGGCGAGGGCGCGTCGATCCGGAACTCGGAACCCGAGTGTGAAGGTGCGTCGAGCCGAAGCTCGGAACCCGAGAGCGAGGGCGAGCCGAGCCGAAGCTCGGAACCCGAGTGTGAGGGTGCGTCGAGCCGGAGCTTGGAACCCGAGAGCGAGGTTGCGTCGAGCCGGAGCTCGGAGCCCAAGTGTGAGGGTGCGTCGAGCCGGAGCTCGGAACCCAAGAGCGAGGGGCGTCGAGCCGGAGCTCGGAACCCGAGTGTGAGGGTGCGTTGAGCCGGAGCTCGGAACCCGAGAGCGAGGGCGCGTCGAGCCGGAGCTCGGAACCCGAGAGCGAGGGTGCGTCGAGCCGGAGCTCGGAACCCGAGTGTGAGGGCGCGTCGAGCCGGAGCTCGGAACCCGAGAGCGAGGGCACGTCGAGCCGGAGCTCGGAACCCGAGAGCGAGGGTGCGTCGAGCCGGAGCTCGGAACCCGAGAGCGAGGGCGCGTCGAGCCGGAGCTCGGAACCCGATAGACTTTGGTGAAACGAAACTCTTTAGAGTCGTCGCGCGTTCGCGATGGGCGAAAACACTTGCCTGGTGATTTTATTATGCAATTTGGATACATAAGCAAGCGCCATCGGCCGCTAGCGGAATATATTGATGAGACTACGGAAAGTAACGCTTCAGTTGCTCCGCGTGCCAAGTATGCTTCAGCTCCTCGCCTTCCAAGGTGGCGAGCCGGTAAGAGCTCGGTTGTCCGGACCTTGTTACAATGTATGGTCCTTCCCATTTGTTGCCCAGCTTGGTGGGAGCTGCCACCGCGCGAAGGACGAGGTGCCCTGGTTGGAACTCATTGTGCTTGACTTTGGCATCGTACCATGCCTTGGTCTCCTTCTGATACTGGGAGAGGTTGGCGACGGCTCGGAGCCGCGTCTCTTCGGCCAGGTCGAGGGAGACGGTGCGCTCGTCATCGGCTTCGAGTGCTGTGACACGTAGCGAACCGGCTCGGAGCTTTGTTGGGGTCATTGCTTCGTCGCCGAACAAGAGGCGGAATGGAGTGAAGCCGGTAGCTCGGGAAGTGGTGGTCCGGATGGACCACAAGATCTTCGGCAGCTCGTCAGGCCACGACCCTTTGGCTAAGCCAACGATGCATTTGTTGAGGCCCGAGAGGATGTGCCCATTAGCACACTCCACAGCCCTGTTAGACTAGGGATGCCGCACTGCAGTGAAGCAGAGCTGGACTCTCAACTTGTCGCAGAATGCCCGGAAGGCCCCAACATCGAACTGTGTTCCATTGTCTAATGTGAGCTGCCTGGGCAATCCGAAGCGGCACACGATGTTCTGCCAGAAGAATTTCTGGACGCTTCGGGATGTGATGGAAGTCAGTGGCTCTGCCTCGACCCACTTGGAGAAATACTCGACGGCGACGACAGCAAAGCGCAGGTTGCCTTTCGCTCTGGGAAATGGTCCAATGAGGTCCATGCCCCATCGGGCCAAAGGCCACACAGGAGGGATGGGTAGTAGGCTTGCTGGGGGTCAGTGACTGCGCCGCCCCATCCACTGACAGCCTTGGCAAGTGTGGACGAGTTCTTCGACGTCAGCAACGATAGTGGGCCAGTATACGCCCTGCCGGAGAGCTTTGCCCACGAGGGCCCGTGGTTCCAGGTGGCTCCTACACAGCCCCTCGTGGATTTCTTGGAGCATGGCCACTCCGTCCGAGTGCGAGATGCAACGGAGTAGCGGAGAACATACCCCCGACTTGTATAGGATGCCGTTGATGACCTCGAAGGACCTTGCACAGATCTGGAGGCGAACTTGCTCTGGGCTAGGATGATCGTCTTCGCTGCCCGCGAGCGTGCGCAGGATGGGCTCCAGCCAATCGTCATCGACCGTACACAGGACTGGAGCTGGCCGGGGTGACGGCGGGGGCTCATCCGAGGTGGAGGTGGACGCCTCGCTGCGAGGAGGCGCCGAAGGTTGGATGATCTCCTCTAAAAAAGCACCCGGCGGCAAGGCTTGAGCTCCCGCCCCGGCTTTGGCGAGGGCGTCAGCTTGGCCGTTTTCGCCTCGCGGGATGTTTTGGACGGATATACCCTTGAAGGATGCCTCGAACCTGCGGATGGTGTCGAGGTAGGAGGCAAGGTCCGGGTGCTTAGCCTGGAAACTCTTGTCGATGTGCCCGGCGACTACTTGGGAATCGGTCTTGATGACCACGCGCGCCGCTCCCAGCGCGTGCGCCTTGCGGAGACCCAAGAGGACCCCTTCGTACTCGGCGATATTGTTGGTGGCCTTGAAGCTTAGCCGAGCGGAATACAGGGCCTGCTGGCCGGAGGGGGAGACGATGACTGCTCTGGCCCCAGCCCCCGAAGCCTGGTAAGCACCGTTCGAAAAGACGGTCCAGACCCCTTCGCTTGCTTCGGTGCCTGCGCACTCAGAGGCCATCGTCCACTCCGCGACGAAGTCGGCGAGGATTTGGGACTTGATGGCTGTCCGGGCGACGAAGGAGATCCCAAATGGGGCCAACTCCACCGCCCACTTTCCGATGCGGCCGGTGGCGTCCTTGTTCCAGAACATATCGCCTAGTGGGTAGGCAGTCGGGATGATGACATCATGAGCCAGGAAGTAGTGTCGGAGCTTCCGGGATGCCATGACGAGGGCGTAGGCCACCTTTTCGAGCTCGAAGTACCGAGCCTTAGCTCTAGCGAGGGCTTCGGAAACGAAGTAGACGGGGCGTTGAATCAGGTTCCCGTCGAGTTTCTCCTCTTGGACTAGAGCCGCACATGCCGCACTGCCAGAGGCGACGAGGTAGACCAATAAAGGACTGTCGGCCTGGGGTGTGGCGAGGGCCACAAGGCCGGAGAGATATTCCTTGATCTGCTCGAAACAATCCTGACATTTGGGGGTCCACTCAAAATGCTTAGAACCTCGGAGCGCCTTGAAGATGGGCAAACATCGCTCCGCTGATTTTGCTAAAAATCGGCCGAGGGCTGCCAACCGCCCGGCCAGCTTCTGCGCTTGCTTCAGGTTCTGAGGGGGGAGATGTTCTGCAATGCCTTAACTTGTGTCGGGCTGGCTTCGATGCCCCGGCTGGAAACGAGAGACCCAAGCAGCTTCCCTGCGCACACTCCGAAGACACACTTTTCTGGATTGAGTCGGATTCCACACCACCGAAGGCTATCGAAGGTCTCAGCTATGTCTGAGCCGTGATGGCTCTTGGTGGCACTTTTGATGACGATGTCGTCCATGTATGCTTCCACATTACACCCCAACTGATGACACAGGGCTTTGGAGATTAGTCTTGAAACAGTGGCCCCTGCATTGCGGAGGCCGAAGGGCGTCCGGAGGTAGCAGAATACTCCAGCGGGGGTGACAAAACTTGTTTTCACTTGGTCCTCGGGCTTTAACCAGATCTGGTGATAGCCGGAATAAGCATCGAGGAAACTGAGGAGCTCTGCTCTAGCTGTGGAATCAACTAGTTGGTCAATGTGAGGCAAGGGGTAGGGGTCACGGGGGCAAGCTTTATTCAGAGAAGTAAAGTCGATACACATGCGCCATTTTCCAGATGTTTTCTTCTGGACAAACACTGGATTAGACAACCAGTCGGTATGACTCACTTCCCGGATGACCCCTGCTAGAAGCAGCTTCTCTGTCTCAGCCTTGGCGAGCTCGTCCCGTTCGGTGGAAAGCCTCCGGAGCCCCTGGCGGACCGGTCGCGCCTTCGGGTCGACGGCCAGTGAGTGCTCGATGATCGAGCGGTCGACGCCGGTAATGTCTTCGTCGGACCATGCGAAGATGTCGAGGTTGCCGCGGATGATGGCCTCGAGCTGTGCCGACACCTCCGGCTCCAGACCCCCTCCGAACTTGATCGGGTACTCCTTCCCGTCTTGGGTCAAGATCTTGGTAATGACCTCCCCCTCCGGGAGAGGTTTTGCGGGGCGGCCCTTCTGCCCGAGGTCCCCGCCTCGTGGGAGGCCGGCTCCTTCGTCGCCTTCACGGACGCTGTGGATCTGACGTGGCTCCAATGGCGCCGAGTGACCGTACTCGACCCGGCGGGCTGCGGCCTGGTCACCCAGGATTGACAACACCCCTCCGGAAGTCGGCATATTGAGGCATAGGTAGTTGTGGTGCGCGATGGCTCCGAAGCGATTGAGCATCCCCCTTCCGAAGATAGCGTTGTAGGCGTACGGAGCATCGACCACGTCGAACAGGATCTCTTCGCAGCGCTGAAGGGGGGAGTCACCGAAGGTCACCTCCAGCATGACCTGGCCCAGGGCGTCGAGCGGGGGGCCTGCGAAGCCTTGGAGCGGACGTGAAGCTGGCAGTAGATGTTTGTGCGACAGGCACAGCTGATCGAAGGCCTGCACGAAGATGATGTCAGCGGAACTCCCTCCGTCAACCAGTATGCGACGCACCTCAACTCCGGCAATGTCTGCTGAGATGACGAGGTGGTCGGCGTGCGGAAACTTGACTCCGGAGGCATCTTAGCGGTGAAGGTGATGGGAACATGGGACCACTCCGGGAGGGCCGAGGGGCTGGACGTGCCGATATGTCCGACCTCCCGAACGTAGTCCCGGCGCTGTCGCTTGGAAAGAGCCCCCAGGGCTCCCCCTCCGGATATGGGGAGGACCACTCGCTTCCCCCGATCCGGTGCGTCTTCGAGCTTTGGGGCTGGGACCCTGCCGAACTCCGGGGCCTAGGCCCATGACTTCTGGCTCGTCGCGGCGCCCGACTACCTGGACCGCTTCTGGGCGGAGGATAGGGATCCCCCTATCGGTGGAACCGTGGATGGCATTGCGCTCGAGGTAGTCGCTGCGGAGGGCGAGTATGGTCCTGGCAGGAGTCGGTGTCGTGGCTCCGGTTCTCGCCGTGGATGCTGCAGTAGAAGGCGGCTCCCTCGGAGAGCGCTCGAGGCCGAGCCTTGGCCCCGACGGAACGGCTTTCGCCGGGCGTGTGTAGATGCTTGGCGGGGGCTCGGGGGTAATGCTGAGGACTTCCCCCCGAAGATGCTTTCGGCTTCGTCGAGAGTCCCGGTGGACGGAGTCCTGCCGGCCGGACTCTTGGCGGCGGAAGTCGGGAACGGGGCGTGCTCCCCGGCTGAGGTCCGGCGGGGCTTCATACGTCCTGGCGCTCGGGGCCCGGACAGGAACTATCATCGCTTGTCGGCACGCCTGGCCCTCTTCGGACCGGGCGTACTCCTCGAAATACGTCATGAGTTGTGCCACCGAGGAGATGGGCTTCTGGTGGAGCTTGTCGAGGAGGCCTGGGTGGATGACGCCTTCTCGGGCGGCATCGATGACGGAGGAAGCCGAGAGCCCCTTGATCTGGGCCTTGGTGTGTGCGAAGCATTGGGAATACTGCCGCAAAGTTTCTCCGGGCTGCTGCTTCACTTGGAAGAGGCTCCCGGTGGACATAGGGGCCACGAAGGTCCCTTGGAAATTGTTGACGAATTTCTTCCTTAGTTGATCCCACGAATGGATGGTCCCGGGTCGGAGTGACCAGAACCACCGGAGGGCGATCCCTTCAAGCGCCAGGGGGAAGCATTTAGCCATGGTGTCTCGTTTCCCCCCGGACGCCTCTATCGCTAGGGCGTATGAGCGAGAGAACTCCCCAGGCTCAGAATCCCCGGAGTACTTGGGGAAGCTTCGCGCCGCGGAACTTCGAGCCGAAGCACACCCTCTGAAGGTCTGGGTGCAGGGGGGACTCCTCGTCCTATGACAGATTCTCTTCATCCGCTGGATCTCCGTCATCGCTCAGCGCCACAGCCGCAGCTTTCGCGGCGCGGAGGGGCTCTGGAGGGCGGAGCGATGCCTCCTGATGCCACAAGGCCAGCTCTGCCTTCAACCGAGCGTTCTCGGTGGCCAGGGCGTCAGCTTGGCTCCCGCTTCCTCCTGAAGTGGTATCGGGGTCCCGCGAACGGACGTAGTCGGTCCGAAGGGACACCACCGGGGGTCCGCTCGGAGGATGTTGCTCCGGCGGCTCCTCCGGCAACCCCGCCAGGTTGACGGATGTTGGCTCAGGTACGCCGATAGGGCCCCGGGCCTCGGGCGTCCCTTACTGCACCTGGGTTGGCTCCAGGGAGGGCGCCCCAACGGGCGCAACAGCGGGGGCCAGAGGACTGGGGTCGGGGACCGGAGCAGGCTCTATCCCGGTGGTGTGGGCTGACCGATGCAGAGGAACCGTGCGTGCTCCCTTCCGACCCGACATGCTTTGGAGAGTGGATGTAGAGGACGCTAGCTTCTTGGACTAAGGTCCCCACGGACGGCGCCAACTGTTGGAACGACGGATCAGGCCAGCAGGTTTTCTTAGTGGGAATGAGAGTAGTGTATTCAATGCTCCTTGAGCCCCTCCCTTACAACTATAGTTGAGGGGTATTTATAAGGTGCCCCGTCCAGAGGACCGAGCGCCTCTGGACCGCCAACGGCTACATGGCCAGACGTCGGTCGGTAGTACAGACAAAACAGACTATACATAGTACAGACAAGAAGATCCGACTCTGACAGCGTATCAGCCGTGTCGGACTGCTGCCTGCGCCACCCGACACGGCTCAGAGGATCGCGATTCTGTCTCCCCGTATATTTGTCCAGTCCTTTTCCCGCCAGCACTCCCTCCGGATTCACTACCGCGGGCCAAGGGGTGGCCCCCGGCAATCTTCTCCCGGAGGGTGCCCTCCGGCGCCCTTCTCCCGGAGGGTGGCCTCCGGCACCCTTCTCCCGGGGGATGGCCTCCGGCACCTTTCTCTCGGAGGGTGGCCTCTGGCTTCCTCGCCCGTAGGTCCTGGCCCCCTCCGGCGCTAGGCTTCGAACCTCCTGGTTGTGGGCCCCCTTCAGCCGTCGGGATTATCTCCCCCAACAATTAGTTTCTCAATCTCCCCCTTGATGAGTGCATTGACAATCAAATTCAAGTTCAAGAAAATTTGAAAAATTTCAGCACACAAGTGACCATAAAACTTAAAAACAAGCCACATCATGTCACTTGACAGAAGTATTTTCCTCCTCCTTTTCAAAAGAGTAAAAAGCCCCTTCGGCAAATCGTCTCTTTGCAAGATAAAAACTCCCCCTTAGTTATTGTACCCCCTTGCTGCATAGAACTCAACAATTTCTCCTCCTTTGGCAATGCAAGTATCAAGGAGCATTTAACAGATGCATATCTTTGAAGTGGGCAGAATTGCAAAGACATATAAAGCAAAAATATGTCAACTTTAATACCAATTTTCATGTGCTCATCTCAATTTAACATTCTCTAAAAACATGATGACAGCATGTGATTTTATAATTTTGAAATAAAAGCATCACCACTCAATAGAGGTAACTAGACAAGTAAAAACAAGGACTGCATAAAGCTAGTCAATTTCTAGTCTAGACAGACAAGTCTAGTTTAAGTGGAGCATTGAAAGCAAACTTGATGAACAATGAATTTTTGTTGTTCTTTTCACAATGCCAGGGGTTATTTGTTTGTCTAATGTTGGCGTAAAAGATTACGCTAACAGGTTTTTGTATATTAGAAACTGACAAACGAAGTGTTTGCGAAGTGAACTGTTCTAAGCCTCCGAAAGGATAACAACTTAGAATAGTTCGAATGTGTATATTGAATAACTTGTTGATGGCGTAAAAGATTACGCTAACAGGTTTCTGTAGAAAAGAAACTAACAAACGAAGTGTTTGCGAAGCAAACTGTTCTAAGCCTCCGAAAGGATAATAACTTAGAATAGTTCGAAAGTGTGTATTGATTCACTTGTAATCGGTCCCTATTACAGGGTGAAATGGGGGGTATTTATAGGCCTAAACATTAAGGAAAAGACCTATTTACCCCTCTATTACAACCGACATTAAGGAAACTATTCAGTTTCCTTAATAGGGCTAAAATGGTAAAAGACTAATCTAATAGGATAGAAGATAAGTCTTCCATCTTAGCTGGCAGAAAAGATCTTGAAGGGCTTTGGTTCGAAGACATACTTCGAATTAAAGCCTGCCTTCAGGCTTCGAACCAGGTTCCAAGCCACCTTCGAAGATGACCTTCGGACAATCTTCGAACTAGTTGGCTATCTTCATACTGCTTTGGCAATAACCCCGAAGATGAGATATTTTCCCCCAACAGTAGCCCCTCGAATACGCTTCTCCGTTCGACCTGTAACGTTAGGAGAGCAGTATACGGAAAGAAAAGATAACCAATCATAGGGGTTATTGATTTTGTTTTATCTCCGAAATACATGAAGATATGAACTTCGAACCAGTCATAAGGTAATTACTTTTCGAACTATCTTAGAACTGACTCAGGAAGTTCGAAAGGCTTTTTAGACTTAGAAAATATAACCGTTAGTTTCTGTTTCTAACGGAGTTATAAGAAGCGTTATTTTCGGAGGAAAATAACAGGCGGGAATGCGAAAAGGCAGAGCCCAAACGGTAACAAACGGAAAGTTAGACTATAAATAAAGAACTCCAGAACTTACTCGATTACCTTTTCACTGCTTGCTCCCAGTCAAAAGCCTTTTGAGCCCTTCGAGTTTTTGAGCCCTAGCTTTCGAGTTTTAGAGTCCTAGTCTCCACTCTCTCAGATCGATCAGCCATTGCGATGGCGAAGACCAAAGGCTCTGCTCCTCCTTCGACCTTGGCTCATCAACAAGCAGCTGCGGGCAGCGGCAGCGGCAACAGTGACGGTGACGCCTTCGATGCAGGCGACAACTTCCATGGCGGCAAAGGGAAAAAATCCTCAAATCGCCGATTGATCAAGGTCTGGGCCCCTCCATCGACCAAATATCTGGACCAATCCTTTGAATTAGGATCTTCAACCTGCAAAAGAGATTCCCTGGCAATGGCAGTAGAAGGCGGAGAATAGAGGTACGGGAGTTGATTCGAA
>JAAALK010000080.1:74672428-74682874 GCA_019279435.1 Zizania palustris
AGAACAGTATCAGCTCAATTCAGTTCAGAATACAGATTGAAACTTTACACTTAGCATTAGTTCAGATTTGTAGGTGATAGAAAAGGGCAATTTGTAAACTATACTTCTGATGAATAATCAACACCTTTAAATGACATAATACAAGTTTCAACAAATCAGATTTAGATTGATATTGTGCACAATTCAAAACACACACTTCAATTGATATTCATCAAGTAACATAATCAGTTCATAAGCTAAATGAAAATGTAATAGTATCAGTATCTTTTGAGAACAATTTGGTCACTCACAAAGTTTTCAAAATACCCACTAGTACAGTAATCAGGATGCAAAGATTCAGAATATTTGCTGGATGAAAAGTGATCACAACAGCATTAAATTGCAGGACAGTTTTGAATCCTAGAAACACTACTTCAAATCAGAGCAAGTTCACAGGAATTGAGAGATTCAATCAAGCTTTAAGAAATGAGCTGAAAGCAAGAAACCTTTATTGCAGTACAGAACCCTTTTCAGATGAGACACAGTGAAGCAGAGTAGATAATTTCAAATTGATAATCTGCAGCTAGAAACCTCTTAACAACTTGATTTCAGAAACAATCAGAACTATCAAAAATGAATATTTGAACTACTCTTGTGAAGAGGATAGTACACAAAAGTAACTCATGAAATCACACTAATCTTTTCAGATGAGAAACAGTACATGCACATATTATTAGACAGAAAAATGACAATAGTACCGTATCAGAAAAGTTTCAACTACTGAAAGTAACATTTTCTCTTCACAACCACCATGACATCATCCAGGAGGTGTTTGGCAGACCAGATATGACACAAAGCAAAATACAGGTGATTAAACTCTCTTTTGGTCGGCTGACAACCCAATCAGATCAGCTAAGCAAACAAAAAGACAGATAGACAGGAACAAGTTGATGTATCAATGTTCTTTGCTGAAAACTTAGTCCCTGTAGCAGATGAAACATCCAAGTTCTGAAGCAACTAAGAAACTTGAGATAAACCGATCAACATGGAATTAATGCAACACAACTGCTTATCAAGATCTTAGACAAATCTGAAAGTAACCAGAAAATTTTTAGGAGCACATAGCAAATTTTAATGCAGAGGATGATATACTGTTGAAGATCAAGAACTGTAACATTCAGTATCTCAAAACTTTAATCAGTAGATCAGAATGATGATGTATAGCACAATCTGAAAGAATAATCACAGAACCAACTCAAAGATCTAACAAAATTTAGTGGATAGATGAAATAACTCTACAAAGCTTCCTATGAAACTGAATCAACACATCAAAAATTCTGTAGACTTTCAGTCAAGACAAAATTACCCAACCAGTACTTACTGTTCACGGTAAGAAAACAGATAAACCAAGAACTATTCAGAGATCAAGAAGGCTTTCTAGTCAATCATCATTCAAATGAATACAGCTTGAATCAGAACCCTCATGACAGATGTACTAGTTCACTTTTCAACCATGATTTCACACATCAAACGAGTCATGGATTACAGACTTTTAAAAAAACAAACAGACAAAAAGGTATATGCTCGGTTGATTTACTCAGAGAAAAACATATCAAGATAATTAGCAGAATACCTGGTTGAAGATCCTCTAGATGTTGAAGCACAGGGACTTCAACTCGTTCCTGAGGAGATAGCTGGTGAAGAAGATTTGATGCTCAATCTCTCCTATACCCGGATCGACAAAAGGAACAGTGTCCTGGGAGCAAAATCTGGCGGCTAAAAGAGATAAAATTTTTGGATTCTATTTCTCTCAAAAAGGGTAGCTAAACCCCTTGGGTATGAGGCCCATTTTATAGCCATACCCTAGGTGGCATCTTTACACATGGACCCTCCAATATTTTCAGTTTTACACAAAAAGACTTGAGATATTTTCAGACTTGTGTAATCTGAAAATTACCCCTATTGAACTCTACTAAATTTTATTACAAGATGACTTTACCCTTTTAATAACTTTTCAGAATTGGGAAATCCTGAAAAATATTAAAATTTTACAAATTACTCTAAATTACTCAAAACAAGAAGACTCCAAATTATTGAAATTAAACATTTAGAGATTCGATGGTTTTTAGCAAAAACCAACAAAGCCTCCCCGATCGTCGACGATCGTGGTAAGTCCGCGAACTCGACTACTAGCAAGTCTCTCCCGCTCTCGATCCCTCGAGCCGCCTTATCACTTGAACTAGCTTCCCTTTCGCTGACTCAACCGACACCTCATCTTGATCAACCTCCATCTCACGTCTTGCTTGATCTCCATGTGTACATTTTAGGTCACTCTCAACTTGGACTAACACCCTTGACCATCTGGCATTAGACTCCCCGTCTAACCCTGATCCCTTGCCATCGACAGTTGACGAGTATCTCAACCCTGCACACACGAGATAAACACAGACACACACCAATATCCAAGCATCCACACATAAACATCATAACAAACCCCGTCAATCACTCATCATAACCTTGAACCATAGTGAAGATCCTCACTAGGTTCCTCATAGACTTCTAACATAACTCATAGCAAGTCATGATAGATCAAATTCATAGCTGTGATGATATGTAGCACCAGCATTCTTCAAACCAAAAGTCATTACTACCTAGTCAAACAAGCCGACAAAACGAGGACATCTAAAGGTCGTCTTGTAAACATCCTCTTCAGCCATAAAGATTTGATTATAACCAGCATTGCCATCAAGAAAACTTAGTACCTTGTGTCCTAAAGCATCATTGATCAACATGTCGACTATCGACATGGGATATTCATCCTTCGGAGTAGCCTTGTTCAAGTCCCTGAAATCAATACACCCACGAATCCTGCCACTCCTTTTCTTCTCCACAGGCACAATGTTAACTACCTATTCAGCATACCTTCATGGCCTAATAAACCATGCCTTCAGCAATCGGTCTATCTACTCTTTAACTTGGTCATACACATCCAAATTAAAGTGACGAGGGGTTGTTTATAAGGTCTAAACCTAGTTTAATACATAAACAATGCTCAACGAGCTCGCGGCTAAGTCCGGGCATCTCGCCTATACTCCCATGTGAAGCAATCAATATACGATCGAAGCAACTTTATTACTTTAGCCTTCTCACTGGCTTGTAAGTTTTGATTTACAAAAGTTGGCCTTGGAACACTACAATCTCCTATGTATACTTGTTCCAATGGATCGACCGACACAAAACCTTAACCTAATTTCTCTACTTCACTAAAATCTTCAACGACTTCAGCGATACCATCTTTAGACGACTAATATTGCTCTACATGAGACTTTAGCTAATCAAGATTATCAATACGTAACATGATGACTAGTTTAGGGACAACCGAGATACACTAGCTGACTATATATAAATGGGAACAAACTTTCCCTCAAAGACACTGACAAAATCGAAGTCTGAGAGGTCCCTTCCTGACAAAGACTATACTTTATCATGGATGGCGTCTATGGACACATCGGACAAAGCAACCTAGGCCGAAGTGTCAACTAGTACAACCTTCACTTCATCACCATCCCACTGAATCAGACATTGGTGCAAGGGGGAGGGAATACATTGTAGGCAACATCTTGTGGCCCACTGTCAGCTCCATGGAGAGAACGCCCTTCGCCTCAGAGCCCTCGCCATTAAAGTCGTTCAGTGTCAAGTTGGTCTTCATCAGGTTCTCTTCATTTTTGCTGGGATTCTTCAAAAGTGAGTACGGCATCAGGTTGACAATGGTGCCTCCAGTCTACAAGCATCCTCGAGTTCGGCTTGCCGTCAATATGCCCATGAATGTAGAGGGACTTCAAGTGGTGAGCCGACTCCTCGGGCTTCGCAAATACGACCTCCCGTGGGCCGAGGTTACGCTGACCAACCTCAGCCTTGTCTTCTGGCAGCCCAAAATCTATGGAGAGCACAACGACATTCACATCCATGGCCTGAGGAGGTAGCCTATATGAGACGGGTGTATAGTCATCATTTAGCATATCGTCCTCGTCATCACTTAGAGTGGAAGTCGGTTTGTCCAACACAACCAGCTTGGGCTTCCATACCTCCATGGGTACAAGTCAGGGATGTATTTCTTTGAAGATCACATCCCGCTCGTCTTCGGCTTTCTTCTCTTTCATCTCTTGTGCCTGAAGATGTTGCAGACGCCTATTCTAGGACTTTGTCATGCCTGGAGGTGATCAAACTCGTTTCCTCGTGGAAGGTTCAGCCTTGTCGGAGTCATTGGCCGAGTGTTCATCTTCTTAGCCCTCTTCTGGTGTTTTTGGAGCAGCATCTCGTATGTCACCTTTGACTTTTTGTGAGACTTAGCCGAAGACTGCCACATTGGTGTTCAACTTCCACACTCCTACCGCGGGATTCTTCGGCACTGAGCATTTGTGGATGAGGCTCTCCTGCTACGATTGCTTTCCCCTTGGATGACTCGGCCTGTTCGGGCCAAATCAGCACTTTCTTCCCGTCAAGGTCGATTGTGTTCCCAAGAAAGCAGTCCTGATCTAGTTTCATCTTGGGATTAGTGTCCACCTTCAATCATCCTTCATCTATGGCCGATTGAACCTATAGACGGAATACGTTGCAATCATTAGTGGAGTGAGAATGAGAATCATGCACTTAAAATAAGTTTGTTTCCTCAAATCGTCGGCAATAGGAATGACGTGACCCTTCGGCAACCTGAGCAACTTATGTTTCAATAAGAAATCAAATATTCTATCGCATTTAGTCACATCATAAATGTACTTAACCTCACTGGGCCGACTCTTACTGGGAGACGGTCGCAACTCCGAGCAAGTGAATGTCTTGGACTTGTTGGACCAAGTCCACTCGGTTATATATATATCAGCTGAGTCATCCTCGCTTTACGATGAGTCCTCATCGGAATGCTCTACAACATGCAACTTGGCTTTGGGCTTGCCAAATGTCTTAATGAACTTTTTACTTTTAACTTAGCCTTCCTAGGCCAGAGCCTTCTGCAAGACTTGGTTCACCTCTAGAAAATTTTGGTCATCTAGATTTTCCTTATGTTCGGAATGCAAGCCACTAAAAGCCAAGTCAGCTAGGTCTCTCAAAAATGTTCAAATTAAAACATCGGTTTCTCGTGTATCTAACCCCCTAATGTACTCGGAGACACTCTCATTGAATTTTTGTTTAACCGATGTCAAGTGTGAGAGTATAATCTTAGTTTCTCTATTATAAAAATGATTACAGAATTTTTGTTCTAATTGGGCCCAATTCTACACAGAGTTAGGTGGTAGTGACGAAAACCAAGTAAAAGCAGTGCTGGATAGAGACGGAGAGAACAATCTAAGTTTAAAAGCATCTAACCTACTCGCTTCACCATATTGTGCTAAAAACTGGCCAATATGCTCCCAAGTGGTTTTATTATCCTCACCGTTGAATTTGGTAAATTTGGGAACACTAAAACCCAGGGGACATGGAATGGTGTCAAAATAATCCGGGTACGGCTTGTGGAAAACCCTAGTCTGATCCTGGGGCGCGTAGCCCACACACTCCCAAGATAGCACGTGAATACGTTCATCTATGTCGTATATGCCTCGATCCTAGGGACGCCTAGCATGTGGGGGCGTGACATGTGGTGGTATCCCGGTGTGTTGTCTGTACAATTATTCCAGTTGTCCTCCTCTCGGGCTTCTCGTGGTAGATGATGTGCCTGGGCCCATGTGGATATGAGGCAGCGGGGGGTGCAGCGGGCGCAAGCAAAGGCAACATTGGCATTGGCATAGGTGGCACAAAAACTATGGCGGGGTCGGTCTGACCGGACATCTGGTCGATCTAGCCTGGTAGCTAGTTGGACCGACGTGGTGCAGTGGTGCGGTCAAACCAGCTAGGTGGCTAGTCATCGTAGGAGAGTGCGCACCGGTCAGACCGGACCAATGCCTTGAACACTTATTCTAAGAACGTAGGACCTGCACTAGAGTGAATGAGATCTCCCAAGCCATGCGTATATGATCCCAAGTCCAAGATATATTTTTAGAATTTTTACAAATTTTATCAACCTTGGAAGTAGCCCAAATATTTTAATCCATTTTCTGTAATATTTTTAATCAGAAAATCATTTAAACAGTAACGGGCCACTCCCTCCCTTCCTCTCTCTCCCGGCCGGCCCAGCCCGTTACCCCGCGCGCCTCGGACTGACCCGTTGACACCACTTGTCAGCGAGCTGTAGCGCCCCGATTTATCAAAATCGAGACATTATTGAATTTCCATGGAAAAACAATAATACAAGAGGTTCATCATGCGACAACGTACATACGATAAAATCCATGGTACGCAGACCATATTTATTACAGCATTGTTTTAATGAAAACGATAATAAGATAAATAAACAGCGGCATGACGAACGTCTTCTTCAGGATCTTTCTTCCCGACTGGGTCGCTACTCCAGACCGTCTTCAAGATAAGCATCCTCTGTGGGGTCCAACGGGTATGAGTACAAAAGTACTCAACAAGCCACCGCAAATGCAAATAATAATGCAGGATAATAAACAAGGAAGGATAAGGGCTAACATTGCGGAATAAAGCAGTTGCAGTTACGGCATTTAGTGTAATCACATTTTAATCATGCGGAAAGTAAACATGAGCATCATCAACATCAACTAACTCGAGGAGTACGTTTTACCTCCTCGCACAACGGTCCTTACATGTCAATCCATCATGCACATACATATTCAAAGTGAACTAACTGGGGGATGTCACGCAACCCGCCCTTGACCGTGGGCTCGGCTTTTCGAAAAGATTTAAGACTCTGATCAGAGATGTACTACTGTACCCACAAGGCACGCACTCATCTCAACGAGATGACCCATTTCACGGGAACTCGTGCCAAAACCTCAATATGAGATGTTCCAAGCGATAACCACCCGCTCTAGGTTTCGCCGGCGCGCCGGGCCGCATCCCGGCTAACGTCGCACCCCTTTGCGCCACATTGGTACAAGTCACCCGCAGGTGCAACTTGACCCATCTCCAAGTGGTGGCCTCGGTTTGGAACAACCCATACCTTAGTTAGGACTTACCCACTAGACTTGTGGTTAGTACGTAAGTGTATTGCAACGGATCCCTCAGACCGGTCCTTATAGTGCCCCGGGTGCGACTGACCAATGCCCTAGCTTGCACCCGGAACCCACCATGCATAAACTCACAACCATGACTCATCACCAACATAATTTCCAAGGATAAGAAGTAACGGGGATCATATAATAGAACCATTTTACTACGACTCATTTTTATCCTATAGCGGCCGTGTCAATACTTTGGACACTAGCTAATATCATTGATCATATGGTGACAAGGAGGTTAGGCGAGATAGCATGGCTTGGGTTGCACATTAAGGTCGGGGGATCCTAAATAAATATAATGTAAGGGTTCATTTGACTAATGCATATACATAACCTATGTGTTTTAGCGATAATCATTCAAACATGGGTTCAATATGTTCAAAAGAATGGTTTGGTGACTTGCCTTGTTCAGCAAAGGGAGAGGGAGGGACTTCGGGGAAGTACTCCGGCTCCTCGGCGACGTCGTAGTCTTTTAATATAAAGTAAAATAAAAAGAACACAACATCCAATCAAACAGTATAACATTACATTATAAACACATAAGTTAAAGTTGGTTTGATTATATATAAAACAAATTCAAAGGTTAAAGTTCTGAAATTCATTTCATCATTAATTTAAAATGGATCAAAATGAATTATTGTTTTTCATAAAAGGGTTTTAAGTGTGAATAATACTACATTAAGTTTCCTAATCAATTTAATATGAATGATTCAGAGAAAACTCAGTGGTTCTAGTGTTTAAACAGAAAGGAACAATTATATAAATTTTCTGGAGTTTAAATATTTAAATTACATTTTAATCCTAAGGGCATTTGAATACTTATTTAAATAAACATGAAAATGTCAAAGTAAGCCTACTGTTTTTATTGCATAAACATGTAGAGAATAATTTTATGAATTTTATGAAATTGGAATGGTAATTTTTAGAGTTCAAATGCATTAGATATGAATTTTACAAGTTCAAAAGCATTTCTGGAATTTATTTTCAAATTTTAAACCTCTCGGGTCCACGGTGAGCCAGGCCCACGGTGAACCCGCGCACTGTGCGCGTGCGCCGGCTCGATCTGGACCGTCGGATCTGGATCCGGTGGCCAGGCGC
Source organism: Zizania palustris (assembly GCA_019279435.1). NCBI lineage: Eukaryota > Viridiplantae > Streptophyta > Magnoliopsida > Poales > Poaceae > Zizania > Zizania palustris. Next base: position 74,680,618 of record JAAALK010000080.1, read on the forward strand.
GAGGCGGGAGGGTTAAGTGACAACGGACGACCAGGATTAAAACGCGCGAAGGGGTACCACGTGGACGCACGAGATTAAACGCGGGGTTTTAAAACCAACGGACGCACGAGATCGCACCGTACCGCTTCACTCAGATCCGACGGCCAGGATTAAACCGGACATATGATTTAATCCAAGCGTTGGATCTGGATCGCACGGCCAGGATTAAATCCGGCACAGTGCGTGTCGGGGGGGTAAAGTACCCCTTCTTCCCCGACTCCGGTGGTACGACGGCGAGCGATTCCGGCGAGGTCGAGGGCTATCTAGCCTAGCTAGGGCTAGAAACGGAAAGGGGGTACCGAGGGGAACAAAAGGGTACCGTTGTGGTGGTCCGGGGTCGACGGAGCGAGGCCGGCGACGAGCAGTGGCGGCGAAGGTTCTCGGTTCCGTGGCGGGGACGGCGATCCGGCGAGGTTCGTCGTCGACGAAGTGGTGGCCGAGGTCGGCGAGGTCCTGGCGGTCACGATGGTGGCGGAGGCACGGACGGGGACGGTCCGAGGCGACGGCGAGCGGTGGCCGGAGGTGAATCGGAGGGTGTGCGCTAAAAAGTGAAATGCGAGTGCTCTGTTCGTTCTCGAGGCGATTAAGCGTGGGGGTCGAACGCGGCTCAGGCTGGGGCTTAAATAGGACACCGGAGAGGGCTCGCATGCAAGGAAACCGGCCGAGGGCCTTTACTCGCCGGCGATGGCTCGGCCATGCACGCGGAGCGGCGATCCCGTGGCGTAAACGCGAGGGTTAAAGCGGGGGAAACGGTCGGCCGAGCGCGGGGGGCTGTTAATGGCGCCAATTTAATGCGGGAGGGGCCAGCGAGGCGGATCCGAGGCGGGGTCGTCGGCCGGCGGAATTTGGGGGCGACGGCGGAGGTAGACGACGGTCTGACAGGCGGGGGCCACTGGCCAGCGGGCGCGAGCGGGCGAGGGGTGGCGACTGACGGGTGGGGCCGGGTGTCGGGTGCGGGCGCGCGAGGGGAGGGTTTCGGCGCCGACAGGTGGGGTCCATTTGTCAGTCTAAGGCGAGCGCGGTAACGGGCTGGGCCGGCCGGGAGAGAGAGAAGGGAGGGGAGGAGCCATTACTGTTCCAATACTTTTCTGAATAAAAATAATTCCAGAAAATAGATTAAAATATTAAGGCTACTTCCAAGGCTGGTAAAAATTTATAAAATTCTCAAAATTATACTTTGGTCTTAGGATCATATACAAAAAGTTTCACCTCCTGATTTGGTCATCTACTCTATGTTGTAGTTCAAAAGGATATAAAAGGGAATTAAAAGTATTTTCTGAATAATAATTCCCCTAAATTGAATTTAATAATATTTTATTGTTTTGAAAAATTGGGGTGTTACAAACCTATCCCTCTTACAAGAATCTCGTCCTCGAGATTGGAACGCTACTCGAATAGCTCGGGGTATGGGCTTTTAGCTCGTCTTCTTTTTCCCAAGTGGCTTCTTCTGCGGGATGGTTGTTCCATTGGACTTTGCAGAAGCGGACGACGCGACTTCTGGTTACTCTCTCCTTGGTTTCCAAGATTTTGACGGATCTCTCTATGTAGGTCAAGTCTTCTTGGACATTGAGCTGCTGAAGGTTGGCTTGCCTCGGTGGGTACACGGAGACACTTCTTCAGCTGCGAGACATGGAAACACATCATGAACGCCTGCCAAGGATGGAGGCAGTTCAAGTTGATATGCCACTTCTCCTTGTCTACGAGGATCTGGAAAGGTCCGACGTAGCGGGGTGCTAGTTTGCCTTTCATGTTGAACCTTTGAGTGCCACGGAGGGGAGTGACCCGGAGGTAGACATAATCGCCCTCCTCAAAGGCTAGATCTCTTCGACGGTTGTCGGCATAGCTCTTTTGCTGGATTGGGCGGCCTTCATCGGTCTCTTATGAGCTTAACTTTCTCTTCAGCTTCTCTCAATAGGTCAATCCCAACAGTTGTGATTCTCCAGTTTGATCCCGAGCAACGGCGTTCTGCACTTACGCCCATAGAGTGCTTCGAACGGGACATCTGCAGGCTGGCTTGATAGCTGTTGTGTAGGAGAACTCCGCATAAGGTAAGTTCTTGTCCCATATTCCGCAAAGTCTAGAGCACAAGCTCTAAGCATATCCTCCAATATCTGGTTGACCCTTTCCGGTTTGACCGTACGGTCTGTGGATGATAGGCGTAGCTAAAGTTCAGCCGGGTGCCGAGTTCCTCTTGAAGGTTCTTCCAAAACTTGGAGGT
>JAAALK010000080.1:74682974-74735396 GCA_019279435.1 Zizania palustris
CGCTGAGTTGGAGAAGACTGGAAAGTTCAAGCCCGAGGGATGTAATGACCAGCTTACATCTGCTCTCGGAAACGAGGAACATCGAGGGCGCACCCGAGGTGTCTCTTCTATAGCACCCTGGAAAAATACTTTCAAGAACAGGAGGGTGCCACATACAAGAAGCGTCAAGCACGCACAGACGCCGCAGAGCGCCGTGCAGAGTGGGAGCGACACTTTTTTGAATTTATTAACGAGAATCCAAACATAATGCAGGCTGCAGCTGGACAAATAATTGTGCCAGAGGTACGACTCGACGTACCAAGCAGTGTTGGCTCAGTACAAGACAAATTTCCTGTAAATTATATTAAAGAGGACACACCCTGCAGCCTGCATGTACCGATAGGGCGCAAAGGGCATTCCCAAGAGGCTGCACGAGGCATTGCTATGCCTGGGGATTTATTTCACAATCGGCCTATTCCTGCTGACTATACCAAGGTCAGGTCAATGAGATCACCAACGACAGATTTATTAATGACCCCTTGGATCTTCCAATGCCTGATGAGGGGATTGAGACAATCGGAGATGCTCTAAATAACTTTGTCCTATGGGCGAGCCGAGATATCAAATTACTGCAGACAAGTTCTCAGAGTAAATCACCTATTGTCTCATCACAATCCCCCGCATATCTTTCATCTCAGGATGTGCAAAATATAGGATCATTATCACCTGTTGATGAGCGTGAAATAGAGGAAAAGGCAGAGGAAGAGCCAGTGCCCAATAAAGTGGCAGAAGTGATAGAATCGAAAGTGACTTCTGATCCTCAAGTGACAAAGCTAGTGCCAGTGCTTGAGCCCACTGATGAGCCCAACACAAATGTGCCAGAGCCAGATCAAATGCCAGTGCTAGTTCCGACTGAGCCTCAAGTGCCAGTTCCGGCTGATCCTCAAGTGCCAGTGCTAGTTGCTGCCGAGCCTGAAAAACAAGATGCATGCCCAAAGCCAGCAATCCACAAGATAACTGTTCAAGCTGGGCAGTGTTCTGCGCTGAAATCTGAAATGCATAATTTTTTAATACTTTGGGGCAAACACGTTCTATGCCCGAAGCGGCTCCCATAAAGGCTCCAGTACAAAAGCATGCGGGCTCACTTTCTGTTGATAAGAGGACCTACGGAGACGAGGATTATATCGAATACGAACCAGGCAAACCATTATTACCCCAAGGAGTACTTAATGGTATGCCTTGGGCGATGAAAACATTTCATGACTGGTACCTCGAAGCGTCTTCGTTAGGTGTAACACAATAGAACTGACGGTTCCACAAGAAATATTCAATTGCCCAGAGTTTAAGCTTGCACTATTTTTCGACGACTTCCATCGGATGTTTCGTCTGAAGCGAACCGACATCACAAGCATGATGCTCTGGTGCATGTAAGTACTTTATACTTTGTCAATACAAAGAAAAAAATAAATAATGTCTTATATTGACTATTGTTTTATAACATATGCAGTTGTAATTCACGCGGTGACGAGTCTAAATTGTATGGGTACCTAAACCCGTCATTAATAAGCCAAAGTGCGCTGAACCCGACACTAAACCAGAATGATAGCAAGTACTGGACTGCGGGTAAGAAAAATTTCAAAGAAAAATGTTCAATAAAGACGAAGACAAACTTAAGAAGAACAAAAGGAGTTGTGCCGCGTTGTATATTGCGCGGTGCATGTATCAATGGAAGGACAGAGAAATTATATGTGGGGCATATAACTTTAAGTAAGTATACCCACTATATCCACTTAAACACGTTTTATATCGATTATGAAACTAACATAATCATATATTACTTCTTTCGATAGTGATCATTGGATTGCACTTCTGATATACCCAAAAAGCTCAAGGGTTATGTGCTCGACTCGCTCGACAAACCCAAAAAAGAATATCAAGATATATTAAATGTTATTCAGAGTGCACATAGATACTACGTGGAAAAGTTAGGTGGCCCACATGATCCACAGAGGCCGAAAGAAATGCTTATCAGAACCAACTTTCCGGTAATATTATATTTTTAAATTTGTTAATTCAATTGATAAAGCCAAACTATATATCGTTCTAACTTTGTCTATTTGAAGTGTCACAAACAATCTCTTGGTTCCGTGCATTGTGGCTACTATACTTGTGATTTCATGAGCAATAACTTAGGAAAGTTTGGGCGGACAGTATCTGAGGATACTAAAGAAGTAAGTTGATTTCTTGTGTGTTAATCTAATATAACTTGCAGCGTATTTACTTATATTTTACGTATGCAGGCGTCAGGTCCATCAACCGTTGCCGAGAAGAGCCAACTCTCTGAATTACAAATGTACGAAATCGTATCAAGGATCTGCCGCTTCACGATGCATGAGATTCTTCATGAGCTTGGAGTATTTTTTGATCCTGAGAGTGAAGTGGCCAAGCATCCAACTTTGTATGATTGGGCCGGAAGAATGAAAAGGCGAACCAATTAAGATATGAGTTAGCCTTCCAAGAAAACATAAACCGCATGAGCATGTATTTGTGAAACAATGAATTGTGTTGATGGATGGTTATTGCGAAACAAAAACCGGAAGAATGTAAATATTGTGAATTTTTGAAAATTGATGAGATTGATGGTTGTTGTGTTGATGTGTTGTTGTTGTGGATGTGTATGTGGATATGTGGATGTTTTGCTGCTGTGTATGTGGATATGTGGATGTTTTGCTGCTGTGTATGTGGATATGTGGATGTTTTGCTGCTGTGTATGTGGATGGCTGTGTGAAGCATATAATTTCTGTGTTTTGGTTTGTGGGATCACAGCATTCTGTGTTATGGCTTATACACAGCAGTGGCGGGCGTGCTGACATCATCTGCCCGCCACTGCTATTGATAACGGCAGTGGCGGGCAGATGAGGTCAGCGCGCCCGCCACTGCTGTTGACATAGTGGTGGCGGGCGTGCTGACATCATCTGCCCGCCACTGCTATTGATAACGGCAGTGGCGGGCAGATGATGTCAGCACGCCCGCCACTGCTGTTAACACAGCGGTGGCGGGCGCTCTGACCGCCACTGCTAACCAGCGATAGCAGTGGCGTTAGAGCAGTGGCGGACTAGATGCCCGCCACTATAGGTCGATTTTGCCCGCCGCTACAGTGTCGCTTTGTAGTAGTGTCACAGCTTTCGCTGTGATGAAAAACCGAGAGGAAAGCAATAGCTGCTGCACGAAATAGACAGAAAACAGGAACCTAGACTTGCTAGACTGAGTGCACATGCCAACACATCACAGGCTGAGACAAAAATAATAATAATATGCAGTTGTATCAGTAGCTCAACCGAGACAACAAATTAATGAAAGAACTCAAAACAAGTACTAGATTGTCTAGATAGTTGCAAACAGCACAGTAGTGCTAGAAAGAATAAACAAATGGAAGCCTTCCCGAGAGTTATCCTGTCTTTGCTAGCATCTAGACCACCATGCGCACATAGCTGTCAGTAGCATGCTATAGTACTGCATCTAGGCATGAAACAGAGTGCATAAACAAATCACTCATGGGGCTAAGATATAGCTCACAGCCTAGACTTCAGACAACCTGGAACCGAGTAAAAAATGCAATCACAGAAATGATCTATTCGCAAGAGAACGAACTGAGATCAATCAATAGATTAAAAATGACTGTGGCGGAAAAAATTCTCGGAGACAAAAACAGATCAGATGAATCGAACACGCAATCCGAGGCGATTAAACTCAGAGACAAAAACTCCACAGAAGCGATTTGCTCATGATGAACGGCGGCGGCGCAAACAGAGAAAATGACCCAATCTTTGATTAGAAAAGTGATTTCAGTAAAAGGTTACCCTAACCCTAGGATATTGGAGCCTATTTATAGGCAGCCCAATAAATGGGGAAAATGCAGAAATACCCTTAGGGTTTTTTACAGACACTGAAGTAAATGGAAAAGACCAAACTGCCCTTAGGATATTTTTACAGACTCGACTGACTGACTGTGGGCCTAAGGACAAAATAGTAAAAGCCTAAACAAAGGTAACTTGTCCTGATGCGAAGCTTTCGTAGCAGCTACGGCTTCGCCTCAGAATGGTCAGATCCGAGATCAACGGTCGTCAGTTTTGCGCCGAAACTGACAAAGCGTCCACCGTCTTCGCACCGGGTACCCGGATTGGGCCGGCCCGATTCCGCAGCTCTCTCAGCCCGGCAATCGCTTGCCGCCCGTGTACCTGAGTCAATCCCGGTCAAAAGCCCAGTGGATCCTCTGCTGCTCCTAGCCCATGTACCCGGATTGGGTCGGCCCGACTTCACGGCCCCTTTGCTCGACAGTCGCTCGCTGCCCATGTACCTGAGTCACACGCGGCCCAGACGCAGCAGGTCTTCTCTCTCTTTTCAGTCCTCTTTGTCTATCGTTGACAATGACTCATCACATCTGGAGCCATGAGGCTGATGGGGGATTGGTCTCGATCTTCCGCTAGGTAAAGGATAACTTGGGTTGGTGGAGAATCTCGACGTTGGCGATCCAAGGCTCCGGTCCGATGGATCAAAACCTTGCAATCATTACACCACTGTCTCCGTTGGTTATCAACCACGCAGAACGCGATTGACCTCGCCACGAAGGCTAATTCCTGCAAGCGAACCCAAGAACACAAGCAAGAACAGGAAGGATACAAGTCGAATGCCAAATCACAGACAAACGATGATAAGGTGAGGTTTCACAAACGCCAATGCAGCAGCCAATCGGTCCGGTGCAAGAGGCGGGATCTAAACACACAAGTGTAGATGCAAACAAAGCAAAACCTAACCCTAGAGGCGGCTGGCATGAGTATATAAGGCGTGGGCAGCCTGTGGAAGGCGAACAGACTCAGACTATAGGCTAGAAGACGAACAGACTTGGACTATGGGCCAACACGGCCCAGTTCTGTCACGCAGGACTGTTTTAAACACACAGGTCGACTCGAGACTCCAAATGAGACGAAACCAATGGCAACGATCCGTCTTCTCCTCAGCTTTCCAAAAAGTCCAAGAACGCGCCAATCGGACTTCGTATGAGGAAGTTATGTCCATTTTGGTGCATGGTGGTCGATGTAGTCCGAACCAGCGAAATCTTGACTTCAAAACATCCGTGCGACTCCGTCTTCAACTCCAACTCTTCTATTCCATCTCCCATGTTCCTAAGCAACACAATATCAGTAGTATTCAGTAGCATCCCGTCCAAACAAATATTAACATAGTTGCTAAGGAAAGAATTAACCTCATGGTTCAAGCGACGGGCACGGGCGCGTGTGATTGGTCCTAGTAATTGAATTGTAGGTGGAGGCTCCATGTGTGTATCATGTAAAGTGATGTACTCATCATCGTCCCCCTCTTGAATTGGAGTCGTCCTCGACTCAAGCTCATCGTCAGCTCCCAAATAGGGTTTTAAATCATCAGCACGGGGCATCAATTTAAACTTTCTCAAATCAGGAAAACGATCCTTGTGCAAGTACAACCAAACAAGATCTCCTGGTTTGAAAAACATCTTCTTTCTTCCTTTATTTGTCTTTTGAGAAAAATAGCGTGCCTTCTTTTCTATAACTTCCTTGGTCTTCAGATGCATAGCTTTCACAAACTCTGCACGCTTAGTTGCCTCCATGTTTGCTCTCTCTTGAAAAGGAAGTGGCAGCAAATCAAGTGGTGTGATTGGCTTAAAACCATACACCACTTCAGACGGGCACAATTGTGTTGTTGAGTGAACAGCTCTATTGTATGCAAATTCAACATGTGGAAGGCAGTCCTCCCATTCTTTCAAGTTCTTCTTAATCATTGTTCGCAACAACATGGAGAGTGTACGGTTTACCACCTCTGTTTGACCATCAGTTTGCGGGTGACAAGTTGTTGAAAATAGCAATTTTGTGCCAAGCTTGGCCCACATTGTCTTCCAAAAGTAACTCATAAACTTCACATCATGATCTGAAACAATGGTTCTAGGCATCCCGTGCAATCTCACAATTTCCCTGAAAAATAAATCAGCAATATGTGAAGCATCGTTGGTCTTGTGATAGGGAATAAAGTGTGCCATTTTAGAAAACCTATCCACTCTTACAAATATGGAGTCTCTCCCCCTCTTTGTCCTAGGCCATCCCACAATAAAGTCCATGCTAATATCTTCCCAAGGTGCACTAGAAACAGGAAGTGGAGTATACAAACCATATGGGTTAAGTTTGGACTTAGCTTTATGGTATGTGGCACAACGCTGCACAAATCGTTCAACATCTCTCCGCATCTTTAGCCAATAAAAATTATTGGACAGCAGGGCCAAAGTCTTTTTTCTCCCAAAATGTTCCATTAATCCACCGCCATGTGATTCCTGCAACAACAGCAAACGTACGGACGAATCTGGAACACATAGCTTGTTAGCATGGAACAAGAACCCGTCATAAACATGAAATTTTTTCCAGCCTTTCCCATCATTACATTTAGTGTATGGTTCAGCAAATTCTTTATCTACAACATACAAATCTTTCAAACTTTCCAAATCTGGAACGTTAATATCAAGTTGAGATAAAAGAACAACCCTGCGAGACAATGCATCAGCAACCACATTTCTTTGCCATTCTTGTATTCACAATGTATGGGAAAGGTTCAATAAATTCAACCCATTTAACATGTCTATGGTTCAGTTTAGCTTGCCCTCTCAAATATTTTAGTGCTTCATGATTAGAATGTATAATAAACTCCATAGGCAAAAGGTAATGTTGCCAAGTTTCAAGCACACGCACTAAGGCATATAATTCCTTATCATAGGTAGAATAATTCAACTGTGGACCCTGCAATTTCTCACTAAAATAGGTCATGGGTTTATCTCCTTGTAGCAGCACATCTCCTATTCCAAAATCACTAGCATCACATTCTAACTCAAAAGGCTTACTAAAGTCGGGTAGCTGAAGTAGAGGTGCATGTGTAAGGCGATCCTTGAGTGTGGCAAAAACTTGTTCTTGTGCTGGCTCCCAAGTAAAAGTAACTCCCTTCTTGGTCAACTCAGGTAAAGGACCGGCTATTGTGCCGAAATCTTTCACAAACGCCGGTAGAAACCTGCAAGACCAAGAAAACTACGTACTGCAAGGTTAGTTTTAGTTGCATGCATGACACGTCCTTTTAGATTAATAACTTGTCATGAGGAAGGAGAAACAACTTTATCTTTTGTTGCCTCGAAAGCGTTTTAGCTACTTGCTGATTTTCAGAAAGTTGTTTGCTCTTTTGTGCGTCCCTAGCACGTTTTTCTTGTTCAAATTTCTCAATTTCAGCAGGAGTCATAGGAAGCAATGTAACTTTCTTTCCTTTATACATAAATGTGTACTTATTTCTCCTACCATGGTGTGTAGCATCAGTATCATATACCAAAGGTCTACCAAGTAATAGAGAACATGCTTGCATTGGTACTATATCAAATTCAGTATCATATACCAATGAGCAGTTTGTGTTACCATGACCTTACCGCTATTGTTGAACCATTGCACGTGGTAAGGGTGTGGATGTGCACGTGTGGGAAGTTGAAGCTTAGTTACCATGTCGAGGCTCACCAAATTGTTGCAACTACCGCTGTCGATGATGACACGCACACGACGGTTATTGACGAGGAAGAAGATCTGAAATATATTATTCCGTTGTGCCTGGTCGTCCTGGTCCATGTGAGTGCTCAAGTCACGTTGTACAATAAGTGCTGCCATGTTAGTGAAAAGACAAAACAACAAAGAATCATCCTTATGTAAACAGCTAGGTGGGGTGGTGGGTGTGTGGTGGAAGCAATTCGTCAAGCGCCTTACCCACGCTTGCAAGTGTTCTTACCACGCCGCAGTGAGGTCATCGGCCTACAGGTGATGAACCAAGTGGAGGGTGGTGTGCAATTGCAAGAAATGATCCTGTCCTGACCAAGAGAAAGGTGTAGCTTGGAAGGCAAAGTGAGTAGCAAGGATTAGCGATAGTAATAACAGTTAAACCAAGTTCAATAAGTATTCCCTAGTACTCGTCAAAGTTGCTGGCCCTAGTGCTCCCAATGTGAAAATTCAAGCAATAGAGGGAAACTATGTGCCCAAAACTCAAATGGAAGAAAAAACAGGCCAAAATCAGCTCTCTGCAGATCGGACAAGAGATCGGACAAGGGATCGGACAAGCAGAAACTGTTACTGCCGCTGATAATCTGTTACTTCCGCTGATCGGACAAGAGTTCGGACAAGGGATCGGACAAGAGATCGGACAAGCAGAATCTGTTACTACCGCTGATAATCTGTTACTACCGCTGATCGGACAAGCAATAGACAGGACCGCTTCTCTTTTTATATATTTTTTTCTCCTTTTTTTCACTCTATTTTTTTTTGAACAAGGATGACCAGAGATGCAACCACAAAAATTGGCACCTACAACTGAGGTGGGATGTGGCTCACAAAAATTTAACAAGTTCGCTGACCAGCGAGCAAAAACTTTGACCAATTTTTTTCTTTATCTTCCTGATTTTTTTGGCGATTTTGGTAAGGGCTAACAGGGGAACCCTGTTAGGGTACCCACCCAAATTGGGTCAGGAAGACGCTAAAAAAATTTCAGATTTTTCTGCCAAACGAGCGAAAAGTTATGCTGGTTTTACCGAAGGGGGTCACAAAGACTCGATGTGGAAAACAAAATAGGGTTGTGGGGGGGTTTCGGGTGGGGATTTTTTTTTGAGACACAAGAACAACTACTACTCAAACGACACAAAGGGATTACTAAACCAGCAACAAGACTCGACCAAGAACACAAACTCAACAAGGTTAAAAACTGAAATTAAAATCGCAAGGCACAAAGGGGTTCTCGGTGGGGAATTTTTTTGGTGCGGTTTTTTTGGACTCTAGGTAAAAACAAAAGCAGATCGAGATTACCTAACGGGAAATCTATGCTCTGATACCAACTGATGGGGGATTGGTCCCGATCTTCCGCTAGGTAAAGGATAACTTGGGTTGGTGGAGAATCTCGACGTTGGCGATCCAAGGCTCTGGTCCGGCAGATCAAAACCTTGCAATCGTTACACCACTGTCTCCATTGGTTATCAACCACGCAGAACGCGATTGACCTCGCCACGAAGGCTAATTCCTGCAAGTGAACCCAAGAACACAAGCAAGAACATGAAGGATATAAGTCGAATGCCAAATCACAGACAAACGATGATAAGGTGAGGTTTCACAAACGCCAATGCAGCAGCCAATCGGTCCGGTGCAAGAGGCGGGATCTAAACACACAAGTGTAGATGCAAACAAAGCAAAACCTAACCCTAAAGGCAGCTAGCGAGAATATATAGGGCGTGGGCAGTCTGTGGAAGGCGAACAGACTTAGACTATGGGCTAGAAGGCGAACAGACTGTGGACTATGGGCCAACACGGCCCAGTTCTGTCATGCAGGACTGTTTTAAACACATAGGTCGACTCGAGGCTCCAAATGAGACGATCCGTCTTCTCCTCAGCTTTCCAAAAAGTCCAAGAACGCGTCGATCGGACTTTGTATGAGGAAGTTATACCCGTTTTGGTGCATGGTGGTCGATGTAGTCCGAACCAGCGAATTCTTCACTTCAAATAATCCGTGCGGCTCTGTCTTCAATTCTAGCTCTTCTATTCCATCTCCCATGTTCCTAAGCAACAAAATATCACTAGTATTCAGTAGCATCCCGTCCAAATAAATATTAACATAGTTGCTAAGGAAAGAATTAACCTCATGGTTCAAGCGACGGGCACGGGCGCGTGTGATTGGTCCTTGTACTTGAATTGTAGGTGGAGGCTCCATGTGTGTATCATGTGAAGTGATGTCCTCATCAGAGGCCCACGCTATTCAGCATGGCTCCTCAAAAGACTTAGTAGCAAAAACGTAAACAGATCGCCAAAGCCTAAAAGTATCTAGCCTAGAAACGACCGGTGTCCTAGACAAAGAAACACCAATATAGTGCTAATCGGCAGATAAACAAAGCATTCAAAACATGGGCAGATCAAAGTTCTCAGAAATAGATCATCACAACCATTAAACTGAGGGTACGTAAATAGTGATGAAGAGTTACTGTTCAAAGTTGTCTCCTGTTAGGAACTTGACGAAGCCTGCTTCGAAGTATGTGCGAAGCCTGATGTTGTCGAGGGTTGTCGATCGAAGCCTGCCACGTCGAAGCCCATGGGGGTTGTGCCGAAGTCTGCTCCGAATTCCTTTGTCGAAGGATGTAGTGGACGTGCCGAAGGTTGATGTAGTCTAGGCTAGTTTGGTGAAGAGTGTGGCAGAATGCGAAGCATGCTTCGGTGAGAAGTGTGAGGCTACCGAAGCCTGCTCTGAAAAGCGCACTTCGAAGCTATGAAGATTAACACAAGAAAAATCAACTTCGAAGCTTAACAAAGAAAAGTCGAAGCCTGCAACGCAACCTTCGGAGCCAGATTGATCGAAGTATGACTACCGGAGTAATGAACTTCGAATCACAGGCCAACTTTGAATCGGAGTCCTCTAGTGCTTTTACACAAGAAACCGGACCCAAGAAACACACTTCGAATTACAACCTCCGAAAGCACAAACTGAGAGACCCACAACCAGAAATGATGCAAGGCAAAATGCAGCACACTTCGAGCGAAGCTCACAGGAAGAGATTTGAGTAAAGGTGCTTCACAAGAGACAGTGATCAGGAAACACGTGTGAGACTTCGGAGAAGGTAGTGCGAGGCAACGCCACACCGAAGATACTCCGAAGGTTGTATCGTCTTCAGATGACAGCACACACAGGTTCGCAAGCGCAAACACCAAAGAGATAAAAATCGTTCGGACTTCGCAAGATCGCATATACAACTGTAAAGCCTACGCCTGTCGAAGTCTGTCCTCTGGATAAGTAAGAACATCGAAGACTACAAGGCTTACCTCGAAAAACAACAGAGCACAGACACACTTCGCACAGAGAATATTTACTGACAGAAAACAACTACGAACCACCGAGCGATAGGCACAGACTATTTGCAAAAAACAAGGGCTAGAAAACTAGCATACTATAGCTAGTAAAGCTAGGGAGCTGTTTGGTTGGGACATTTTTAGCCCGTAACAGATCACAGGGCTAAGTAAAAATGTTATTTGTGTTTGTTTGGACTGGGCTGTAATCAGTGTAAAGGAAATCGATACTGGGCCTAAGGGAATGAGATTACAGCCCAAATAGGGGGGAAACCCTTACCATTACAGCGTTCTCTTTCCTGAGTTGGGGCAAAACCTCACGGGAGCTCGCGCCACTGGAGGGGCTTGCTGCCGGAGGGGCTCGCGGTGGCCGCGCCACGCCGGAGGGGCTCGCGGGGGCCGCGCCACGCCGGAGGGGCTCGTGGGGGGCCGCGCCAAGCTGGAGGTGCTCGCGCCGAGGGCTCGCGCCACCGCACGGGCTCGCCGCCGGAGGGGCTCGCGGGGGGCTCGCCGCCAAAGGGCCTCGCGGGGGCCGTGCCACGCCGGAGGGGCTCGCGGGGGGCCGCGCCAAGCCGGAGGGGCTCGCGCCGAGGGCTCGCGCCGGGAGCTCGCGCCACCGCAGGGGCTCGCCGCCGGAGGGGCTCGCGGGGGCCGCGCCACGCCGGTGGGGCTCGCTGGAGGGTCTTGCGCCGCGCCGTCGAAGGGCCTCACGCCCATACCGCACAGATCGCAAGGTGAATTTCTCATTCTGTCAGTGCACTGTGCAGTGTTTTTGCTAATATGAACTGAATTTTGGTAGTCTACTGGTTGCCTGTTGACCCTTGCTCATGTATGTGATTCCTGGGAATTCATCCAAATTCATCTTGACTACCTCTTACACAGTGTGGTTCTTAACCAAAAGAAAAGCTCTATCACATTGGTGTGTCTTTCATTATCGCCACCCAAATTTTGCATGACTCTCTCAGCAATGTATCATCAAAAGTTATTCGAAATCAAATTAACCACTGCTATGCCACTAATGATATTTTATTTTAAAGCTGAAAGTTGGACTGTTTGTGATCATATTATTATGTACTTTACCATTTATTATAAATCTTCTTCAGATTTTCTTTAACTATTTTTGTAGATTATTATGACTCGTCTTCCGTTAACTATAAAAACACGAAGGAGAAATATGGCTGCTAGAAATATGATGGTACCTATTATGCTAATGTACTATTACATATTTTTGTTGTTTGTAATCCAATATAAAGGAAGTGTTGGAAGTTAGAGGAAAATTAGAACTAGGGAACTTAGAAGTCAGCGCTTATTCCACTTATCGAAGAGAGTGACACCTGCCTCTATAAGCCAGCTTCGAATGGATAGGAGAACATTTCATATATTATGTAATATGCTAAAGGATGTCGGTGGTTTGAATGGCACAAAAAATCTACCTATAGATGAGATAGTAGCTTCATTTTTATACATACTGGCCCATCATTTTGAGAGTTGCCTCTTATTTTCCCATCAAGACTCAATGTAGAATTATAATGGCATGTGCTTTGTTACACAATTTGATTTTGCAAAATATGTCTAAAGATCCTCTTGAAAGTGAGGAATCAGCGGAGGGGGTATCAATGGATATTGTTGAGGGAGAAGCTAATGAACCTGAATTTATCACAGCTATCGCAACGTCAAATGATTGGAGTAATTTTCGGAATAGTCTTGCTCAGGGAATGTTTAATACCTATAGGGCTTCTAGTTCTCATTGAGGTTTGTATTTTATTGGATGATCACTATGATTAGCTTGATTCTTGTCAACCGGGAACTAAAATATATTTTTCTTGTTGCAGGGATGGATCAGGTTGGAAGCTCAAGTATTATGCGTGGAAGAGGTAAAATAAAAGGATTTGGACTTGTTATGAAGTTGATGGACGGGTAGGGTGAGGAGGAAGACTAAGAAGAAGACAAGTGTTGGTGATAATGATGGTGTGAAAGAAGATGATGAATAAGAAAAGAAGCTATAACTAGTTTTCAATGTTGGAGTATGGATGATGTTGTTATGGAGATGTTTCATTTGGACATATTCTTGTAATGGATGATGTTATGGATTATGTTATGGATGATGTTTAATTTTGGAGATGGTTTTTGTTATGGATGATGTTTACTTTTGGACATATTTTTGTTATGGATGAAGTTATGGAGATGTTTAATCCAAATATATTTTTGTTATGTTGATATTGGTATGGAGATGTCTAATTTTGGAGATATTTTTGTTATGTTGATGTTGGTATGGAGATGTCTAATTTTGGAGATATTTTTGTTATGTTGATTTTGATATGGAGATGTCTAATTTTAGAGATATGTTTAATAAATTTAGAAAGTGTTACAAAAATCCATTTTTATTTCATTCATTATAAACAAAACGTTGTGATGTAAACAGAATATGTTACACTTATTAACCAAACACTGTAATGTAAATAGATTACATTACACTTGTTAACCAAACAAATTTAGTAATCCATTACATTGTTATCCCTTAACACTGTAATTGATTACATTAACGTTTACGTTACCTTTAACCAACCAAACACCACCTAGATGTTCATAGGCCTGCTGCAACTGTGAGACAAGACAATACATCAAGAAATAGGTGCTACTTCATGCAACAGGTCATGCCACAGATAAAAGCAACAAGGGAGAGATCGATTCGTAGAGAAGTGACCGTGCAATAGAAGAAGTAGATCGGCATGCAAACCGAGATGAATAAAACAACTTCACAGCGTGAAGCTCTGCGATTCAGAGAACCAAAATCACAAAACAGAAGAACTCATGAAGAACAGAAAAGCTTACGACGGCGGCGCTCGCACGGGAAGAAGCAGGAGGAAGACACCAAAAAGTGACCCAAACATTAGTGCTGGATTAAAGTGAATTACAGAATGGGTAACCCTAACCCTAGGGATTGGGGCCCTATTTATAGGTAGCCCAATAGACTAGGAATATTCCACCAGACCCTTAGGGTTTTTTACGACGCATAAATAAATGGAAAAGACCAAACTGCCCTTAGGATATTTTTACAGTCTCGACTGACTGACTGTGGGCCTAAGGACAAAATAGTAAACTCCTTTTTATAGATGACTTATCCGGAAGCGGAGCTTTCGTAGCGACTACGGCTTCGCCTCTGAATAGTCCGATGCGAGATCAGCGGTTGTCAGTTTTGCACCGAAACTGACAAAGCGTCCGCCGACTTTGCACCAGGTACCCAGATTGGGCCGGCTCGATTCCACAACTCCCTCAGCCCGGCAATCACTTGCCGCCCGTGTACCTGAGTCAATCCTGGTCAACAGCCTAGTGGATCTTCTGCTGCTCCTAGCCAATGTACCCAGATTGGGCCAGCCCGACTTCGCGGCCCCTCTGCCCGACAGTCGCTCGCTGCCCATGTACCTGAGTCACACGTGGCCCAGATGCAGCAGGTCTTCTCTCTCTCTTCAGTCCTCTTTGACTATCGTTGACAATGACTCATCACATCTGGAGCCATGAGGCCCACGCTCTTCAGCATGGCTCCTCAATCTCCCCCTTGATGAGTGCATTGTCAACACTTCTCTTCATCAGCTCTTCAGTACCTACGAACACATGTGGAAACACGAAAACAAAACACAAGAAAACAGAGAAGAAGAAAATAAAGTAAAAGTTTAACCCTAATGACCAAAAGAAGAAACAAAAGCAAGAAGCGATCATTATGGTTAACCAAAAGTAAAAGCTCAAAAACGAGTGCAATCTCAGAATTATCAACAGGATATCAAAAGAGTAAGGACAGACGGGACAAAAACTCCCCCTGAAGCAAATCCCAGAGAAAGCCAAAACTCCCCCTCAAACTATTCTCCCAAAATTTCTCCCCCTTGTTGACAAGTGGACTCATCAAGCGAGACTAAATGCACTCGAAAGAGACACGGACTCCCCCCTGAAAAGCAACTCCCCCTCAAAATATGCAATGAATGCAACTAGGGTGCAGGTGGAGTGTAGAAAGCATGCTTCTCAGATATGATTGACTGGAATTACAACATCTAACAAGTATAGCAAAAGACATACTATCTAAGACACATGGCATGATCAGTGCAACAGATGATATCTAAAGAAAGTCATTAGCAAAAAATTTTCAATTTTTGCAAACAAGAGTATCACCACATTTTCCAGTTGACAAGCAAGGTAAAGCATGAGATGTAGAAGCTAACTGATATCTACCAAGATAAGCATTATCCAAAACAAAGTGTTTCAGCAGACTTGTTGTCTTTTTAATTTTCAGGCTTTTTCATTTTCCTTTTTCAATTTTGCCAGGGGTTATTTGCATGTCAAACCTTATGCTGACCGACCAAGTCAAGCCTAGGCCAGAACTGGACCATCAGAATCTTAAGACATTGGTCTTGGCATACACAACATTGTCCTAGTTCATACCAAAGTGCTATTGTAAGCAGTCCAGAACAATGCAATGCGACAAAGCAAACCCACTTGGATCTTTTCAAATTATGCATAAAAAGGCATGGAATTTTCATTTTTCAGATTTTTCATCATTTTTATAGCACATTTCCATGTTCAAAGTATAAAGATATCCAAGTTGCACATTTGCATCTATGTAAAGAACTAGCTACAAGGCATGTAACAGATAGCAAAAGCATTCAACCTACACATGCTAGTTACCAGAAGCAATGGTGATGATTTTTCAATTTTAAAGCATAAAAGTCATGCATATGACAGATATCAGACATATCAAGTGAACTGAAGCAAAGCATGATCATCGACAAGTAATCAAAAGCATGTACCAGCTAGAATAAGTAAAGCAGTTCAATCATATAACAGAAGCAAGCTCAACGTGTGATATGTGGATATTAATGATATGAACACACACAAAAAAAGACTCAAGAAAAGAGTAAAGAAGAGAGAAAACTGACTCAAAATATCCGAAAAGGATACATAACACCCAAATCCCCTCGTAAACGCTCAAAAGTAGACTGATCTAGGGGTTTGGTGAAAATGTCAGCCAACTGATGATGAGTATCAACATGAATAAGGTCAATGACACCTTTCTCATATTGATCCAGCAGAAAGTGAAAGTGCACATCAATGTGTTTGGTTTTTGAATGGAGACAAGGGTTTTTCCCTACACTAATTGCGCTAGTGCTGTCGCAAAACAGTGGAACTCTGGTAGGAAAGAACAACCCAAAATCTCTCAAAGTGGAAATCATCCAAACCAACTGTCAGCAGCAGCTAGCAGCAGCTACATACTCAGCCTCAGTGGTTGAAAGTGCAACTCCAGACTGCTTTCGAGAAGACCAAGAGACAAGAGAAGAACCAAGAAACTGGCAAGTACCGGAAGTCGACTTGCGATCCAACCGGCACCCACCAAAATCAGTGTCCGAAAAGCCAGATAAATCAAGAGATGATGATGCTGAATAGTAAAGACCAAGATCAGGCGCATAGGTAAGATACCTGAAGATGCGCTTGATAGCCTGCCAATGAGACGCGCGTGGTGAAGACTGGAAACGCACGCAAAGTCCCACGGTGAACTGTATGTCTGGCCTCGTCGCCATCAAGTACAACAGCGAACCAATCATCCCTCGAAACTCTCTCTCATTGACCTTGACGTCGCTCTCGTCCTTGTCCAGGCCCCAGATGTTCCCATTGGGGTCATCTGAGGCTTTAGCTCTCCACCAAAGTCAAACTTCTTCAACATGTCTCGAGTATACTTACCCTGGTGGATGATGGTGCCATCCTTGGTCTGCTTGATCTGGAGACCTAGGAAGTACTTGAGCTCACCCATGAGGCTCATCTCAAACTCACTGTGCATCTGCTCAGAAAACTTGGACACAAGAACATCAGTAGTACCGCCAGAGATAATATCATCCATGTAAATCTGAGCGACTAAGAAATCTGAAGCATCTCTGAGCAAGAAAGAGTTTTATCCACAGAACCCATCACAAAGCCATTTCCCTACAAAAACTGCTTTAACCGGTCATACCAAGCCTAGGGGGCTTGCTTCAGACCGTATAAAGCTTTCTGCAGCTTAAAAACATGTCGAGGAAACTTAGGGTTCTCAAAACTGGGGGGCTGCCTAACATAAACCTCCTCCTCTATGTACCCGTTCAAAAAAGCACTCTTGACATCCATTTGAAAAAGATTAAAACCCTTCGAAGCGGCAAAAGCTAAGAGAATGCGAATGGACTCAAGATGGGCAATAGGGGAGAAAGTTTCTTCAAAGTCAATACCTTCCTTCTTGCAAAAATCCTGGCCAACCAGTCGAGCTTGTTGCGCACCACAACCCCATCTTCACCTTGCTTGTTCTTGAACACCCACTTGGTGCCTATGCGGTTGCATCTAGGTGGCAGCTCAACCAGTGTCCAAACATGAGTGCGGACAAAATTCACAAGCTCTTCTTGCATGGCATTAATCCTGTTTGAGTCAGAAAGAGCATGAGAAACATCTCTAGGCTCAAAAGATGCAACAAAAGCAGATTCAACAAACACAGCAAGTGAGTCAACAGAAGAACGCAAAGTCCTTGCAGACAAATCACCGATGATGAGCTCTGAGGCGTGATCGCGCTAAACTTCTCGGGATCCCTGGTGATCTGAAGTCACCTCACCAGAGTCAGCAGCTGGCACCTCTGGACTTGACTGAGGGGGATCGACCGAAGTGGAAGAAGTGATCAGAGGTCCGCCCTCGTCCTCTGTCGAAGTCTCAGAAGGTGTGGGTTCTACAGGCTGTGCAGAAGGCCCACCCTCATTAGTAGCTGGAGTGTCATCATCTTCCTCAAAGATCGACTCTCCGAGCTCACCATCTCCAGAAAGCTCAAAAGAAGGAGTCAAAGAAGGCAAGGACTCATCAAATGAAACCTCGCAAGTCTCGACAAGCTGCTGGGAGTCGAGATTCCAAACACGGAAGCCTCGAGAATGCAAAGCATAGCCAAGAAAAACGCCATCCCAGCAACGAGACTCAAATGTGTCCAAATTCCCACCCTTCTTGAGCACAAAGCACTTGCAGCCAAACGCTCGCAAGTGGCTCACCTTGGGCTGTCTGCCAAACCGCAACTCATATGAAGTCTTACCAAGGTAAGCTCTAAGAAAAATACGGTTGGCCAGATAGCAAGCCGTGTTCATGGCTTCAGCCCAAAAATGCCTAGGAGTCCTGTGCTCATCGAGCATCATCCTGGCCATCTCGACTAGCGTGCGGTTCTTTCATTCCACAACGCCATTATGTGGGGGAGTGTAAGGAGCAGAAAACTGATGGTCAAGATCCTGATCACTACAGAAACTGACGAATTGAGAGTTCTTGAACTCAGAGCCATTGTCGGAGTGAATTGCTCGCATCCGACCATTGTTCTCATTCTTCAGCTTCAAAATCAGGTCATGAACAAAATGAAAAGTCTCATCCTTAGACTCCAAAAGGAAAACCCACGAGAATCGAGAAAAATCGTCAACGATCACAAGTGCGTACCACTTCCCACCGACTGAGCGTAACCGAGCTAGACCGACAGTGTCCATGTGTAACGGCTCACCCGGATACGAAGTAATCACCTGAGTCCAAGGTGAGTGAGAAGCGGCAACCATTTTCCCATGACGACAGGGATGACAAACTAGATCCTTCTCCATTTTAAGCTTGGGCAATCCTCAGATGAGGTCCATAGAGCTCAACCTGACTAGCAGATCAAAACTCAAATGACCTAACCTCCTATGCCACTTCCAGAGCTTAGAGGAGGATCCAGCAATCAAACAGCGAGAAGGGCCAAAAGAACTAGAGAAGTCAATCCGAAAAACCTTACCAAAAGGTAAGATCTGGCAAATCAAAGACCCCTAGAATCAATCACAGAAGAACTGCCCTTCTTAAAACGAACCTCCAAATCATCCTCAAGAAGTTGCGAAACAAAAATCAAATTAAAGTTCAAATTTCCAACCAAAGCAACGTTCTTCAAAGAGAAATGATCAGAGATGCGAATTGAGCCAATGCCTTGTACCTTCCCTTGACCACTGTTCCCGAATGTGATGTACTCTTTGGAGCTCAGGGGAGTGAGACTGGAGAACCATCTGTGATGTCTCGTCATGTGGTGAGAGCATCCTGAGTCCATGATCCAAACGTCCTCCAGTCCCCGATCCTGCACAATCAGTGGTTGTAAGGGGGAGCAAATGGTACGGCACCAGGTTTAGCAAAAGAGCTAAACCAGTGTCGAGCCATCTACTCAAAAGACGGAAAGCATAAATCATCATAAGAGTTCAGACCAATACGCGGCTCAAAGCGTGGTCCTCGGTTCTGCCTAAAACCTCGGCCACGAGGTCCAGGACCGTAGCCAAAACGGCCTGGAGCTCTGCCGGAACAAGCACCACCATCTGGAGCACGGGCATGAAAGTCGTCTCCCCTACCACCACCTACACGACGCGGCCTGGCCTCCAGCCTCTCCCCGTGTCAAGGAACCCTCAGTCTACCACCCTGCTGGTAGAACTTCTTCTGGCCACCACGAGTACGCTCTACACTCTCAACCCGCTTGCTCCTGAAGCAAAACTCTGCAAGATGCCCGTCTCTCTGACAATACTCACAATGGTAGGTGGGCTTCTTGGGATGTGGTTGAGGCTTGGGGTTCTTGGACTTGGTGGTGTTTGGTGTAGTCTTCTTGGTGTGAGAGGGTCCAGGAAGAGAGTCAAGAGAAGTATGGAGGTGTTGGGCTTTGGAACCCAGATAGGCTTCTTTGGTGGAGCTTTGGGCTATTCTTGGAACACTCCATCCTTAAGCTGACAAGCTTGGAAAGACTCAGCGGAGTGAGTCATGGGGTATCTCTGCTCAGGAGTCATTTTACTCCACTCCACTGCCCGGCTAATGGCACTCTCAAAGTCAGACTTGGTGTAGCCTACCCCAAACCCATCCTGCCGCTTAAACTGTTGGATCATCATGCCGAGCTGTGGCTCTCTGGCACTGATCCAACTCAGGATTGAACGGAGGTAAAGGTTTTCATTCTGGGGATCAACAAGCTCCTATATCAAAGAAGCTAGAACCTCCACCTGAGACAAGCAGGTCTCACACTCTCTATCTACCTGGACAACTTCTCGGCTTTCAGCTTGATCAACTCCATTCCAAGAGACAAACAGTTCTCACAGATAGTGGGTGGAACTGACAGTGTCTCAAGCTCTAGCCTAGTCTGCGCCAGCTGAGCTCTCATTCTCTCCAAATCACCCAAATGCTCATCGCCCTTGGCTTTCAGCTCAGCCAAACTAGCTAGATGAGATGGGCAATCAACACATAGCACGACGACAGTGGCATGAGCATCTTTCAGCTCCAGCTGAGCACATTCAAGCTCAGTAGCCAAAGCGTCCCTCTCATCAACCCTTTCTGTGTACCTGGACTTCAGAGTCGACAGGTCACACAGAAGCACCTCACACTTTGGGCACTCACTGCTATCACCCAAGCAAGGGGAAGAAGGTAGACTCTCAATTTTACTATTGGCCATGGCAAGCTCACTTTCTAGTTCATCTATCCTCTTCTTAGCCCCCCTAAGCAGTTTTTCCCGATATTTTAACTCCTGACGATTGCTTTCAAGTAAATCAATGATTTCACGTTCATAAGATGATACCTTCTCATTTTCGTCATCGTCGGAGCCATCGGAGGAGCCCTTCTCTTCCTTATCCCCAAGAGCCATTAAGCAGAAGCTCTTGCGGGATCTTCGGCGTTGATGTGAGCGGCTCTTCGGTCTGTCCCCGAAAGCCATGAAGCATAGGTCCACCGGATCGTCCTTGTCCTTCCCCTTCCTGATGATGATCTCCTCATCGCTTGAGCTCGATTAAGAGGAAGAAAACGTGGAACGCTTGGAGTAGCTCTTCTCCATCTTGGCGAAGAAAGCCTTGTCGCGCTTCTTGTTCTCTCGCCGGTAGTCCTTCAGGGCGTTTCTAAAGAATCTGGTCTTTGGCTTGCCCTTGTTGAAGGAGGAGTTGTCGTGCTTGCCGGAGTCATGGAAGCCACCACTGGTGCCCTTCTTGTGACCATTGTGCCCTGGGCAATCGACGATGAAGTGTCCTGGGTCACCACACTCAAAGCACCAAGATTGCATGTCGTGTCTTTTGAACATTCTCTTGTCATAAACACGACGCACCCGGTTGTTAAAAACACACAAGTCATCATCTCCTAACGACTCGAGCTGATCCTCAGTGATAGACATCAAGGAGAACCCAGCAAAGCTCATAGAAGAGGGATCAACGGAAGGAGTAGCAAGGGCCAGGGTCTTTGATCTAGAGCCAGTGAGATTTTATCTCAACTGGGTATCAACCTCAGTGGCCTTCAGCTTGCTAAACAACTCAGAAATGGTCAAGGTATCATAAGATGTGCTCTCAATAATAGAGGATACCTTGATCTCCCAGATCTTAGGGTCCAAGGTATGGAGAACCTTGAGCACCTGCTCATGATATGAGACTAACTGAACACCCTCAGCCTTGTTGTCCCTAAGCTTGTTTATGATCGATTGAAAACGACCAAACAAACCTTCAACAGATTCACCCGACTTCTGTGTGAAATTATCATATTCACGCCGGTAGGTCTGATAGAGCCGAGCCTTGACCTGGGCTGTCCCCTCATGGTGTGCTTGGAGGGTAGCCCAGATCTCTCTCGCAGTGGTGAGATGGCTCACACGCTCAAATTCAGTGGGACCTAATAATCCAGAAAACAAAATGTTTGCCGCTTTGTTGTTGTTCAGATGCTGGGCGATAATACCAGGAGTATTGCGCTCAGCAACTGGCAATATGGTGAAGGTAGCATGAACACAAATGTCCCAGATGTCCGAGCTTTGGCTCATGAGGTAGGCTCGCATGCGAGTCTTCCAATAATTATAGCCATAAGCCTCCAAGGATGGGACCTTTCCAGGAGAA
The DNA here is from genome assembly GCA_019279435.1 of Zizania palustris. Classification (NCBI taxonomy): domain Eukaryota; kingdom Viridiplantae; phylum Streptophyta; class Magnoliopsida; order Poales; family Poaceae; genus Zizania; species Zizania palustris. The sequence goes on from JAAALK010000080.1 coordinate 74,704,744, forward strand.
GTCATGATCACTACTGGGGTTTAGAACCGGTCAAGGTATGGAAAACCCTAACCAGGCTCTGATACCACTTGTAGGACCGAAAGTAGCGACCAGAGGGGGGTGAATGGGCGCCTAAAAATTCTTTCGAATCAATGGCATGCTCCCAACACCCAACGCACCTCAAAAGACTTAGTAGAAAAAAACGTAAACAGATCGCCAAAGCCTAAAAGTATCTAGGCTAGAAACGACCGGTGTCCTAGATAAAGAAACACCAATACAGTGCTAATAGGCAGATAACAAAGCATTCAAAACATGGGTAGATCAAAGTTCTCAGAAACATATCATCACAGCCATTAAACTGAGGGTACGTAAATAGTGATGAAGAATTACTGTTCAAAGTTGTCTCCTGTTAGGAACTTGACGAAGCCTGCTTCGAAGTATGTGCGAAGCCTGAAGTTGTCGAGGGTTGTCGATCGAAGCCTGCCACGTCAAAGCCCGTGGGGTTGTGTCGAAGTCTGCTCCGAAGTCCTTTGTCGAAGGATGTAGTGGACGTGCCGAAGGTTGATGAAGTCTAGGCTAGTTCGGTGAAGAGTGTGGCAGAATGCGAAGCATGCTTCGGTGCGAAGTGTGAGGCTACCGAAGCCTGCTCCAAAAAGCGCACTTTGAAGCTATGAAGCTTAACACAAGAAAAATCAACTTCGAAGCTTAACAGAGAAAAGTCGAAGCCTGCAACGCAACCTTTGAAGCCAGATTGATCGAAGTATGACTACCGAAGTAATGACCTTCGAATCACAAGCCAACTTTGAATCGGAGTCCTCTGGTGCTTTTACACAAGAAACCGAAGCTAAGAAACACACTTCGAATCACAACCTCCGAAAGCACAGACTGAGAGACCCACAACCAGAAATGATGCAAGGCAAAATGCAGCACACTTCGAGCGAAGCTCACAGGAAGAGATTTGAGCAAAGGTGCTTCGCAAGAGACAGCGAGCAGGAAACACATGTGAGACTTCGGAGAAGGTAGTGCGAGGCAACGCCACACCGAAAATACTCCGAAGGTTGTATCGTCTTCGGATGACAGCACACTCAGCTTCGCAAGCGCAAACACCGAAGAGATAAAAATCGTTCGGACTTCTCAAGATCGCGTATACAACTGTAAAGCCTACGCCTGTCGAAGTCTATCCTCTGGATAAGTAAGAACAGCGAAGACTGCAAGGCTTACTTCGAAAAATAACAGAGCACAGACTCACTTCGCACAGAGAATATTTTACTGACAGAAAACAACCGCGAACCACCGAGCGATAGGCACAAACTATTTGTGAAAAACAAGGGCTAGAAAACTAGCATACTGTAGCTAGTAAATCTAGCTGTTCATAGGCCTACTGCAACTATGAGACAAGACAATACAGCAAGAAATAGTTGCTACTTCATGCAACAGGTCATGCCACAGATAAAAGCAACCAGGGAGAGATCGATTCGTAGAGAAGTGACCGTGCAATAGAAGAAGTAGATCGGCACGCAAACCGAGATGAATAAAACAACTTCACAACGTGAAGCTCTACGATTCAGAAAACAAAAATCACGAAACAGAAGAACTCGTGAAGAACAGAAAAGCTTACGGCGACGACGCTCGCACGGGAAGAAGCAGGGGGAAGACACCAAAAAGTGACCCAAACTTTAGTGCTGGATTAAAGTGAATTACAGAATTGGTAACCCTAACCCTAGGGATTGGGGCCCTATTTATAGGTAGCCCAATAGCCTAGGAATATTCCACCAGACCCTTAGGTTTTTTTACAGATGCTGAAATAAATGGAAAAGACCAAACTGCCCTTAGGATATTTTTACAGACTCGACTGACTGACTATGGGCCTAAGGACAAAATAGTAAACTCCTTTTTACAGATGACTTATCCGGAAGCGGAGCTTTTGTAGCGACTACGGCTTTGCCTCTGAACAGTCTGATTCGAGATCAACGGTTGTCAGTTTTGCGCCGAAACTGCACTACACCACAGCATAGAATTCCCTACAGATAAGTTGGTAGGGAAAACCACTTTTAGCGACCGATTGTTGGTCGGGAAAGAGTTTTCCCGACCAACCTTGTCGGTCACTAAAAGTTCGGTAGGCAAAGCTCTTTCCCGACCAACATTTTTTTGCCGACCAACTGTTGGTCGGGGATAAAAACTTTTACCGACCAACAAATTCTTTCCCGACCGACGTTCGTTTCCCGACCGACGGTTGGACACTAGACTTTTACCGACCGACTATCAGTAGGCATAGCTCAAAATCTTTTTCCCGACCAACAGTCTGATAGTGTGAAATTTTACCGACCAACACTTGACTATACTCTCATAGCCTATTGCCAACCAATCATCTCTCAAAACATAAGTGAACATAACTGACCATAATTAAACGAAGAATTGATAGTCAACCATACACGATCTTTTCATTGTATTGATTACTAAAAAATACAAGTTCATCCACCACTTAGTGTGAAAGTCATAATCATCCATAACAAGTTCACAAAAATAATCGGCCTTGATGATCCCAAACAATGGCTAGAAGGTCGTCTACCACGACATACATTAATCCAAAAAGCTACTAATCCATTCGCCCCCAAAATGGTAGCTTGCCTTTTTCCTTCCTACAAAACATGTCAATAAGATAAACCATGTCAATAGATCTATTACAAATCTAATATAAAGTCAATTCAGTTTAGCTCTAATTAAAGCTAGGGGATTGGGAATGTAGTGCGCGTGGAGAGCCAAATAAAAGGTTAGCCAAGTAACCTAGCATTATAGTTACAGGGAGTCGGAACAACTGAATGCAACCACTTCAACATGATGTGCAAAGATACTAAAGAGTAATCTAGTAAGATAGGTACATCATGCTATACTTTTTTATGATGTATGAATGGAATCACAGGTTTTGAATTCTGATTTCCTAAGTTCATCCTCTCCGAAACTGATAATTAACAGCATACACTATTCACCAACAAAAGCACAAATAGATTCTACGATACTTTCAGATTATGATAAGCAATGAATTCAAATGATATTTCAACCCACAACTGATTTACATGCTGAAACAAGAAAGTTAAATGCTAAACAAGTTTTGTCGACAACACTGTAGTGCATCAGAGAAACATCAAACTCCTAACTCTGAACAGAATCAATTTTACAGAGTTTTGCTCTCAACTTTGATTGAAAACTGAGTACAAACTGAGTGATTGCAAGGTGATATGGGCGTGCGATTGTGTGGCTGAAAAGCAAGAAGCTGTATAGAAACAGTGCTCCTGTCCATGATGTCCAATCCTTGCAATGTCTACTACAGCGAGACATTTTTCAGAAGAAAAGGGAGACATCTGAGCACATACTCCATCATTTAGTTTGCAAAATGCTTTTCATGTCACATCCATATGTTGCTTTGGAGGCACTATTGTATGTCTCTTGGATTAAGGATGAATACAAGAGAGGAAGCTACCATCAAATGGCATTATGTATGTTTTCATGATTGAACACATTCTAACTAAATATAGATGAACATGCATGCCTAACAGAAGACATGATGGGGCCAAACAAACAACAGAACAGCTGAGCTCCATCCACTAGATCCTAAAGAAATGCTTTTAGAGTACAAAGAAAAAACAGAGTGTAAAACCGAAGGCAATTAGAACGCATGAAACCAGCCATGTTCTTGTCACAAAAGTCTGTGATCACTAGCTTAATGGCTGCTACTACTACTTCACAGTCCACGCCCAAAAAGGGGGGCAAAGAATGAATTGGTTAAAAAGATTGATAAAAAATATTTTGCATTAAACGACAGATTAACAAGATGGCGATTAATGTTGGTTGGTCTGACAGATTGCAAATTTTTTTTTACATTTTACAACAATGAGAATGTCTGAATGTGTGCGTGTGTGTGTGTCGATGTGTCATGGAAGAAAATAACTTGGCGATCGATCGAACAATCGAAGAGACGTACCTGACGGCGGCTTCGGAGAACCGGCGATGCGGCTGGCGCTGGCGGAGGACGTGGAGGTCGCCGCCAGGGCAGAACTCGGTGAGGAGGCAGGACCAGCGGTCGCCCTCGGCGACGCCGTAGAGGCGCGGGAGGAAAGGGTGGTCGACGGCCTCGAGGATCTCGCGCTCGGTGCGCGCGCGGCCCTCCTTGTTCCTCCCCGCGAGCTCCTTCCTGTCCATCACCTTGGCGGCGACCAGCGCGGCCACGCCCCCACTCCCGCTCCCTCCGCCGTCGCCGCCCTTCCCCTTGACCTCGGCCAGGTAGACGCTGCCAATGTCCCCGGATCCGAGCCGCCGCACGAACCGCACGTCCGAGAGAGCGACGGTGCCGAAGCGCTGCGGCGCGGCGACGGCGGATTCTTGGCGGACCTCGGCGGACCTCGGCGGCAGCGGACGGCGGACACGGGCTCGCCGGACGGCGGATTCTTGGCGGACGGCGCAACCGGGGAGTTGGGATTCTTGGCGGTCCTGGGCAGATCTGTGGAAGAGAGGCGGCGGGTCTCAGGAGGGAATGAGGGATTCACGGGAATATACGGGATTGACTTAGGGTTTTGAAATTAAGCCCATTACCGACGGACGACATTTACCGACCAACGGTTCATCAGTAAAAACACTATTGCCGACCAGCTGTTAGACAATAAAAATATTTGCTTTACCGACCAACAGTCTGATATGATATGTAATTATTGCCGACCAACAATTTGTCGCTAGTTTTACTGACTAACTGTCGGTCGGTATATGTTAACTTTTCCCAACAGACGTTGGTAGGGAATTCTGTGCTGTGGTCTAGTGCTGACAAAGCGTCCACCGGCTTTGCACCAGGTACCCAGATTGGGCTGGCCGGATTCCGCAGCTCCCTCAGCCCGGTAATCACTCGCCGCCCGTGTACCTAAGTCAATCCTGGTCAACAGCCCAGTGGATCCTCTGCTGCTCCTAGCCCATGTACCCGGATTGGGCCAGCCCAACTTCGCGGCCCCTCTGCCCGATAGTCGCTCGCTGCCCGTGTACCTGAGTCACATGCGGCCCAGACGCAACAGGTCTTCTCTCTCTCTTCAGTCCTCTTTGACTATCGTTGACAATGACTCATCACATCTGGAGCCATGAGGCCCATGCTCTTCAGCATGGCTCCTTAGTGGTTAATTGTGTGTGTCCAAACTTAGATAATTAGATACATATTTATAGTTCGGAGACTTGCCGCCAAATTATTCTATATTATAAATGATTCTAGATCATCTTTATCTTCTATCACCTCTATCGGCTCCTTCATATCCGACCATGTTGTAACGATATGGACGGGCTTCTTTGACCACCTTTGACCATACTTCTTTGACTTCTCTTGACCATGCGTCATCCTTAGTAGGCCTTGGCTTTACCAAATCTTGGGAGCAACACATGTGCCCTAGTTTCGAAGCATTAAAGGGTAACCAATGCTTCAAAATTATTGGTCAGCATCACCTTCCCCACCATGTTCTTTCAAACGTCCCTTCGTAATGTCTTTTCAAATTTATCATTAGTAGCCGAAACCCTTCATTTTCTAGCACTTTATAAAACAATGCACAGGTTATCGACTCCATACCATATCATCCTTTCTTCTTCCTTTTTGCATCTTCTTATTCAGTCATTCATGACTGTGATGGATGTCGCCTTGTTTGACACATCTACTTTTCTTTGTGGACACATCGGGCCAGGCTTCATCCACATTGTTTTCAACTGGTACTCTTTAAACCAAAGGTTCTGTTGCCCAGAGGGGCGGTGAATGGGCACCTAAAAAATTCATGTGAATCAATGGCCTTTTCCCAACACCCAACGCACCTCAACAAACTATCAGCAGGAGCGAAAACATATCACAAATGCTAAAATAATCTAGCCTACAAATAACCGGTGTCCGAGATGAAAAGACACCAAAACAATGTTCAAAGGCAGATTAACAGATCATTCAAGACATAAGTATTTCATGCATCAGCAGAAGTACCATCACATGCAATCTATTCAAGTGCACGCAAAACGAGAAGGAATGTTACTGTTCAAATTTGTCTCCTAGTTGTTACTTGTCGAAGCCTACAAGCCTTCATTTCGAAGCGTACTTCGACGAAGCCACAATGAAGCTAAGCTTCGAACAGCGTTGGTTAGAAGCCTGCTTAGGCGAGGCCAAAACGAAGGCTTTCTCCGAAGCTTGTTTCAGCGAAGACACAGCGAAGCCAGCGGTGCCGAAGTCTGTGCTTCGAATCGGAACTTCGCACACCTGGCTCCGCACGAGACTGCGCACGTTCAAAGTGCCGAAGCCATAGCCAGTAGCCAAAGCCTGCTTCGATGATGAAGCCTGACTTCGCACGGACGTGACAATGCTCTGTGCTACTGTCACATTGAGAAGACAAAAGATTCCATGTGCAGAAGCAATACTGCATAGCCTAGAAGACTAGGTACTAGAAACCTACAAGCCTATGCGCAAAAACTCAAACAACTTATGTGTCACGCCATGTGCAGCAATGGATGCAGTTCTGCCTGGAGAAGAAATAGAGGCTGCTACAGAAGGAAAGACCGGCGGCGACAATGAACAGACGGTCGCCCAAGAACATCAAATAGTGGTGGCTCTACGCAGGAGGAAGACGAAGGAAACCCAAAAAGTGACCCAAAATTTTGTGAGATTAAACTTGATTTCAGAATGGGTAACCCTAACTCTAGGGATTGGGGCCCTATTTATAGGCAGCCAAATAGACTAGGAAAAATACCAAAAGAACCATAGGGTTTTTACAGACGCTGAAATAAAATGGAAAAGACCAAAATGCCCTTATGATTTTTTACAGACTCGACTGATAGACTGTGGTCCTAAAGGCAAAATAGTAAAATCCTAATTATAGATGATTTGTCCTGATGCGGAGCTTCGTAGCAGCTATGGCTTCGCCTTAGAACGGTTAGATCCAGATTGGGCCAGCCCGATTCTGCGGTTCCCTCAGCCCAGCAATCGCTCGCTGCTTGTGTACCTGAATCAATCCCGGTCAACAGACCAGTGGATCCTCTGCTGCTCCTAGCACATGTACTCGAATTGGGCCAACCCGACTTCGCAGCCTCTCTGCCCGACAATCGGTCGCTGCACGTGTAACTGTGTCACATTCGGCCCACGCACAGCAGGTCTTCTCTTCTCTTCATGTCCGCTTGACTTCCGTTGACAATCACTCATCACATCTAGAGCCATGAGGCCCATGCTCTTCAACATGGATCCTCAATCTCCCCCTTGATGAGTGCATTGTCAACACTCTCTTCGTCAGCTCTTCAGAACATGCAAGCACATGTGGAAACACGAAAACAAAACACAAGAAGACAAAAAAGAAGAAAATAAAATAAAAAAAAAGTTTAACCCTGATGACCAAAAGGCGAACAAAAACAGAACACGGTCATTATGGTTAACCAAAAATAAAGACTCAAAACAAGTGCAATCTCAGAATTATCAACAAGGATATCCAAAGAGTAAAGGAAAAAGAGACTAAAATTACCCCTGAAACAAATCCCAGAGAAAGCCAAAAGCCAAAAACTCCCCCTAAACTCTTCTAAAAGATCATCGAGTAACCCAAAATTTCTCCCCATTGTTGACAATTGGACTCATCAAGCGAGATAAATGCACTCTAAAGAGACACATACTCAAACTCCCCCTGAAATGTAGCTCCCCCTCAAATATGCAATGAATGCAAGTGGGGTGCAGGTGGAGTGTAAAAAGCATGCTTCTTAGATATGATTGACTGCAATTACAACATCTAGCAAGTATAGCAAAAGACATACTATCTAAGACATATGGCATGATCAGTGCAATAGATGATATCTAAATAAAGTCATTAGCACATATTTTCAATTTTTGCAAACAAAAGAATCACCACATTTTCTAGTTGACAAGAAAAGTAAAGCATGAGATGCAAAAATTAGCTGATATCTACCAAGATAAGCATTGACCAGAACAAAGTGCTTCAAGAAACTTGTTATCTTTTTAATTTCCAGGCTTTTTGTTTTCCTTTTTCATTTTGTCAGGGGTTATTTGCATGTCAACCTTATGCTAGCAGACCAAGTCAAGCTTAGGCCAGAACTGGACCATCAGAAGCTTAAGACATTGGTCTTGGCATACATTACACTATCCTAGTTCATACCAAAGTGCTATGGTATGTAGTCCAGAACAATGCAATGCGACAAAGCAAACCCACATGGATCTTTTCAACTTATGCGTAAAAAGGCATGGATATTTCATTTTCTGAATTTTTTATCATTTTTATAGCACATTTTCCATATTTAAAGCATATAGATGTCCAAGTTGCATATCTGCATCAAAGTAAGGATCTAGCTACAAGGCATGTAATAGACATCAGAAATATTCAACCTACACATGCTAGTTACCAGAAGCAATGGTGATCATTTCTCAATTTTAAAGCATAAAAGCCGTGCATATGATAGATATCAGACATATCATGTGAACTAAAGCAAAGCATGATCATTGACAGTTAATCAAATGCATGTACCAGCTAGAATAAGTAAAGTAGATCAATCATATAATAGGAGCAGGGTCAATGTGTGATATGTGAATATGCATGATATGAACACACACAAAAAGACTCAAGAAAAGAGTAAAGAAAGAAAATTGACTCAAAATATCCTAAAAATGATACACAACTCCCAAATCCCCTCGCAAACACTCAAAAGTAGACTAATCTAGGGGTTTGGTGAAAATGTCAGCCAACAGATGATGGGTATCAATATGAACAAGGTCAATGACACCTTTATCATATTGATCCCTCAGAAAGTGAAAGTGCACATCAATATGTTTGGTTTTTGAATGCAGACATGAGTTTTTCCCTACGCTAATTGCACTGGTGCTATCACAAAACAAAGGAACTCATCCAAAGCAACTGTGAGCAGCAGCTACATACTCAGCCTCAGTGGTAGAAAGCGCAACTCCAGATTGTTTTCAAGAAGACCAAGAAACAAGCGAAGAACCGAGAAACTGTCAAGTACCGGAAGTCGACTTGCGATCCAACCGGCACCCACCAAAATTAGCGTCCGAAAAAGCCAGATAAATCAAGAGATGATGATGCTGAATAGTAAAGACCAAGATCTGGCGCATAGGTAAGATACCTGAAGATGCGCTTGACAGCCTGCCGATGAGATACGCGTGGTGAAGACTGAAAGAGCGCACACAGTCCCACGACGAACTGAATGTCCGGTCTGGTCGCCGTCAAGTACAGCAGCGATCCAATCATCCCTCGATACTCTCTCTCGTTGACCTTGATGTCGCTCTTGTTCTTGTCCAGGCCCCCAGATGTACCCATTGGAGTCATCTGAGGCTTCAGCTCTCCACCGAAGTCAAATTTCTTTAGAATGTCCCGCGTGTACTTACTCTGGTGGATGAAGATGCCGTCCTTGGTCTGCTTGATCTGGAGTCATAGGAAATACTTGTGCTCTCCCATGAGGCTCATCTCAAACTCGCTGTGCATCTGCTCAAAAAACTTGGACACAAGCGCATTAGTAGAACCACCAAAAATGATGTCGTCCACGTAAATCTGAGCAATCAAGAAATCTGTTTCATCTCTGAGCAAGAAAATAGTTTTGACCATAGAACCCATCACAATGCTGTTCCCCATCAAAAACTGCTTCAACCGGTCATACCAAGCCCTGGGGTCTTGCTTCAGACCGTATAAAGCTTTCTGCAACTTAAAAACTTGTCGAGGAAACTTAGGGTTCTCAAAACCAGGGGGCTGCCTAACATAGACCTCCTCCTCTATGTACCCATTCAGAAAAGCACTCTTGACATCTATTTGAAAAAGCTTAAAACTCTTAGAAGCAGCGAATGCCAAAAGAATGCGAATAGACTCAAGATGGGCAATTGGGGCGAAAGTCTCCTCAATATCAATATCCTCTTCATGGAAAAAACCCTGGGCAACTAGTCGAGCTTTGTTGCGCACCACAACCCCATCTTCACCTTGCTTGTTCTTGAACACCCACTTGGTGCCTATGGGGTTGCATCTAGGTGGCAGCTCAACCAGTGTCCAAACACGATTGCAGGAAAAATTCTGAAGCTCTTCTTGCATGGCGTTTATCCAATTCGAATCAGAAAGAGCATGAGAAACATCTCTGGGCTCAGAAGAGGCAACAAAAGTAGATTCAGCAAACATAACAAGCGAGTCAACAGAAGAGCGCAAAGTTCTCTCAGTAAGATCACCGATGATGAGCTCTGAGGGGTGATCACGCTGAACTGCTCGGGATCCTAGGTGATCTGAGGTCACCTCACCGGAGTCAGCAGCTGGCACCTCTGGACTTGACTGACGGGGCTAGATCGAAGTGGAAGAAGTGATCAGAGGTTTGCCCTCGTTCTTAGTCGAAGTCTCAAAAGGTGTGGGTCTGCAGGCTGTGTAGAAAGCCCACCCTCATCGACAGTAGGAGCATCATCATCTTCCTCGAAGATGGACTCTCCAAGCTCATCATCTCCAGAAAGCTCAAAAGGAGTTAGTGAAGGCATGGACTCATCAAAAGAAACCTCGCAAGTCTCGACAAGCTGCTCGGAGTTGACGTTCCAAACACGGACGCCTCGAGAATGCAAACCATAACCAAGAAAGACTCCATCCCAGCAACGAGACTCAAACTTGTCCAAATGCCCTCCCTTCTTGAGCACAAAGCACTTGCAGCCAAACGCTCATAAGTGGCTCACCTTGGGCTATCTGCCAAATCGCAACTCATATGAAGTCTTACCTAAGTAAGCTCTAAGAAAAATGTGGTTCGCCAGATAGCAGGTCGTGTTCATGGCTTTAGCCAAAAAGCGTCGAGGAGTCCTATGCTCATCGAGCATCGTCCTGGCCATCTCGACCAACGTGCGGTTCTTTTGTTCGACAACGCCGTTCTGTGCGGGAGTGTATGGGGCAGAAAACTAATGATCAAGACCCTGATCACTGCAGAAGCTGACGAACTGAGAGTTCTTGAACCCAGAGTCGTTGTCAGAGCGAATTGCTCGCATCCGACCATTTTTCTCGTTCTTCAGCTACAAAATCAGGTTATGAACAAACTGAAAAGTCTCATCCTTAGACTCCAAAAGAAAACCCACGAAAATCAAGAAAAAACATCAACTATCACAAGTGTGTACCACTTCCCACCGATTGAGCATACCCGAGCTGGACCAATAGTGTCCATGTGTAATAGCTCTCCTGGATACGAAGTCATCACTTGAGTCACAGCTGTGTGAGAAACGGCAACCATCTTCCCATGATGACAGGGATGGAAAACTAGATCCTTCTCCATCTTAAGCTTGGGCAATCCTCAGATGAGGTCCATAGAGCTCAATCTGACTAGCAGATCAAAGCTCAAATGGCCTAACCTCCTATGCCACTTCCAGAGCTCAGAGGAGGATCCAACAATCAAACAGCTAGAAGGGCCAAAAGAACTAGAAAAATCAATGTGAAAAACCTTACTAAAGGGTAAGATGTGACAAACCAAAGATCCTCTAGAATCAACAATAGACGGCATGCCCTTCTTAAATCGAACCTCCAAATCATCCTCAAGAAGTTGTGAAACAAAGATCAAATTGAAATTCAATTTTCCAACCAAAGCAACATTCTTCAAAGAGAAATGATCAGAGATGCGAATTGAGCCAATGCCATGTACCTTCCCTTGACCACTGTTCCCGAAAGTGATGTACTCCTTGGAGCTCGGTGAAGTGAGGCTAAAGAACCTTTTGCGATGTCCCGTCATGTGGCGAGAGCATCCTGAGTCCATGATCCACATGTCCTCCATTCCTCGATCCTGCACGATCAGTGGTCGTAAGTGGGAGCAAATGGTCTGGTACCAAGTTTAGCAAAATAGCTAATCAAGTGTCGAGCCATCTTCTCAAAAGAAGGAAACAAGAAAGAATCATAAGAGTCTGGACCAAAACGCGGCTCAAAGCGTGGTCCTCGGTTCTGCCTAAAGTCTCGGCCACGAGGTCCAAAGTCGTATCTAGAACGACCTGGAGCTCTGCCAGAGCGAAAACCACCCACCGGAGGACGGGCATGAAAGCCATCTCCTCTACCACCACCTACACGACGTGACCTGGCCTCTAGCCTCTCCCTGCGTCGAGGGACTCTCAGTCTACCACCTTGCTGGTAGAACTTCTCCTGCCCACCTCGAGCTCTCTCTGCTCTCTCAACCCGCTTCCTTCTGAAGCAAAACTCCTCAATATGTCCGTCTCTCTGAAAATACTCACAGTGATAGGTAGGCTTCTTGGGATGTGGTTGAGGCTTGGGGTTTTTGGTCTTGGTGGTGTTGGGTGTAGACTCTTTGGTGTGAGAGGGTGTAGGTAGAGAGTAAAGAGAAGTGTGAAGTTCTTTAGGGTTTGGAATCCAGATGGGCTTCTTGGGTGGAGTTTAGGTTGTTCTTGGAACACTCCGTTGGGCTGACTGGCCTAGAAAGACTCCATGGAGTGAGTGTTGGGATATCTCTGCTCAGGAGTCATCTTACTCCACTCCACTGCCCAGCTAATAGCACTCTCAAAATCAGCCTTGGTATAGGTGTAACCTACCCCAAACCCATCCTACCTCTTGAACTGCTGGATCATCATGCCGAGTTGTGGCTCTCTGGCACTCACCCAACTCAGGATCTGATGGAGGTAAAAGTTCTCATTTTGAACATCATCTAGCTTCTCTCTCAAGGAAGCTAGCACCTCCACCTAAGACAAGCAGATCTCACACTCTCTATCAACTTAGATAGACTTCTCTGCTTTCAGCTTGATCAACTCCAATCTAATAGACAAGCAGTTCTCACAAACAGTGGGTGGAACTAACAATGTCTCAAGCTCTAGCCTAGTCTGCTCCAGTTCAACTCTGACTCTCTCCAACTTGCCCAACTTCTCATCACTCTTGGCTCTCAGCTCAGCTAGACTAGCTAGATGGGATGGGCAGTGAACACAGGGCACGCCGATAGTGGCATGAGCATCTTTCAGCTCTAGCTGAGCGCTCTCAAGCTTAGTGGCCAAAGCGTCTGTCTCATCAACCCTCTCTGTGTACTTGGACTTTAGAGTCGTCAGGTCACACAGTAACACCTCATAGTTGGGCACTCACTGCTACCACCCAAGCAAGGGGAAGAAGATAGACTCCCAATCTTGCCATTGGCCACGGCAAGCTCGCTCTCAAGCTCATCTATCCTCTTCTTAGCCCCTCTAAGCAGTTTCTCCTGATACCTCAACTCCTGATGGTTCTCTTCAAGTAAATCAATGACTTCTTGATCATAAGAGGATACCTTTTCATCGTCGTCATCGTCGGAGTTGTTGGGGGAGCCCTTCTCTTTCTTATCCCCAAGAGACATTGAACAGAAGCTCTTGCGGGATCTTCGGTGGTGATGCGAGCGGCTCTTCAGCTTGTCCCCAAACACCATGAAGCAGAGGCCCGCCGGATCGTCCTTGTCCTTCCCTTTCCTGATCACGATCTCCTCATCACTTGAGCTTGATGAAGAGGAAGAAGACGAAGACCGCTTAGAGTAGCTTCTCTCCATCTCGGCAAAGAAGGCCTTGTCTCGCTTCTTGTTCTCACGCCGGTAGTCCTTCAGGGCCTCTTGAAAGAATCTTGTCTTGGGCTTGCCCTTTGTGAAGGTGGATCTGTCATGCTTGCCTGAGTCATGGGAGCCACCACCGGTACCCTTCTTGTGACCATTCCACTTGGGGCAATCAGCGATGAAATGACCTGAATCACCACACTCAAAGCATCCAGATTTTATGCCGTGTCTTTTGAACATTAGCTTATCATAGACACGATGCACCTGGTTGTTAAACAGACACAGATCATCATCTCCTAGCGACTCAAGATGGTCCTCGGTGATAGACATCAAGGAGAACCTAGCACAGCTCAAAGAAGAGGAGTCAATAGAAGGTGTTGCAAGGGCCAAGGTTTTTGATCCAGAACCAGTGAGATTTGATCTCAACTGGATATCAACCTCTGTGGTCATGAGCTTGCTAAAAAGCTCTGCGATAGTCAAGGTATCATAAGTAGTGCTCTCAATGATAAAGGATTCCTGGATCTCCCAGATCTTAGGGTCCAAGGTATGGAGAACCTTGAGCGCCTGCTCATGATATGAGACCAGCTAAAATCCCTCGACCTTGTTGGCCCGAAGCTTGGTGATGATCGATTGAAAATGACCAAAAAAAGCATCAATAGATTCACCCGGCTTCTGTGTGAAATTTTCATATTCACGTCGGTAGGTGTGATAGAGCCGAGCCTTGACCTGGGTTGTCCCCTCATGGTGTGCCTAGAGGGTAGCCCAGATCTCTCTAGCAGTGCTGAGATGGCTCACACACTCAAACTCAGTGGGACCTAAACCAAAAAACAAAATGTTCACCACTTTGTTGTTGTTCTGATGCTGGGCGATTATCTCGGGGGATGTATGCTCAACAACAGGCAGTATGGTAAAAGTGGCGTGAACATAAACGTCCCAAATGTCCGAGCTCTATCTCATGAGATAGGCTCGCATGCGAGTCTTCCAATAAGTGTAGCCAAAAGCTTCCAGGGACATGACTTTGCTAGAAGAAGTCATGATCACTACCTAGGTTTAGAACCGGTTAAGGTATGGAAAAACCCTAACCAGGCTCTGATACCACTTGTAGGACCGAAAGTAGCGACCAGAGGGGGGGTGAATGGGCGACTACAAATTCTTGCAAATCAATGGCTGTAGGACCGAAAGTAGCGACCAGAGGGTGGGTGAATGGGCGCCTAAAAAAAATTCTTTCGAATCAATGGCCTGCTCCCAAACCCAACGCATTTAAAAAGAAAACTAAACAGCAAAGCGAGAACAGATTGACTAAGTCTGCAGATTCGAAGTCTGCTGATTCAGAGGTTGCAGATTCTGAGGTTGCAGATTCTGAGGTTGCAGATTTTGAGGTTGCAGATTCGAAGGTTGCAGATTCGGAGGTTGCAGATTCGAAGGTTGCAGATTCAAAGGTTGCAGATTCGGAGGTTGCAGATTCGAAGGTTGCAGATTCGAATGTTGCAGATTCGAAGTATGCAGATTCGAAGTATGCAGATTCGAAGGTTGCAGATTCGAAGTATGTAGATTCGAAGTATGCAGATTCGAAGCCTGCAGATTCGAAGTATGCAGATTCGAAGTATACAGATTCGAAGCTTGCAGATTCGAAGTCTGCTGATTCGAAGTCTGCTGATTCGAAGTCTGCAGATTCGAAGCTTGCAGATTCGAAGTCTGCTGATTCGAAGCCTGCTGATTCGAAGCCTGCAGATTCGAAGCTTGCAGATTCGAAGTCTGTTGATTCGAAGCCTGCTGATTCGAAGTCTGCAGATTCGAAGTCTGCTTCACAGAGTTGGACTTCACACAAGAAAAGGGACTTTGGCCCTGTCAATTCGATCAAAAAGCTACACAGTAAAAGCAAAAAGCTAGCACTAGAGTACTGTTGCTACAGTGTAGTAGTACTACTTGCAACAGCAAGAACTAGTACTACTTGAGTGAAGAACACAAGCAACAGAAAAAAATAGTGAACAAAAATGCACACGGTACACAGCGATTCAGATTCACAATAACCAAACGCACGCCTCGCACTCAACAGGGAACAAATCTTACTGCATTAATGAAGAACAAAATAAATGCAAGCAGTAGAACAAGCCTCTAGCGGCGCACAGAAATAGGAATAAGAGAGAGAGTGCGCAGGAGACAAAGTGACCCAATAGATTAAAAGTGAATTCTGGAAGGGGTAGTTCAACCCTAGGGATTTGGGGCCCTATTTATAGGCTGCCCAACACTAGGAATATTCTACCAGCCCTTAGGGTTTTACAGACGCAAGAATAAAGGAAAAGACTCTACTGCCCTTAGGTATTTTTACAGACACGACTGACTGACTGTGGGCCTAGAGTTACAGATGACTTATCCGGAAACTAAGCTTTCGTAGCGACTACGGCTTCTCTTCTGGACAGTCGGATACAAGATCGACGGTTGTCAGTTTTGCGTCGAAACTGACAAAGCCTCCACCGACTTTGCACCAGGTACCCGGATTGGGCCGGCCCGACTCCGCAGCTCTCTCAGCCCGGCAATCGCTCACCGCCCGTGTACCTGAGTCAATCCTGGTCAACAGCCCAGTGGGTCTTCTACTGCTTCTGGCCTATGTACCCGGATTGGGCCAGCCCGACTTCGCAGCCTCCTCTGCCCGACAGTCGCTCGCTGCCCGTGTACCTGAGTCACACGTGGCCCATGAAACAACAGATATCTTCTTCTTCTGTCCTCTTTGACTATCGTTGACAATGACTCATCACATCTGGAGCCATGAGGCCCATGCTATTCAGCATGGCTCCTCAATCTCCCCCTTGATGAGTGCATTGTCAACACTCCTCTTCTTCAACTCTTCAGCACCTGCGAACAAATGTGGAAACACAAAAACAAAACACAAGAAACCCTAATGACCAAAAGACGAACAATAGCCAAAACGATCATTATGGTTAACCAAAACGTAAAAGCTCAAAAATGAGTGCGATTTCAAAACAACAGGGATATCAACAGAGTAAAAACTCACCCTTAAACTCTGATCCCAAATTTTCTCCCCCTTGTTGACAAGTGAACTCATCAAGCACTCAATAGAGACACAGACTCCCCCTGAAATGCAACTCCCCCTCAAAATATGCAGTGAATTCAACTGGAGTGCATAAGGAGTGTAGAAAGCATGCTTCTCAAATATGATTGACTGCAATTACAGCATCTAACAAGTATAGCAAAAGAGATACTGTCTAAGACACATGGCATGATCAGTGCAACAGATGATATCTAAAGAAAGTCATTAGCACGCATTTTTCAGTTTTTGCAAACAAAAAGCATCACCACATTTTCCAGTAAACAAGCAAGGTAAAGCATGAGATGCAAAAGCTATCTGATATCTACCAAGATAAGCATTATCCAAAACAAAGTGCTTCAGCAAACTTGTTATCATTTCATTTTTCAGGCTTTTTCTCTTTTCTTTTTCATTTTTGCCAGGGGTTATTTGCATGTCAAACCTTATGCTGACCGACCAAGTCAAGCCTAGGCCAGAACTGGACCATCAGAAGCTTAAGACATTTGGTCTTGGCAGACACTACACTGTCCTAGTTCATACCAAAGTGCTATGGTACGCAGTCCAGAACAATGTAATGCGACAAAACAAACCCATCTGTATCTTTCAAGTTATGCATAAAAAGGCATGGAATTTACATTTTTCTTGATTTCTATCATTTTTAACGCACATTTCCATGTTTTAAAGCAGAAAGATGTCCAAGTTGCATGTTTGCATCTAAGTCAGGAACTAGCTACCAGGCATGTTAACAGATAGCAAGAATATTCAGCCTACGCATGCTAGTTACCAGAAGCAATGGTGATCATGTTTTCAAGTTTAAAGTAAAAAGCCATGCATATGACAGATATCAGACATATCAAGTGAACTGGACCAAAGCATGATCATTGACAAGTATTCAAGAGCATGTACCAGCTAAAATAAGTAAAGTAGTTCAATCATATAACAGAAGCATCTCTAAGGTGTGATATGTGAATATGCAAGATATGAACACACACAAAAAAAAAGACTCAAGAAAAGAGTAAAGAAGAAAGAAAACTGATGCAAAATATCCTAGAAAGGATACACAACACCCAAATCCCCTTGTAAACGCTCAAAATTACACTGATCTAGGGGTTTGGTGAAAATATCAGCCAACTGATGATGGGTATCAACATGAAAAAGGTCAATGACACCTTTCTCATATTGATCCCGCAAGAAGTGAAAGCGCACATCAATATGTTTGGTTTTTGAATGGAGACATGGGTTTTTCCCTACACTAATTGCACTGGTGCTGTCACAAAACAAAGGAACTCTAGTAGGAAAGAACAACCCAAAATCTCGTAGAGTGGAAATCATCCAAACCAACTGTGAGTAGCAGCTAGCAGCAGCTACGTACTCAGCCTCTGTGGTCGAAAGAGCAACTCCAGATTGCTTTCGAGAAGACCAAGAGACAAGAGAAGAACCAAGAAACTGGCAAGTACCGGAAGTCGACTTGCGATCCAACCGGCACCCACCAAAGTCGGCATCCAAAAAGCCAGATAAATCGAGAGAAGATGATGCTGAATAGAAAAGACCAAGATCGGGCGCATAAGTGAGATACCTGAAGATGCGCTTGATAGCCTGCCGGTGAGACGCGCGTGGTGAAGACTGGAAGCGCGCGCACAGTCCCACGGCGAACTGAATGTCTGGTCTGGTCGCCGTCAAGTACAGTAGCGAACCGATCATCCCTCGAAACTCCCTTTCATTGACCTTGACACCGCTCTCATCCTTGTCCAGACCCCCAGAAGTGCCCATCGGGGTCATCTGCGGCTTCAATTCACCACCAAAGTCAAATTTCTTTAACATATCACGAGTGTACTTACCTTGGTGGATGAAGGTGCCGTCCTTGGTCTGCTTGATCTGGAGCCCTAAGAAGTACTTGAGCTCACCCATGAGGCTCATCTCAAACTCGCTGTGCATCTGCTCAGAAAACTTGGACACAAGAGAATCAGTAGTACCGCCAAAGATAATATCGTCCACATAAATCTGAGCGACTAAGAAATCTGAAGCATCTCTGAGCAAGAAAAGAGTTTTATCCACAGAACCCATCACAAAGCCCTTCCCCAACAAAAATTGCTTCAACCGGTCATACCAAGCCCTGGGGGCTTGCTTCAACCCGTATAAAGCTTTGCGCAACTTAAAAACATGTCGAGGAAACTTAGAGTTCTCAAAACCGGGGGGTTGCCTAACATAAACCTCCTCTTCTATGTACCCGTTCAGAAAGGCACTCTTGACATCCATTTGAAAAAGCTTAAAACCCTTCGAAACGGCAAAAGCTAGAAGAATACGAATGGACTCAAGACGGGCAACAGGAGCGAAGGTTTCTTCAAAGTCAATACCTTCCTTCTGGCAATAACCCTGGGCAACTAGTCGAGCCTAGTTGCGCACCACAACCCCATCTTCACCTTGTTTGTTCTTGAATACCCACTTGGTGCCTATGGGGTTGCATCCTGGTGGCGGCTCAACTAATGTCCAAACCCGATTGCGGACAAAGTTCTCTAGCTCTTCTTGCATAGCATTAATCCAATTAGAATCAGAAAGTGCTTGAGAAATGTCTCTGGGCTCAAAAGATGCAACAAATGCAGATTCAGCAAACACAGCAAGAGAGGTAGAAGAACGCAACGTTCTCTCAGTCAGATCACCTATGATGAGCTCTAAGGGATGGTCACGCTGAACTGCTCGGGTTCCCTGGTGATCAGAAGTCACCTCACCGGAGTCAGCAGCTGGCACCTCTGGACTTGACTGAGGGGGCTCGTTCGAAGTGGAAGAAGTGATCAGAGGTCTGCCCTCGTCCTCAGTTGAAGTCTCAAAAGGTGTGGGCTTTGCAAGGGGTGCAGAAGGCCCACCCTCATTAGCGGCTGGAGTATCCTCATCTTCCTCGAAGATGGATTCTCCGAGCTCACCATCAGAAGGCTCAAAAGAAGGAGTCAAAGAAGGCAAGGACTCATCAAATGAAACCTCACAGGTCTCGATAAGCAGCTGGGATTCGAGGTTCCAAACACGTAAGCCTCGAGAATGCAATGCATAACCAAGAAAAACACCATCCCAGCAACGAGACTCAAACTTATCCAAATGCCCTCCCTTCTTGAGCACAAAGCACTTGCAGCCAAACGCTCGCAAGTGGCTCACCTTGGGCTGTCTGCCAAACTGTAGTTCATATGATGTCTTACCAAGGTAAGCTCTAAGAAAGATGCGGTTGGCCAGATAGCAAGCCGTGTTCATGGCTTCAGCCCAAAAACGCCTAGGAGTCCTGTGCTCATCGAGCATCGTCCTGGCCATCTTGACTAGCGTGTGGTTCTTTCATTCCACAACGTCGTTCTGTGGGGAGTGTAAGGAGAAGAAAACTGATGGTCCAGACCCTGATCACTACAGAAGATGATGAACTGAGAGTTCTTGAACTCAGAGCCATTGTCGGAGCGAATTTCTCGCATCCGACCATTGTTCTCATTCTTCAGCTTCAAAATCAGGTCATGAAAAACTGAAACGTTTCATCCTTAGACTCCAAAAAGAAAACCCACGAGAATCGAGAAAAGTCGTCAACAATCACAAGTGCATACCACTTCCCATCGACTGAGCGTACCCGAGCAGGACCTACAGTGTCCAAATGTAAAAGCTCGCCCGGATACGAAGTCATCACCTGAGTCACAGGCGAATGAGAAGCGGCAACCATTTTCCCATGATGACAGGGATGACAAACTAGATCCTTCTCCATCTTAAGCTTGGACAATCCTCGGATGAGGTCCATAGAACTTAACCTGACTAGCAGATCAAACTCAAGTGACCTAACCTCGTATGCCACTTCCAGAGCTCAGAAGAAGATCTAGCAATCAAACAACGAGAAGGGCCAAAAGAACTAGAGAAGTCAATTCGAAAAACTTTACCGAAAGGTAAAATCTCGCAATCAAAGACCCTCTAGAATCAACCACAGAAGAATTTCCCTTCTTAAAACGCACTTCCAAACCATCCTAAAGAAGTTGCGAAACAGAAATCAAGTTGAAGTTCAAATTTTTAACCAAAGCAACATTCTTCAAAGAGAAATGATCTGAAATGCGAATTGAGCCTATGCCACTTACTTTCCCTTGACCGCTGTTCCCGAACGTGATGTATTCTTTGGAGCTCAGGGGAGTGAGACTTGAGAACCATCTGCGATGTCCCGTCATGTGGCGAGAGCATCCTGAGTCCATGATCCAAACATCCTCCAGTCCCCGGTTCTGCACAATCAGTGGCTGTAAGTGGGAGCAAATGGTCCGGCACCAGGTTTAGCAAAAGAGCTAAACCAGTGTCGAGCCATCTGCTCAAAAGATGGAAAGCGAAAACCATCAAAAGAGTTTGGACCAAAACGCGGCTCAAAGCGCGGTCCTCGGTTCTGCCTAACCCTGCGGCCACGAGGTCCAGAACCGTAACCAACACGGTCTGGAACTCTGCCGGAATGGACACCACCAACTGGAGCACGGGCAAGAAAGCCGTCTCCTCTACCACCACCTACACGATGCGGCCTGGCCTCCAGCCTCTGCCCGCGCCGAGGAACACGCAGTCTACCACCCTGCTGGTAGAACTGCTCCTGATCACTACGAGCCCTCTCTGCTCTCTCAACCCGCTTCCTCCTGAAGCAGAATTCCGCAAGATGCTCGTCTCTCTGATAGTACTCACAATGATAGGTGGGCTTCTTGGTATGTGGTTGATGATGAGGACATCACTTCACATGATACACACATGGAGCCTCCACCTACAATTCAACTACAAGGACCAATCACACGCGCCCGTGCCCGTCGCTTGAACCATGAGGTTAATTCGTTCCTTAGCAACTTTGATTATATTTGTTTGGATGGGATGCTACTGAATACTAGTGATATTTTGTTGCTTAGGAACATGGGAGATGGAATAGGAGAGTTGGAGTTGAAGACAGAGCCGCACGGATGATTTGAAGTCAAGAATTCGCTGGTTCGGACTACATCGACCACCATTCACCAAAATGGGCATAACTTCCTCATACGAAGTCCGATTGGCGCGTTTTTTGACTTTTTGGAAAGCTGAGGACAAGACGGATCTTTTGCCGTTGGTTTCACCTCATTTGGAGTCTCGAGTCGTCCTGTGTATTTAAAACAGTACTGCGTGACAGAACTGGGCCATGTTGGCCCATAGTCTGAGTCTGTACGTCTTCTAGCCCACAGCCCATGTCTATTTCGCCTTCCACAGGCCGCCGCCCTATATATTCTCACGCCAGCCACTTCTAGGGTTAGGTTTGCTTTGTTGCATCTACACTGTTGTGTTTAGATCCTGCCTCTTGCACCGGACCGATTGGCTGCTGCATTGGCGTTTGTGAAACCTCACCTTATCTTCGTTTGTCTGTGATTTGGCATTCGATTTGTATCCTTCCTGTTCTTGCTTGTGTTCTTGGGTTCGCTTGCAGGAATTAGCCTTCGTGGCGAGGTCAATCGCGTTCTGCGTGGTTGATAACCAACGGAGACAGTGGTGTAACGATTGCAAGGTTTTGATCCGCCGGACCGGAGCCTTGGATCGCCAACGTCGAGATTCTCCACCAACCCAAGTTTATCCCTTACCTAGCGGAAGATCGGGACCACTCCCCCATCAGCTGGTATCAGAGCTCAGATTTCCCGTTAGGTAATCTCGATCTGCTTTTGTTTTACCCAGAGTCCAGAAAACCGCACCAAAAAAATTCCCCACCGAGAACCCCTTTGTGCCTTGCGATTTTAATTTCAGTTTTAACTTTGTTGAGTTCGTGTTCTTGGTCGAGTCTTGTTGCTGGTTTAGTCATCCCTCTGTGTCGTTTGAGTAGTAGTTGTTCTTGTGTCTCAGAAAAAAATTTCCCCACCGAAACCCCCCCCCCTTCCGCAACCCTATTTGTTTTCCACATCTGCTCTTTGTGACCCCCCTTCAGTAAAACAGGCATAACTTTTCGCTCGTTTGGCAGAAAAATCTGAAATTTTTTGAGCGTGTTCCTGATCCAATTTGGAGGGTACCCTAACCCTCAAAGGTCGGTTAGCCCTCACCAAAATCGCCAAAAAAATCAGGAAGATAAAGAAAAAAATTGGACAAAGTTTTTGCTCACCGGATAGCGAACTTGTTTGAATTTTTGCAAGCCACATCCCACCTCAGTTGTAGGTGCCAATTTTTGTGGTTGCATCTCTGGTCATCCTTGTTTCAAAAAAAAATAGAGTGAAAAAAAAAGAGAAAAAAAAATAAAAAAAAAAGAGAAACAGTCCTGTTAGTTGCTTGTCCGAACTCTTGTCCGAACTCCTATCCGAACTCTTGTCCAATCTGAGGCAGTCTTTGGCTGTTTGTTGCTTGTCCGATCTCTTGTCTGAACCTTTGTCCGAACTCTTGTCCGATCCCTTGTCCGATCCGAGCAGCAGCAGAAAAAAAAAATTGTGCACATACCCTTGTCCGATCACTTGTCCGATCTCTTGTCCGATCACTTGTCCGATCTATAGAGAGCTGATTTTGACCTGTTTTTGCTTCTTTTTGGATTTTTGGGCACATAGTTTCCCTCTATTACTTGAACTTTCACTTTGGGAGCACTACGGTCAGCAACTTTGACGAGTACTTGGGAATACTTATTGAACTTGGTTTAACTGTTATTATTATCGCTAATCCTTGCTACTCACTTGCCTTCCAAGCTACACATTTCTCTTGGTCAGGACAGGTTCATTCCTTGCAATTGCCACCACCCTCCACTTGGTTCATCACCTGTAGGCCGGTGACCTCCCTGCGGCGTGGTAAGAACACTTGCAAGCGTGGGTAAGGTGCTTGACGGATTGCTTCCACCCCACACCCACCACCACACCTAGCTGTTTTCCATCAGGATTTTTCTTTGTTGTTTTGTCTTTCACTAACATGGCAGATAACAGTGGTACCCCTCCATCTGATTTTAATGAATGTGTCTCACGACGTGCTCTACTAGAGTCTCAGCGGCAGACCCAACATTCCATCGAGCGTCTCGCACGTACTGTGGCTGACCTAGTAGACCGGATGACTGCCTTGGAAACACGCTTGCCTGCTGCACGAGCCAACAATGACCATGTTGAAGAGGAAGACGACCATATTGAAGAGGAAGACGACCTATCCTATGCTGGGAACAATGGCATTGGAACTGATGAGGCTGCACATCATCGCTTTCAGTTCAACCGTCAAGGTATGGGCGGCCACCGCAACCGCCCTCCACGAGGTAACAATGACAACCACAGGAACAATGACCCCTATTCCAAGGTAAAATTTTCAGTACCTCCTTTTGCTGGCACCTATGATCCAGATGCATATTTAGATTGGGAGATGTCAGTCGAACAAAAATTTAATGCTCACATGGTTCCTGCTATCCACCGTGTGCGTTTAGCTACTAGTGACTTCACTGGATATGCTCTTCTTTGGTGGACTGAAATAGTTCAGGTTGGCAATGAACCACAAACTTAGGATATGTTAAAACGGCAAATGCGTGGTAGATGGGTCCCTCCTTCATATAAACGTGATTTGAGAAAAAAATTGCAGCGCCTAAACCAAGGAAATAAATCGGTAGAGGAGTATTATCAGGAGTTGCAAATAGGTTGCATGCGTGCTGAAATTGAGGAGGACAATGAGGATAAAATGGCCCGTTTTTATGGTGGTTTAAGACGTGAAATTCAGGATATCATTGATTATAAAGAATACAATACTATCACTCGTCTTTTCCACCTTGCTATGCTTGCAGAAAAAGAATTGCAGGGTCGCCAACAACCACAACGCAGCATGAGGACCAACATTGGTGGTGCTACTTCACGCTCAAGTGGGCAGCAGCAACGACCACCCGCACCCCCTTCTCGACCGGCGGCTACATCAGCACCCTATACATCTACAGCCCAGGTTGAGAGTTCCAAGACTGCAGCAACCAAGGCGCCAGCCAAGCCCACCTCCTCGGCAGCCTCTACTGCACGTTCTGCAGCGATCCAGTGTCACAGATGCAAAGGATTTGGCCATGTGATGAAAGACTGCCCTAGTCAGCGGGCTTATATTGCTACGGAAGACGGTGGCTACGTAAGTGCTAGTGATGTTGAAGATGAATATGCACTTGCTGCTAACATTGCAGGAGATGATGATACATCCGAGGATGACGCTGTTTTTACATCGGATACCTATGCCGACCATGAAGCACTTATTGTACAACGTGTTTTAAGCACTCACATGGAGCAGGACGACCGGGCACAACGGAACAATCTGTTTCAGACCTTCTTCTTCGTCAATGACCGCCGTGTACGTGTCATCATCGACAGCGGTAGTTGCAACAATTTGGTGAGCCTCGACATGGTAACGAAGCTTCAACTTCCCACACGTGCGCATCCACACCCTTACCATGTGCAGTGGTTCAACAATAGCGGTAAGGTCAAGGTAACACAAACTGCTCACATCAAATTTGCCATTGGTACATACTTAGGAGTTGCTGATTTTGATGTAGTACCAATGCAAGCATGTTCTCTATTACTTGGTAGACCTTGGGAGTATGATACTGATGCTACACACCATGGTAGGAGCAATAAGTATACGTTTATGAACAAAGGAAAGAAAGTTACATTGCTTCCTATGACTCCTGCTGAAATTGTAAAATTTGAACAAGAAAAACATGCTAGGGATGCACAAAAGAGCAAACAACCTTCTGAAAATCAGCAAGTAGCTAAGACGTTTTTGAGGCAACAGAAAGATAAAATTGCTTCTCCTTCTTCATCTCAAGTTATTAATCTGAAAGGACATGTCATGCTTGCAACTAAAACTGACCTTGCTGAAATTTGTGATGATACTCCCTTGCTATACGGCTTGATTTGCACAAACGTGTTGTTTTCACTTGCGAACATTCCTAGCTCTGTTCCTGTTGCAGTCACTGACCTTTTGCAGGAGTTTAAAGATGTTTTTCCTGCTGAGATACCACCCGGGCTGCCACCGATACGCGGCATCGAGCACCAAATTGATTTGGTCCCGGGAGCGTCTCTTCCTAATCGTGCAGCGTACCGTACCAATCCGGAGGAGACAAAAGAAATTGAGCGCCAAGTACAGGACCTTCTTGATCGTGGGTACGTCCGTGAAAGCCTTAGTCCTTGTGCAGTACCCGTTCTTTTGGTACCTAAGAAAGATGGTAGTTGGCGCATGTGTGTTGATTGTCGTGCTATTAATAATATCACCATTCGATATCGACACCCTATTCCTAGATTGGATGACATGCTTGATGAGCTTAGTGGTGCCATTATCTTTTCTAAGATCGACCTCCGTAGTGGCTACCACCAAATTCGCATGAAACTAGGTGATGAATGGAAAACTGCTTTTAAAACAAAGTTTGGATTCTATGAGTGGCTTGTCATGCCTTTTGGACTTACTAATGCACCTAGTACCTTCATGCGCTTGATGAATGAAGTCCTACGGCACTTTATAGGACGCTTTGTGGTTGTATACTTTGATGATATCTTGGTTTATAGCAAGTCTCTCACTGAACGCGTTGAACACCTACGTGCTGTTTTTTTTGCCCTCCGTGAAGCTAGAATGTTTGGTAACCTTGAGAAGTGCACGTTTTGCACGGATCGAGTTGTGTTTCTTGGCTATGTTGTCACTTCACAGGGTATTGAGGTCGACGCGGCAAAGGTATAAGCCATCAACAGCTGGCCGCAACCCCAAACTATCACACAAGTACGTAGTTTTCTTGGTCTTGCAGGTTTCTACCGGCGTTTTGTGAAAGATTTCAGCACCATAGCCGGTCCATTGCATGAGTTGACCAAGAAGGGAATTACTTTTGCGTGGGAGCCAGCACATGAACAAGCTTTTGCCACACTCAAAGATCGTCTTACACATGCACCTCTACTTAAGCTACCCGACTTCAGTAAGCCTTTTGAGTTAGAATGTGATGCTAGTGGGTTGGGATTAGGAGGTGTGCTGCTGCAAGGAGGTAAACCCGTGGCCTATTTTAGTGAGAAATTACATGGCCCACAGTTGAACTATTCTACCTATGATAAGGAATTATATGCCTTAGTGCGTGTGCTTGAAACTTGGCAACATTACCTTTTGCCTAAGGAGTTTATTATTCATTCGGATCATGAAGCATTGAAGCATATACGTAGTCAAGCAAATCTGAATAAACGACATGATAAATGGGTAGAATTTATTGAAACTTTTCCATACATCATTAAGCATAAGAAAGGGAAAGATAATGTGATTGCGGATGCTTTGTCTAGACGTTATACATTGCTTTCTCAACTTGATTATAAGATCTTTGGTTTAGAAACATTGAAGGACATGTATGCTACTGATTTGGACTTCAAAGATGCTTTTGCAAATTGTACAGATGACCGTGCTTGGAACAAATATGTGCTGAATAATGGATATCTTTTTCGTGCTAACAAGTTATGTGTGCCGGCTAGCTCTCTTCGCTTGTTGTTATTGCAGGAAGCACATGGTGGTGGTTTGATGGGTCATTTTGGATCAAAGAAAACCGAAGATGTGCTGTCCACCCACTTCTATTGGCCTAAGATGAGACGAGATGTTGAGCGCTATGTGGCACGATGCACTACTTGCAATAAAGCTAAGTCCCGACTAAACCCACATGGTCTTTATATGCCTCTGCCCGTTCCTAGTGTACCTTGGGAGGATATTTCTATGGATTTTGTGTTAGGGTTACCTAGAACTAGGAGGGGGAGAGATAGTATTTTTGTGGTGGTAGATCGTTTCTCTAAAATGGCGCATTTTATACCTTGTCACAAGAGCGACGATGCTACAAATGTTGCTGATTTGTTTTTCAGAGAGGTCGTACGCTTGCATGGAGTTCCCAATACCATCGTTTCAGATCGTGATGCCAAATTCTTAAGTCATTTTTGGAGGACGTTGTGGCATAAGTTGGGGATGAAGCTGCTGTTTTCTACTACTTGCCACCCCCAAACGGATGGACAAACGGAGGTCGTCAACCGCACATTGTCCACCATGTTGAGGGCTGTTTTGAAGACCAACTTGAAGCTTTGGGAAGAGTGTCTACCTCATATTGAGTTTGCATATAATAGGTCAGTACACTCCACTACTAAGGTAAGTCCGTTTCAAGTGGTCTATGGTTTTAATCCGCGTGCTCCTATTGATTTGCTACCATTACCACCATCTGAAAACTTGAATTTTGATGCTACTACACGTGCTGAATTATTACTTAAGATGCATGAAACTACTAAAGCAAACATAGAGAAAATGAATGAGAAATATCGTGCTTATGGTAGTAAGGGTAGAAAAGAGATAACATTTGAACCGGGTGATCTTGTTTGGTTGCACTTGCGCAAGGATCGTTTTCCTGATTTACTAAAGTCTAAATTGATGCCCCGTGCTGATGGTCCTTTCCTTGTGCTTGAGAAGATAAATGACAATGCATATAAGCTTGAGTTGCCTGCAGCTTTTGGGGTTAGTCCCACATTTAACATTTAAGATTTAAAGCCCTATTTGGGAGATGATGATGAGCTTGAGTCGAGGACGACTCCAATTCAAGAGGGGGAGGATGATGAGGACATCACTTCACATGATACACACATGTAGCCTCCACCTACAATTCAACTACAAGGACCAATCACACGCGCCCGTGCCCGTCGCTTGAACCATGAGGTTAATTCGTTCCTTAGCAACTTTGATTATATTTGTTTGGATGGGATGCTACTGAATACTAGTGATATTTTGTTGCTTAGGAACATGGGAGATGGAATAGGAGAGTTGGAGTTGAAGACGGAGCCGCACGGATGATTTGAAGTCAAGAATTCGCTGGTTCGGACTACATCGACCACCATTCACCAAAATGGGCATAACTTCCTCATACGAAGTCCGATTGGCGCGTTTTTTGACTTTTTGGAAAGCTGAGGAGAAGACGGATCGTTTGCCGTTGATTTCACCTCATTTGGAGTCTCGAGTCATCCTGTGTATTTAAAACAGTACTGCGTGACAGAACTGGGCCATGTTGGCCCATAGTCTGAGTCTGTACGTCTTCTAGCCCACAGCCCATGTCTGTTTCGCCTTCCACAGGCCGCCGCCCTATATATTCTCACGCCAGCCACTTCTAGGGTTAGGTTTTGCTTTGTTGCATCTACACTGTTGTGTTTAGATCCCGCCTCTTGCACCGGACCGATTGGCTGCTGCATTGGCGTTTGTGAAACCTCACCTTATCTTCGTTTGTCTGTGATTTGGCATTCGATTTGTATCCTTCCCGTTCTTGCTTGTGTTCTTGGGTTCGCTTGCAGGAATTAGCCTTCGTGGCGAGGTCAATCGCGTTCTGCGTGGTTGATAACCAACGGAGACAGTGGTGTAACGATTGCAAGGTTTTGATCCGCCGGACCGGAGCCTTGGATCGCCAACGTCGAGATTCTCCACCAACCCAAGTTTATCCCTTACCTAGCGGAAGATCGGGACCACTCCCCCATCAGTTGAGGCTTGAGATGTTTGGGCTTGGTAGTGTTTGGTGTGGTCTTCTTGGGTTGAGAGGGTCCAGGAAGAGAGTCTAGAGAAGAGTGGAGATGTTTGGGCTTAGGAACCCAGATAGGCTTCTTGGGTGGAGCTTTGGGTGGTTCATGAATCACCCCATCCTTGGGCTAACAAGCCTGGGAGGACTCAGTGGAGTGAGTCTTGGGGTATCTCTGCTCAGGAGTCATTTTACTCCACTCCACTGCCCGGCTAATGGCACTCTCAAAGTCAGCCTTGGTGTAGGTGTAACCTACCCCAAACCCATCCTGCCTCTTGAACTGCTGGATCATCATGCCAAGTTGTGGCTCTCTGGCACTGATCCAACTCAGGATAGAACGGAGGTAAAAGTTCTCATTCTGAGAGTCTGCTAGCTCCAACTCAGGATCCAACTCTTTCCTTAGTTTCCAGGATCTTGACGGGTTTCTCAATGTAGGTCAAATCTTCTTGGACGTGAGTTGCTGGAGGTCGGCTTGTTTGGTGGGCACACAGAGACACCTTCTTCAGTTGAGAGACATGGAACACATCATGGACTCCTGCCAAGGATGGAGGCAGTTCTAGTTGATATACACTTCTCCTTGCCGTCGGAGAATATGAAAAGGTCCGACATAACGGGGTGCTAGCTTGCCTCTCATGTGAAACCTTTGAGTGCCACGGAGGGGAGTGACCCGGAGATAGACATAATCGCCTTCCTCAAAGGTCAGGTCTCTTCATCGGTTATCGGCGTAGCTCTTTTGTCGGGACTGGGCTATCTTCACTCTGTCCCTGATGATCTTGACCTTCTCTTCGTCTTCTCTTAGTATATCTGTCCCAAACAGCTGTGACTCTCTAGTCTGATCCCAGAGCAACGGTGTTCTGCACTTACGCCATAAAGTTCTTCGAACGGGGACATCTGCAGGCTAACTCGATAGCTGTTGTTGTAGGAGAACTCCGCATAATGCAAGTTCATGTCCCACATTCCACTAAAGTCTAGAGCGCAAGCCCTATGCATATCCTCCAATACTAGTTGACCCTTTCGGTTTGACCATCAGTCTGTGGATGATAGGCGGTGCTAAGTTTAGCTGGGTGCCGAGTTCCTCTTGAAGGTTCTTCCAAAACTTAGAGGTAAACTGACTCCCACGGTTAGATACAATTTTCTTTGGCACTCCGTGCAGGCACACAATCGGGGTCATATACAACTCAGCCAACTTGGCGACGGTGTAAGTTGTCTTGACGGGATGAAGTGAGCCACTTTGGTGAGTCGGTCGATGATCACCCAGATAGAATCATGACTAGCTTGGGTCCTGGGTAGTCCCGTGATGAAGTCCATTCCTATATCTTCCCACTTCCATTCGGGGACTTTAAGGGGCTGTAACACTCGAGCAGGCCTCTGGTGCTCTGCCTTGACTCGCCGTCATGTGTCGAACTTGGCCACATACTCAGCTATTTCCCTATCATGTTGACCCACCGATATTTCTCTTTTAGGTCTTGATATCTTTGTACTCCCGAGATGGATGGAGTATACAGTATCGTGGGCTTCTTGAAGGATGTGAGTCTTCAACTCAGGCTTGTCGGGCACACATGTTCATCCTCGGAGAATCTGGGGGCTTTATCCTTCCGCGTGTTCTATTGGATCTCCAAGATGTCTGGGTCTTCCTTCTGTGTTTCCCTGATCTGGTCTATC
>JAAALK010000080.1:74736396-74809225 GCA_019279435.1 Zizania palustris
AAAAATTTTCATACTCACGCCGGAGGTCTGATATAGCCTAGCCCTTGACCTGAGCTGTCCCCTCATGGTGTGCCTGGAGGGTACCCAGATCTCTCTAGCAGTGGTGGAGATGGCTAACACGCTCGAACTCACTAGGACCTTGACCAGAAAATAAAATGTTCACCGCCTTACTATTATTTTGATGCTGGGTAATTACATTAGCAGCAGTATCCGCAGCAATAGTCCGTTATGGTGAAACTAGGATGAACACAAATCTCCCATATGTCCGAGCTCTGGCTCATAAGGTATGCTTGCATGCGAGTCCTCCAATAAGTGTAGCCAAAGATTCTAGGGATGGGATTTACCAGAAGACGTCATGGTCACTATCTAGGTTTTGAATCGGTTAAGATATTAGAAAAAAAAACCTAACCTCGCTCTGATACCACTTGTAGGACCGAAAGTAGCGACTAGAGGGGGGTGAATGGGCGCTAAAAATTTCTTACTAAACTATATGCTAATCCCAACACCCAACCAAACTTAACCAGTCAAATAATATTATCAAAACAAATTACAGGAACTAAAGTTGTCTACCCTAAAAATGTCTGGTGTCCTAATTAAAATGATATTGAAGATAAAAATACTGCAGTAATAAAAACACCTAAATATATTACTGAATATTCATATTGCAGTCTAGAAATGAAATATTAATCAACTGAATAAAAACATGAATCATCCAGAAATTTATTTAGACATAAACCTAAAATAATTTAGGTAAATCTAGAATAAAAATAATTTTGCAACTAATAATTAATTTTTTTATACGATCAGATTAAAGGATATTAAAATAAAAATATGCTTAAAAATATTTAGGCAGATTAAATTACCATGATATTTCTAAACAAAATTTTCACTAATTAATTAATAGATGATTATCTCTAAAAATGATCTACTAAAAATAGGTGATTAGAAACTTACCCGTGTCGCCGTTCCTTGTTCGTCGCCGTGGGAAGAAAACCGCCTGCCGCTGCACGCCAGGAGCAGTGCCGGCCGAAACATTACCTGATGAAAAACTGCGCAGCTTTTGCTGTTTGCCATTCCCCTAGCCTCGAACCGCGTGGCGCACTTTGTGTGCTTCTGCATGCTACTTATCCGTGGGCTAGTGCTTCAAAAACCGTGCGCAAGTAATTCCGCATGAAAAGTCTTCCGCTGGTACCGTGGGGCCCACGGATGTGGACCGAAGCAATTCACTCCTGGCCGCCGGAATGATGTCAGCCGTGGGACCCGCCGTTGCCAGCAAAACCTTTGCCGCTGGAGCGCTGGCTTTCGGCTGCAAAAAAACGCCTCTGTTTCTCCGATGTGACGCCGGCGAAGAAACCGTGAAAAAATCGCAGGAGAAAAATTTTCGGTGGAAGATGAAAATGGACTATAGATTGATCTATTAGAAAACAGTCAACTATCCCCAAGGGGATAGGGGCCTATTTATAGGCTAATCCTAATACATGAAAAGACTACTTTACCCTCAGGTAAAATAAATTGACTCTAAAATAAATTCCGAAAATTACTAAAATATTCTTTAAAAAATCACCTGACTCAAATAAAATATTCTAAACTTAAAAACTAAATATTAATATCCTAAAATTGAATTAATGATAGATTGTCAGTTTTGCGCCGAAACTGACAAAGCGTCCACCGTCTTCGCACCGGGTACCCGGATTGGGCCGACCCGACCCCGCAGCTTCCTCAGCTCGGCAATCGCTCGCCGCCCGTGTACTTGAGTCAAACCCAGTCAACAGACCAGTGGATCATCTGCCGCTCCTAGCCATGTACCCGGATTGGGCCAGTTCGACTCCGCGACTCCTCTGCCAGGCCATCGCTCACTGCCCGTGTACCTGAGTCACATGCGCCTCAGACTCGGCAGGTTTTCATCTCTTCCTTCCTTGACTTCCGTTGACAATCACTCATCACATCTAGAATATCAAAACCATATTCTTCAACATGGTTTCTCAGGAGATAACGATGAGCTTGAGTCGAGGACGACTCCAATTCAAGAGGGGGAGGATGATGAGGACATCACTTCACATGATACACACATGGAGCCTCCACCTACAATTCAATTACAAGGACCAATCACACGCGCCCGTGCCCGTCGCTTGAACCATGAGGTTAATTCTTTCCTTAGCAACTATGTTAATATTTGTTTGGACGGGATGCTACTGAATACTAGTGATATTTTGTTTCTTATGAACATGGGAGATGGAATAGAAGAGTTGGAGTTGAAGACGGAGTCGCACGAATGATTTGAAGTCAAGAATTCGCTGGTTCGGACTACATCGACCACCATGCACCAAAATGGGCATAACTTCCTCAAACGAAGTCCGATTGGCGCGTTCTTAGACTTTTTGGAAAGCTAAGGAGAAGATGGATCTTTTCGCGATGGTTTCGCCTCATTTGGAGTCTCGAGCCATCCTGTGTGTTTGAAACAGTCATGCGTGACAGAATTGGGCCGTGTTGGCCCATAGTCCGAGTCTGTACGTCTTCTAGCCCATAGTCCGAGTCTGTACACCTTCTACAGGCTGCCCACGCCTTATATACTCACGCCAGCCGCCTTTAGGGTTAGGTTTTGCTTTGTTGCATCTACACTTTTGTGTTTAGATCCCGCTCCTGCACCGGACCGATTGGCTGCTGCATCAGCGTTTGTGAAACCTCTCCTCTTCATAGTTTATCTGTGATTTGGCATTCGACTTGTATCCTTCCTGTTCTTGCTTGTGTTCTTGGGTTCGCTTGCAGGAACTAGCCTTCATGGCGAGGTCAATCGCGCCCTGCGTGGTTGATAACCAACGGAGACGGTGGTGTAGCGATTGCAAGGTTTTGATCCGCCGGACCGGAGCCTTGGATCGTCAACGTCGAGATTCTCCACCAATCCAAGTTATCCTTTACCTAGCGGAAGATCGGGACCAATCCCCCATTACGTGGTGCATTGAAATTCATTCGAAGTGATAATGGCACTGAGTTCAAGAACAGTCTCTTTATTGACTTTTGCATGGAGCATGGCATAGAACATCAATTCCCTGCTCCGCGGGTTTCTCAACAGAACAATGTTGTTGAGAGAAAGAACCGCACTTTTGTTGAGATGGCTAGGACGATGCTCGATGAGCACATGACTCCTAGAAAATTCTGGGTTGAGGCCGTGAACACTGCATGTTACATCTCAAACTGAATCTTCTTATGAGCTACGTTTTGGGAGACAGCCCAAAGTTACTCATCTTTGAGTTTTTGGCTGTCGTTGCTTTATCCTAAAACGTGGAAATTTGGACAAATTTGAGTCGCGTTCTTCTGATGGATCTTTTTGAGTTACACTACACATGGTCATTCTTATCGTGTTTATAATTTGGAAACTAACACTGTCATCGAGTCATATGATGTGACCTTTGATGAATCAACACTCTTTGTTAGTTCTACCTTTGAACAGGCAAATGAACATGACATGGAGCAGACCATCTTCGAAGAAGATCCCGGAGATTTCGAGGATGAACCCCTACTACCCTCAACATTGACCCCTGAAGTCGACCTCACTTCGACCACTTCGGCACAAGGTCCCGAAGCAACTACCTCAACATCAGTCATCTTGGACCACTCCAACGCACAAGTTGAGGGGGAGACTGCATCCCGTCGCGAGGCTCCACATCATGTTCAAATGATGCATCCTCTCGAGCAGATAATTGGTGAGCTTGATCAAAGGGTAACACGTTCTCATGCTCATTTTATTGATTCAACTTTTGTTGCTTCTTTTGAGCCCTTAGATGTTAGTCATGCACTTTCTGATTCTAGTTGGATCAATGTCATGCATGAAGAACTTGAAAATTTTGAGAGAAACCAAGTCTGGACTTTAGTTGATCCTCCTCCAAATGTTCATTTTATGGGAACAAAGTGGATTTTCAAAAACAAACAAGGGGAGGATGGGACTGTAGTTAGAAACAAGGCTAGACTTGTAGCTCAGGGTTATTCTCAATTAGAAGGGATTGATTTTACTAAGACTTTTGCACCTGTTGCGCATCTAGAGGCCATTAGGATTTTTCTTGCCTTTGCGACATCCCGAGGATTCAAACTCTATCAAATGGATGTCAAAAGTGCATTTCTTAATGACTTCATAGGCGAAGATGTCTATGTAAAACAACCCCCTGGTTTTGAAAACCCCAAGTACCCACATAAAGTCCTTAAACTTCATAAGGCTCTTTATGGACTCAAGCAGGCCCCTCGGGCTGGGTATGATAGACTTAAGTCTTTTCTGCTTGAGAGGGGGTATTTGATGGGATCTGTTGATAAAACTCTGTTCACTCTCAAGCATGGCAAAGATTTCCTCCTAGTTCAGATTTATTGGATGATATCATCTTCGGTGGCTCTTCTCATGCTTTGGTTGCCGAGTTTGCAGATGCCATGGGTAAGGAGTTCGAGATGTCCATGATGGGCGAACTCACATTTTTCCTTGGTTTGCAAATCAAGCAAAGCAAACAAGGTACTTTTGTCCACCAGACAAAGTACACCAAGGACTTGCTCAAGAAGTTCAACATGGCTGATGCGAAGCCCTCGCCACTCCAATGGCTACATCTGTAACATTGGATCCTGATGAGGATGGAGAAGTCGTAGATCAGAAGGAGTTCCAAAGCATGATGGGATCCCTCCTCTACTTGACTGCTACGAGGCCGGCATACACTTCGTAGTGTGTCTGTGCGCTCGTTTTTAGGCTTCACCTCATGCTTCGCACCGCCAAGCGGTAAAGCGCATTCTCAAGTATCTCAAACATACCCTAGAATTCGGTATTTGGTATTCTGCGTCTTCCTCTTTGTGTCTCCGAGGTTGTTCCGATGAGGATTTTGGAATTGATAGGAAAAGTACCTCCGGTACTTGTCATTTTTTGGATACTTCACTGGTTTGCTGGTCTTCCCGCAAATAGTCTAGTGTTGCACAATCGACGGCTGAGGCCGAATATGTTGCTGCAGCTAGCTGTTGCTCTCAGATTTTGTGGATGGTTTCCACTCTGCGGGATTTTTGGTTAGATTATAAGAGCGATCCACTTTTTTGTGATAACACTAGTGCTATTTGTATTGCAAACAACCCGGTTCAGCACTCTAGAACCAAACACATTGATGTGTGATATCATTTTCTCCGAGATCATAATGAGAAGGGTGATATTGAACTTCAATATGTTGATACCCAACACCAGTTAGCCGATATTTTCACAAAACCCCTCGACGCTTCTCGTTTTACCTACCTGCGTGGGGAACTTGGTGTTTGTCACCCTTACGGCATTTTGTGAGGGGGAGCAGTTTTTTGATTGTCTTGCATATGCTCATTATGTGTGAAATTGCATTTACATCTTTTGCACTTATATGCGTGATTTTAATTGATGAAATCATGTCAGCTCAGCTCTATTTAATATGTCTAAAACATGTTGTGCATGATTTTTCTTTCCAAAATCAAATCTTGCTCACTGCTTAGTCTTGGATCTAGCATGTTTAGGTAGGACTGTTTTAGTTATCTTTTACCTGCTTGATAACAAGACTCCATTTCTATGGATGCTAACATTGCAACTTGAAAAATTGTATTACTTACTCATGGATATTCATCAAGTGCTAAACATTTTGTTCACTTAGTTAAAAATTCAAAAATCCATGATTTACGTGCTTCAAGCCAAAAGATCCAGGTGGGTTTGTTTGTCGCACTACTCTATTCTAGACTGCCTACCATTGCACATTGGTCTGAACTGGGATAGTGTAGTGTATGCCAAAATCACTGCCTTAAGCTTCTGACGGCTTTCATGCATAGGCTTGTCTTGATTGGAAAGTATAAGGTAGACAAACAAATAACCCCTGACATTATAAAAAACAATAAATTCATTGTCCATCAAGGTTGCTTTCATATACTCCAATTGAACTGGACTTGTCTGTCTAGAGGACAAATTGGATAGCTTTGCGCAGTCCCTGCTTTTACTTGTCTAGTTACCGTAATTAAGTGGTGATGCTTTTATTTCCAAATGATAAAACCACATGCTGTCATCATGTTTTTTAGAGAATGTTAAATTGAGCTGGGCACATGAAAATTTGTGTTAATGTTGGCATATTTTTGCTTTATATGTCTTTGCAATTCTGCCCATTTCGAGGTTGTGCATCTATTAAATGCTCCTTGATGCTTGCATTGCCAAAGGGGGAGAAATTTTTGAGTTTTCTACAAGTAAGGGGGCAGACAACTCAGGGGGAGTTTTTATCTTGCAAAGGGAAGATTTGCCAAAGGATTATGACTTGGGCATCCATTATCATCTGGGCAAGGCCAATGTGGTGGCAGACGCCCTTAGTCGAAAAGGGTACTGCAATGCCATCGTGATACAAGACCAGGCCCCCTTACTATACAAGGAAATGGAAAGGCTGAATCTAGGGATCACCACCCGAGCTTATCTCGTTGCCTTGGAGTCTAGACCTGTATTGATAGACCAGATCCGGGAAACACAGAAGGAAGACCCAGACATCTTGGAGATCCAATAGAACATGCGGAAGGGTAAAGCCCCCAGATTCTCCGAGGATGAACATGTGTGCCCGACAAGCCTGAGTTGAAGACTCACATCCTTCAAGAAGCCCACGATACTGTATACTCCATCCATCTCGGGAGTACAAAGATGTATCAAGACCTAAAAGAGAAATATCGGTGGGTCAACATGATAGGGAAATAGCTGAGTATGTGGCCAAGTTCGACACATGCCGGTGAGTCAAGGCAGAGCACCAGAGGCCTGCTCGAGTGTTACAGCCCCTTAAAGTCCCCGAATGGAAGTGGGAAGATATAGGAATGGACTTCATCACGGGACTACCCAGGACCCAAGCTAGTCATGATTCTATCTGGGTGATCGTCGACCGACTCACCAAAGTGGCTCACTTCATCCCGTCAAGACAACTTACACCGTCGCCAAGTTGGCTGAGTTGTATATGACCCCGATTGTGTGCCTGCACGGAGTGCCAAAGAAAATTGTATCTAACCATGGGAGTCAGTTTACCTCTAAGTTTTGGAAGAACCTTCAAGAGGAACTCGGCACCCAGCTAAACTTTAGCACCGCCTATCATCCACAGACTGATGGTCAAACCGAAAGGGTCAACTAGGTATTGGAGGATATGCATAGGGCTTGCGCTCTAGACTTTAGTGGAATGTGGGACAAGAACTTGCATTATGCGGAGTTCTCCTACAACAACAGCTATCGAGTTAGCCTGCAGATGTCCCCGTTCGAAGAACTTTATGGGCGTAAGTGCAGAACACCGTTGCTCTGGGATCAGACTGGAGAGTCACAGCTGTTTGGGATAGATATACTAAGAGAAGACGAAGAGAAGGTCAAGATCATCAGGGACAGAGTGAAGATAGCCCAGTCCCGACAAAAGAGCTACGCCGATAACCGATGAAGAGACCTGACCTTTGAGGAAGGCGATTATGTCTATCTCCGGGTCACTCCCCTCCGTGGCACTCAAAGGTTCAACATGAGAGGCAAGCTAGCACCCCGTTATGTCGGACCTTTTCATATTCTCCGACGGCAAGGAGAAGTGGCATATCAACTAGAACTGCCTCCATCCTTGGCAGGAGTCCATGATGTGTTCCATGTCTCTCAACTGAAGAAGTGTCTCTGTGTGCCCACCAAACAAGCCGACCTCCAGCAACTCAACGTCCAAGAAGATTTGACCTACATTGAGAAACCCGTCAAGATCCTGGAAACTAAGGAAAGAGTAACCAGGAGCCGTGTGGTTCGCTTCTGCAATGTTCAGTGGGACAACCACCCCATTGAAGAAGCCACATGGGAAAAAGAAGACGAGTTGAAGGCCCAATACCACGGGTTATTCGAGTGACGTTCCAATCTCGAGGATGAGATTCTTTGTAAGGGGGATAGGTTTGTAACACCCCAAATTTTCAGAGAAATAAAAATGCCTTTTAATATATTTTTCTGGAATTTATTAATTTGGAAAAAACCTTTAATGCCCTCCTTAGCCTATTTGAACTAAAACCTAGGTGAAATGACCAAACCAGAGGCTAGAAAATTTTGTATATGATCCCAAGGCCAAGATATATTTTTGAGAATTTTTACAAATTTTTATCACCCTTGGGAGTAGCCCTAATATTTTAAACTAATTTATGTAATTGTTTTTATTCAGAAAAGGATTGGAACAGTAATGGGCCCCTTTCCCCCATTCTCCCTCCACCGGCCGGCCCAGCCCACTCCTCTCACCGCGCCCATTTTGACAGGCGGGCCCTACCCGTCAGCAACACCCCCTTCTCTCACCGCGCGTGCTTGACAACCCGACCCCACCTGTCGGCGCCAACCGAACCCCTCGTGGCTGAGCCCGACCCCACCCGTCAGTCTTGCCCATTGCCTCACCCGCACCCGCTGACCCCCTTGGCCCACCCGTCGGACCCGTCGTCTCCGCGAGATCTGCCCCCCAAATCCCCCCTCCCCATCGCCGGCCAATGGCTTAATGCGCCTCGGATCCGTTCCTCCCGACCCCCTCTACCCAAATTGAGCCCGCCATTACAACGCCCGATCCCCGTCGACCGTTTCCCCTATTCAAATCCGGCCAATTCGCGTCCAGGTTCGATGAATCCCTTGCAACCGAGCTCGCCGGCGTTTACCTTGGTCTTCCTTGATTACAACTCCCCTGCCCCCGCCGGTACCACTATTTAACACCCTGGCCTCCACCGCGTTCGACCCGCATGCTCTCGCATTCCAGAACCGAACAGAACGCCCGAGACGCTCGTTTTAGCGCCACACCGTCATCCTTGCTCTAGCCGCCGCTCGCCGTTGCCAGAGACCTCCTCTGCCCTAGGTGACCGCAACTCCGTGACCACAAAGCCCCGCCGACCTCTGCCACCCCTCCGCCGACGACGAACCCCGCCGGAAAGCCATCGCCGACGAGGACCCGAACGTCTCCAAAGTCTACGCTCGTCGCCGGCCTCGCTCCAATGACCTCTCACCTCGCCAACAGTACCCTCGTGATCCCCGTAGTCCCCTCCTTCCGTTTTAGCCCTTGGGATCCCTCGTCGCCTACTCGCCGTCACTAGAGAAGACGACCGACATGGGTCGAGTACCCGTGCCATGTCGGATTCAATCGCGGTTGTACGATATGGATCTGACGGTGGCGATTAAATCCCTTGCGCGGTTTAATCGGATCCGTTAGATCTCGGTGAAGCGTTACGTTCTAATCTTAGCCGTTCGTTTATATTTAAAACCCATGATGAATATGGGCCATCCATCACGTACCGATTCGGCCTTTTAATCTCGCACGTCCATTTTCACTTAAGCCTCCCGCCTTGCCCCCGCGCGTTGGATATGGATCCAACGGTCTAGGATGGGTCGGACCACGCGCACAGTGTGCGAGTTCACGGTGGATCTGGTTCACTGTGGACCCGAGGCCATTTTTGATTTAAATTAAATTCCAGAAATTGTTTTAAACTTATAAAATTCATATCTGGCGCATTTTAACATCAAAAATTATCATTTCAATTCCAGAAAATTTATAATTTATTCTCCACCCGTTAATGCAATAAAAACAATAGCTTTATTTTGAGTATTTAATTTTGCTTAATAATATGTTCAAATGCACTTTAGGGTAAATTGCAAATTGATTCATTTCAATTTCAGAAAAATTTATCTTTTATCCTTTCCATGTTAATATAATTAAACCACTAAGTTTATTCTAAACCTTTTCATTTTGAATTGATTGGAAGTTTAAAATACATTAGGCAACATTTTTATTTCATTTTTAGGGATCCCTAACTTCATCAAAAGCCCACATTAAAATTTCATATAATAATTTTCATAAACTTAATATCTTATTTTTCTTAATTTAAACGAATCAAAACTTATATGCTTATTGTGTGATTTTGGAATGTTTATTGAATGTCATGTTTATTATTTTTGTCCAAAAGACTACGACACCGCCGAGGATCCGGAATACTTTCCCGAAGTTCCTCCCTCTCCTTTCGCTGAACAAGGCAAGTCACCAAACCAATCTTTTGAGCATGTTGAACCCATGTTTTATTAAACTATCGCTAAAACACATAGGATATACATGCATTAGTGAAATGAAACCTTTACAATATATTATTAGGATTCCCCGACCTTGATGTGCAACCCAAGCCATGCTATCTAGCCTAAACTCCTTGTCACCATATGATTAGTATTATTAGCTAGTGTCCAATGTATCGACACGATTGCTATAGGATTAAAAATGAGTCGTAGCAACTTGGTTCTACTATATGATCCCCGTTATCCTTATCTTTGGAATTCTGTTGGTGATAGAGTTTTGGTTGTGAGTGTATGCATGGTGGGTTCCGGGTGCAGGCTAGGGCATTGGTCGGTAGCACCCAGGGCACTATAAGGACCGGTCTACGGGATCCGTTGCAATACACTTCCGTACTAACCACAAGTCTAATGGGTAAGTCCTAACTAAGGTATGGAGTGTTCCAAACCGAGGCCACCATTTGGAGATGGGTCAAGCTGCACCTACGGGTGGCTTTACCGATGTGGCGCAAAAGGGGGTGCGACGTTAGCCGGGATGCTGCCCGGCGCGCCGGCAAAACCTAGAGCGGGTGGTTATCGCTTGGAGCATTTCATGATGAGGTTTTGGCACGAGTTCCCGTGGTATGGGTCATCTCGTTACACTTTGGTGTTTGGGATGAGTGCGTGCCTTGTGGGTACAGTAGTACACCTCTGATCAGAGTCATAAATCTTTTTGAAAAGCTGAGCCCACAGTCAAGGGCGGGTTGCGTGACATCCCACACTTAGTTTACTTTTAAAGTGAATGTGCATGGTGGTTTGACATGTAAGGACTATCGAGCGAGGTGGGGCTGACTGTACCCCTCGAGTTAGAAGATGATGCATATACATGTTTACGTTCCTGTATTAATAACTGGATCACATTAACTGCTTTACAAATATGCTTTCCCGCAAGATTACCCATTATCCTTCCTTTGTTATTATTCTGCATTACTATTGCATTTGCGGTGGCTTGTTGAGTACTTTTTGTATTCATACCCGTTGGACACACCATTCAAAGGATGCCTACTACGAGGATGGTCTGGAGTAGAGACCCAGACAAGAAGAAGATCCTGAAGAGGGCATTCGTC
The DNA here is from genome assembly GCA_019279435.1 of Zizania palustris. Lineage (NCBI taxonomy): Eukaryota > Viridiplantae > Streptophyta > Magnoliopsida > Poales > Poaceae > Zizania > Zizania palustris. The sequence goes on from JAAALK010000080.1 coordinate 74,747,524, forward strand.
ATGCTTTTATTTACTTATTTTTAATTTTACACTTTGTAATAATGTGGTCTGCGTACCATAGATGATTGCTCATATGTACGTGTCACATGATGAACCTCTTGTATTATTGTTTTTCTTTGGAAATTCAATAATGTTCCGATTTGTTAAATCGGGGCATCACACTCGGTCACGAAGGCTGCAAAGGAGTCGAGGTTGGTCCTTGGGTCAAGGTGCGCCAGGTGAAGGCAGAGTGTACGGAGTGTGGCTCCGGCTGAAGGTACCCCGAGATGAAGTCCTCGGAGGCGAGGCACTTCGAAGGGTACTCCGAATGGAGTGACTTCAGAGTATGGTGGACAAAATCCTCAGTAATGAGGCAAGGCATTCGAAGTGTGCTCCGGAGGGAGGCACTCAAAGGTATACCCGACATAGGTCTCAGAAGTTGAGGTGCATCGAAGGCATGGTCGCCACTTTCGGTCCAACAAAAGGAGAGTAGCTAAATCCTACAATAAGAAGGTTAAACCAAAATCGTTTCAAGTAGGTGACTTAGTTTGGAAGACGATTTTTCCCTTAGGCACTAAGAGCACTAAATTTGGTAAATGGTCACCTAGTTGGGAAGGTCCTTTCAAATAGGCGAAATCGCTCCTAGCAATGTATATGTGTTAGAATCTCTACAAGGAGAGTGATTTCGAAGAGCTTTGAATGGCAGGTACTTGAAAAAATACTTCCCGAGTGTGTGGCAAATAGCTTGAAATGTCGAAAGGCCAATATGAGAGGTATTGTCATTAGCCCATTATGCTTTTAATTCACTCAGTTAACTAAAAGGCAGGGGGCAGTCACCCAAAAGTGTGTTGACATGAAAATGTGTCGCCGCACTTGGGTCAGTTCGACGATCCAAAAGTGTGCGGATACTTAGGGACAAGCCTAAGCGTAACATAGCACCGACGTCACGTTCTGACTACCCTTAACCGTGGTAAGTGGTGGATTCTCCACGTAATCAGATCACAAAAAATAATCCAATTAGCATAAAAGAAATATATTAAACAGAATAAATCAGCAAGCCCGAGTGGAGCCTGAATGATGCGAAGTACACAGCGCGAAGGGTATCACCGAAGGGTACCTTTGGCATCTAATGCGAAGGGTCCCACCAAAGGGTGGCTTTGGTGTTCGGACTGATCTGGCCGAAGACGGGCTCCGAATAGATCTCGATGCGACAATCACCTCCGAACAGTGGGGTTCGGCACAAATTCTCTGATGCGATTAAACAACTTAAACAGAACGCACTAGCGTGACTTCGTCTGGCGCTGGGTACGAGCGTGGCGAAGCTTGTCATGACAAAGCTTGTTGCAAAGCATGCTGGCGCGTGGGACTCGGTCAAACCGACAATAGCATGACGGTCTGGCACGGGTAGTCGAAGTAGTAATCCCACCGAGGTGTGCCCTGGCAGCCTCCGAAACCAATCTCTTGGCTCCAGACACCTCTAGCGAAGCAGCTCTGAATCGTGGAAACCTGCAACAGAACAGATATCAAGTACCAATTCGGCCTGGGCACCGAATTTTGTTAAGTGTTGCACTAGAGAGTGAAGGTAGCAATCTATTATGCAGATTAGCGGATACTTCACAGGCAAAGTAACAAGGCGATAGCAATCTATTATGTAGATTAACACATACTTCACAAGTGAAGTAACAAGGATTACCACTATTCCAAAGTGGTTGTCGGGGGGCTTCCAGGCAAACCCACGAAGGTTGCAGAAAAGTAAAGCTAAAAGTAAAGGTATGGTTCAAAGCTAGGGCTTTGTGTTGATTTGGGTTGGGGGGGCTTAATGAACCGGCCTCACACCTATATTTATAGCGGCTAGACTTCTAATCTCTAAGTCTAATCTGGTAGGATTCGGCTTAATCACGCGTAGGGATAAAATTAGCCAGAATCAGACTCAAACTCTATCTCTAGAATTCATTCTGAAGTGGGCCTTCGGCCACGCCCACCGAAGCCTGCTTCCTCTGGCCGAAGCTTCGGCGAGGTGGGCCTCCGAAGGCCTTCGGGCCAAAGGTATCAAGCTCGCTGGAAGCTTCCGAAGCCCACAGCTTAGTGGGCCTTCGGCCCTGTAGTGCTTCAGCCCAATCCAGGACATGTGTATTTTTGGCCCAAATTACCAAAATGGATATTTTGACAATCTCAACCATTAATGCCATTTTTTCCTATCAATAAATGGATAGATGGGCCATTGGGCCAAAAATCCCAAAATACCGAATGGGTCGAGCCAGTGAGCCTCTCGTGAGCCATCACATCTCAGCTTTGCTCGCAACCAAGCCTAAACACCTGGCTCGAGTTTAGCTCGGCTCGGCCTAGCCAAAGCTAGCTCATGAGCCTCGAGCCAAACTGCCAGCCCTATCGCCGATGATAGTGAGCACCCCCACCTGAATGGGCATATTCATGCAAAGGTAGTTGTAGTGCATGACGAACCTGATTTGGTTTAGCATGCCTTTTCCGAAGATAGCATTGTAGGTGTAAGGGGCATCTATGACACCAAAGGTGACTTCTTCTGTTCACACAAGGGATCCCTCGCCAAAGGTTACCTCGAGGCTTATCTAGCCAAGGGCGTCGAGAGGTGGGCCGGTGAAGCCTTGTAGAGGCCAAGTCGCCAAGAGCAGGTGCTTCCTTGAAATGCATAGTTGGTCGAAGGCTTGCACGAAGATGATGTCGGCGGAGCTCCCTTTATCGATCAGCATGTGACAGACCTCAACGTCGGTGATGTTGGCGGTGATGATGAGGTGGTCGGCATGCGGGAACTTAATGCCAACAACACCATCGGTGGTGAAGGAGATGGGCATGTGCGACCACTCGGCATTGTCAAGGCGGATGCTGACGTCCCGATGTTCCCCACTTCACGGATGTACTCTTGGCGCTGCTGTTTTGACATGTCGCCCATGGCACCATAACCGATGATGGGCAACACTATGCGCTTCCCCCAATCCGAGCTTTCTTCGACCTTGGGGGTTGGAAGTTTGTTTGGCGTCGGGAGGTATTTGGGAGCCTCATGCTCTTCGATCTGCCCAACCACTTGGACTAGTTCAGAGCGGGCGGCAGGTGGTGCCCTGTCGGTAGACTCTCGGTCGGAGCTCCGTTTGAGGTAGTCGCCTCGAAGGGCGAGGATGGTCTTGTAGGAATCGTGAGGATGGTCCTGTAGGAAGTGCTTTCGTCCCCTCCGCGAGACGTGATGTCAAGGCTCTGCTGATGTGACTCGGGAAGGGCGGTGGCTTCTTGCTTCTAGGATTTTAGCTTCTGATGCCCATACTTGGGCGACCATCGCATGTCTGCGAAGTTGTCCCTCTTCGGACCTAATGTACTCTTCAAAGTACGCCATCAGCTGGGCCACAAAAAAGATGGGTTTTGGGTGGAGCTTGTCGAGTAGGCCAGGGTTGGTGATGCTTTCACGAGCCGCATTGATGATAGAGCAAGCAAACAGTCCTTTGATCTAGGCTTTACTGTGGGCGAAGCACTAGGAGTACTAGCAGAGCGTCTCTCCGAGCTATTGCTTCACTTGGAAAATGCTCCCTATTGACATGGGAGCTACGAAGGTTCCTTGAAAGTTATTGACGAACTTCATCTTCAGCTGCTCTCATGACCTAATGGATCCTAGATTCAGCAACTAGAACCGCCAGAGGGCAATCCCTTCGAGTGCGAGGGGGAAGCACTTCGCCATCGTGTGCCACTATCCTCCATAGGCTTCTATCGCCAGGGCGTACGATCGAGATAATTCACTCGGGTCTGAATCTTTGGAGTACTTTGGGAGCTTGGACGCAGGGAACTTGGAGTCAAACCGTACCATCTGCAAGTCTAGATGCAGTGGGGATTCTTCATCGAAGGAATCATTCTACTCGCACCTTTGGGCTTCTTAGTCCTCCGTGTCACTTATCGTGACGGTTTCGGCCTCTGGTGCCCTCACCAGCCTGCTTTGATCGGTGAGCTAGTTTGCGGCTGTCTACCACCACCTAATGAGCTCGGCTCTGAGATAGGCATTCTTGGCGGCCAATGCATCGGCTGGGCTCCCACTTCCTTTAGAGTGGGTCGTCTGGTCTTGTGATCGGATGAAATCCATCTAGAGTGCTGTGTTTGGCAGCTCCCCTGATGAGTGGAGGCCAATGACTCTCTGGACCGTGGGAACTTGGAAGTCCGCGGATGGATTTGTGGAGTCAAAAGGGTCTCCATCTCTTGGTTCAATGTTTCGATTTTTGAATGGGTGGCTTCGGCTGCCGTTGTACTGTCTGCTTGCGGGAGTTCCTGCCGTGAGGTCCGAGTAGACCTCTAAAGGAGAACTTTGCTTGCGCTCTTCTTGGGAGGCATATGTTTGGGATGCAGTTAATGCTAGGTGAACTGGTCTAAGTCTCTACAAAGCCTCCCAGGGGGATAATAACTCTACTAGACTGTTCTTCAGTGGTTTTTTCCCAATCTGTTTATACAATACAAGGAGGGGGGTATTTATAGGAGGGGTTCTACAAGGAAAATACCCTTTAACCCCTGAGTTACATTCGTCATTACAAATTCTATACACCAAACTTCGTAGGGATATGACGGTACCACCTGGTTCACTTGCCCGGGTAGGGAAAAGGTAGTCAAAGTGACATCACATGTCTTGCTCTAATTGTGTGACTCGTCACGACATGACAGCTACAGGGTGCTAAGGTCCTATCCAACAAGCGACGCTCGACACTATAGCCATCATTCCCTGCCTTAGTGGTTGTCTCTCGAGGGTGGTGAAGACTCGAAGGGCCCGATGCGGAGCCTCCCCTGTGGTTGTCTTCGGGTTGCATGTGTCTTCGGGGTCCGCGATCCTGCCACTTATGCTGACAGGATTACTCCCCCCCAACAATATGTAAGGCCGATGTCATTAAGTACATATTGTCAGCCCTAGTGCTAAAAGGGCCTATCAGAAAATGGGTCCTTGCTATCACCGAATTTGATCTTAGATATGAATCGTCTATGTCAGTGAAGGGATATGCAATAGTCAATTTTATAGTCCAGCACAGAGACGAGGCAGTAACTCATGTCAAGCCAACACCATGGACCCTATTCTTTGATGGGTCAGTGTGTCGGCATGGATGTGGTATAGGACTGGTGATTATTTCCCCTAGGGGCACCATTTGAATTTGCATATACCATTAGACCATTCTCCACCAATAATCAGGCTAAATACGAAGAAATATGGAAAGGGTTGTAGCTACTAGCTGAAATGGGCGCCGATACAATAGAGATTTTGGGAGACTCTCTGCTAGTGATGAGGCAACTATCAGATGAGTACGAGTGCAAAGATGGTACGCTGAAAGAATACCATGATCGGTGTCAAGCTTCTGAAGTGTAACTCTTACTCATATCCCAAGGGAGCAGAACTCAGAAGCGAACGATTTGGCCCAAATGGGGTCAGGGTATAAGCCGATGGCCAGGTCGGTCAAAGTAGAGATCGTAGAAATAGAGGTCGATGTTTGGAGGTATGATATTGTTAATTATTTGAAAAATCCTTCAACTTCGGCACTGAGAAGACTTAGATATCAAGCGACGAGGTACGTGTTGCTCAGTGAAGACTTGTACCATCGGACGACTGATGGAGTTCTCCTCAAGAGCATAAATGTCGAAGAATCTAAAGTGGTGAACTGTGAAGTACACGATGGCATATGTGGAACACACCAGTCATCTCAGAAAATGAAACTGTTGCTTCGGAGAGCAAGTTACTTTCGGCCGACTATGGTGGAGGACTGCATAAAATACTATAAGGGGTGTCAGGACTATCAAAGGTTTGGAGCTATTCAGAGGGCACCCGCCTTGGCATTGAACCCGATAATCAAACCTTAGCCCTTGAGAGGGTGGGTCATTGATATCATCGGCCAAATATACCTAACATCAAGTAAAGGACATAAGTTCATATTGGCAGCTACTTATTACGTCACAAAATGGGTAGAAGTCGTTCCACTCAAAAGGGTTACTTCTACCGATGCCATTGAGTTCATCAGAGAACATATAATATATTGGTTTGGGATTCCATGGACTATCACCACATATCAGGGGAAAATTTTCGTATCAGAGGAGTTCCAGCAATCCACAACTGGTATGGGGATCAAGCTCTTAAATTCATCGTCATATTATGCACAAGCTAATGGTCAGGCCAAAGCATCAAACAAGAGTTTGATCAAGTTAATAAAGTGCAAGATCAATGATCAACTAAAGTGTTGGCATCAGTCTCTGTCAGAAGCACTCTGGGCTTATTAGATGGCACAACATGGATCTACTCAATTACCACCATATCAGTTATTCTATGGCCATGAAGTAGTACTACCCTGGGAAAATAACATCAGCTCAAGAAGGATTACACTACAAGACCAACTCAAAGCCGATGATTATTATAATTTAATAACAGATGGCTTAGACGATCTAGAACAGGTCCGATTAAGAGCACTCGAGAAGATTGAAGAGAACAAAACAAGAGTTGCCAGGTTTTACAACAAGAAAGTGGTGCCCAAGTCATTTAAACAGGGAGAACTCGTGTAGAAACTTATTCTACCGACCGGGTTTAAGGACAATCGGTTCGGCAAGTGTTCAGCTAATTGGGAAGGATAGTTTTGAATACATCGAGTGGTGCCTGGTAACGCCTATTTACTCGAAGGATTGGAAGGAGAAGTGTTCAGGAAGGCATTGAATGGAAAATATCTAAAGAAGTATTTCTCGAGCATTTGGATAAATGCCTAAAGATCTACATGCAAAAATCAAATAGCCAATACCGATGGTGTCACCTTTAGAAGCTAGATGGTGAAACATCAATGATAATATATTGCAGAAGCATGATGTTCTAAGTTCTAAAAGTCAAATATTTAATACAAAGATAATTTAAACAAGAGCGCGGCGAATGGCCTCGATTGCCCACAGCGAGATTGCATCGATGCTATGAAGGATAACCTAGTCCTCAACGTCTGAGCCGAGGACATCTTGAATGGTGTGGCAATGGTGATGTGTGTGGCGGATAGAACCGGCAAGCCGGCGTTGTTAGTCTTGATCCGAGCCAGGAAGGAGGCTAGAACACCTTCCTTCTCGGCAATCTTCACCCGGACCCCATCCAGCCTCGAGACTAGATCGTCTTCTTTAACCCAAAACTGATCAAGTTCCAGCGACATGGCCAATGACTCACTCCAAACGCGATCCATGAGGGTGCCTTCAACAAGTACCATTTCATCATGGATCTTGATCGCCACCCGTTGTGACGCGCAACTTGCACGATTGGCCATTTGCTTCAGCACCCTCTACACATCTAGCAAATGGAACTCCAAGAACATGGCCTGTGTAAGGGAATCAACCAACTACGGGGAGAGGCAATCCAGGATGTCATTGAAACGCACCCTTATTGGCCCCGAGTCATTGACTAGAACCTCCACCGGGTCCTCTAGGCGGTGTAGCAGGTCCAATAGACCCCCCTTCACCTCTAGAGATAGCTGAGCCATGGCTGAAGAAGGAGCGTCCGTGACTTATTCGTCCTCGAGAAATGGTCCGATAGCAAAGGGAAATTTCTTGATAAAGGACTAAAGGAAGAAAAAGGAAGAAATCTAAACAAGAGGCAACCATGTTGTGATAACAAGTACAAAAGTGCTTACGTCACAGGCCTGGCAAGGGCAGCAGATTGCAGAGCGCCACTAGCAGAGGAAGCAATAGCATCATCCTCCGCTATAGCCACCGGAAGGGTGTGTGACCCTTCCTCTTCAAGACTTCCCTAGGGGCAGACGAGTCCGCGGTGTCCGGCATTGCCTGTATTTAAGGCCAATGTTAGTTACATGGAAAGAAACAAAAAAATAAAGCAAGTAAAGTACTTGATGAGAGCCATCAGCAAGAGGAACCCCAGCATCGGTCTCAGCGGCGGTGATGATAGCGGCCGCCGACCCACCTTCTAGTGCATCGACCTCAACTGTTGCGGCCATATCAGCAGCACTGGACGATACGCCAGTTGTTGGGGGAAAATATTTCATCCTCTAGAGAGCAAGGGATCCTCAACATCAATACAAGAAGAAGAAACGGAGTCGGAAGTGTTGATCTTCGAAGATCCTTAAAGCATCAAGGCTTCACTGTATTCAGAACTCTTCATAGTGAAGGCCTCCATCAAGGCTTTGGTGTGACGAAGCCTTCCGAAGCCTCTTTACCCGAAGGGGTACCGCCAGTAAGGACAAAAGTGTTATCTTCTCACTCTTTTAACCCTACAAAGAATATTAAACAATATCTTCTTAGTCGGTTGTAATTAGAGGTTAAGGAAGTCTTCTCCCAATGTATTACATCAATAAATACCCCTCTTCATTCTGTTAAGGGTATCGAATACTGAGATATTCAATACACACTTCGAACTATCTCAAGCTATTATCCTATTCAGAGGCTTGGAATAGTCCTCATAAACAAACACTCTATTTGTTAATATTTCTAGTTCTTTAAACCTGTTAGCGTAATCTTTTATGCCAACAATAGTATCAACAGTTATGACCCCTAGTGTACTGGCCCCGATGATGGTTCAATAGTAGCATCTCCTGTGACCGAGTCCAGTTGGGTGCCAGGTGGGTCATCGAGATGCGGCGGCAAGGGAAGAAGAAGGCTAAAAAGGAAAAAAGTGTTGTACATTGGATATGCAAAGTAAGTACATACAGCGCAAAGATGTATACATAACTGAGTTGATAAAGGTGCATCAGCAACAGCAGCGACTCATTTTTATAGGGTTCGACAAGGGAGAGACCGATGCAGCGGCTGGTGCAAATTTCGTCTTGAGATGGACGGTTGATGGCTGACACCCTAAGGTACCAGTCATGCCACCGGCAAGGGGGGAAGGAAATGCCCTAAAACTAACATGTCAATCAGAGGAAATCTTGGAAGAGTATTTGAAAGGGATCCGATTGGTTTCAGTGTTTATAATGTGAGGAGCCATGTTGAAGAGCATGGCCTCATGGCTTCAGATGTGATGAGTGATTGTCAACGGAAGTCAATAGGACATGAAGAGAAGATAAGACCTTTTGTGTCTGGGCAGCATGTGACTCATGTACATGGGCAGTGAGCGACTTTTGGGCAGAGGGGCCGCGAAGTCGGGCTGGCCCAATCCGAGTACATGGGCTAGGAGCAGTAGAGGATCCACTGGTCTGTTGACCGGGATTGACTTAGGTACATGGGCGGCAAGCAATTGCCAGGCTGAGGGAGCCATGGAATCGGGCTGGCCCAATCTGGTTACCCAGTGCGAAGACAGTTGACGCTTTGTCAGTTTCAGCGCAAAACTAACGACCGCTGATCTCAGATCTGACCGTTCTGAGGCAAAGCCATAGCTTCTATTAAAGCTCTGCATCAGGATAAGTTATCTTTATTTAGGATTTTACTATTTTGCCTTTAGGCCCACAGTCTGTCAGTCGAGTCTATAAAAAACCCTAAGGGCATTTCGGTCTTTTCCATTTTATTTTAGTGTCTATAAAAACCATAGGGGTATTTTTGATTTTTCCTATTTATTGGGCTGCCTATAAATAGTGCCCAATACCTAGGGTTAGGGTTACCCATTTTGATAAACACTTTACTCCCTCCGGTACACAAAAACAAGTCGTTTTGGACATGATTTCACATACCAAGGAGCAATTAATTAGTGTGTACTTTCCATGTTTGCCCCTATTAAATATAGTGTAAGAGTAAACATAGCACAAAAAACAAGAAAAAGTAGTACTACTTGAGAGGTATAGTTGTCCAAAATGCACAATAAAATACAAAACGACTTGTTTTAGCAACATCTTGATAGAAGCCTAAAATGACTTGTTTTTGTGTACCGGAGGGAGTACCAATTATAGAAATTGTGGGTCACTTTTTCCTCTGAGTTTCTCGTTTTTCCGCTGTCGGCGTTCGTTCTTCTCGTGTAGCCGCCACCGCATGCATCGGGTCTTCAGGCCCTAATTTTCCTCCACCGCTGGTGTTATTCGGATGCAGTAGTTATCACCTAGCGGCAGCAACAGCTACACGTGATTGCCGCGACTAGCAGCGCAGGGTAGCAGCTGGGCACGGCAGCTAGAGCAGTAGATAGTTGGCAGCCTAGGCTACATAGGGTGCTCCCAGGAGACGTGACGGCGTGGAAATCTCCGGCGCACAGCGTGAAGCTTCCGGTTCAGATAGGCCACGCGTGGCATCGTCATCTCGGGCAGTGTGCACGCGGGTCACTGTAAGCCAAGAGAGAAGCAATAGCGCACGGCATCAGAGGCTTGCATCGGCGCCTCTTCACCAACATCCAGGAACAAGAAACGAGGTTAGTTTTGTTCATCCTGTAGCATGAATTTAATCTCCTATTTCAAGTCTTGATTAGGATCTGCATTATTTTGGATTAAATACTTGAGGTTTTTATATACATCTGTTGGGCCATCTGTGATCACTATTTATCATCTACATGTATTTTGGTCTGATTAAATGCCTTTAAGTTAATTAATCTATTAATCTTCCTTTAAGCTCTATGTTGGTGTCTTTTCGATTAGGACACCAGTCATTTTTAGGCTAGATTATTTTTAGCCCTTTAGAACTGTTTTTTGTTTTCTGCTGATTGTTTGTTGAGGTGTGTTGGGTGTTGGGAATAGGCCATAATCCGAGTACCTGGTGCAAAGTCAGTGGAGGCTTTGTCAGTTTTGGCGCAAAACTGACAACCGTCGATCTTGTATCCGACTGTCCAGAAGAGAAGCCGTAGTCGCTACGAAAGCTTAGCTTCCGGATAAGTCATCTGTAACTCTAGGCCCACAGTCAGTCAGTCGTGTCTGTAAAAATACCTAAGGGCAGTAGAGTCTTTTCCTTTATTCTTGCGTCTGTAAAAACCCTAAGGGGCTGGTAGAATATTCCTAGTGTTGGGCAGCCTATAAATAGGGCCCCAAATCCCTAGGGTTGAACTACCCCTTCCAGAATTCACTTTTTAATCTATTGGGTCACTTTGTCTCCTGCGCACTCTCTCTCTTATTCCTGTTTCTGTGCGCCGCCAGAGGCTTGTTCTTCTGCTTGCATTTATTTTGTTCTTCATTAATGCAGTAAGATTTTGTTCCCTGTTGAGTGCGAGGCGTGCATTTGGTTATTGTGAATCTGAATCGCTGTGTACCGTGTGCATTTTTGTTCACTATTTGTTTCTGTTGCTTGTGTTCTTCACGCAAGTAGTACTAGTTCTTGCTGTTGCAAGTAGTACTACTACACTGTAGCAACAGTACCCTAGTGCCAGCTTTTTGCTTTTACTGCGTAGCTTTTTGATCGAATTGACAGGGCCAAAGTCCCTTTTCTTGTGTGAAGTCCAACTCTGTGAAGCAGACTTCGAATCTGCAAGCTTCGAATCTGCAGACTTCGAATCAGCAGGCTTCGAATCAACAGACTTCGGATCTGCAAGCTTCGAATCTGCAGGCTTCGAATCAGCAGACTTCGAATCTGCAAGCTTCGAATCTGCAGACTTCGAATCAGCAGACTTCGAATCAGCAGACTTCGAATCTGCAAGCTTCGAATCTGTATACTTCGAATCTGCATACTTCGAATCTGCAGGCTTCGAATCTGCAGGCTTCGAATCTGCATACTTCGAATCTGCAACCTTCGAATCTGCAACCTTCGAATCTGCAACCTTCGAATCTGCAACCTCCGAATCTGCAACCTTCGAATCTGCAACCTCAAAATCTGCAACCTCAGAATCTGCAACCTCTGAATCAGCAGACTTCGAATCTGCAGACTTAGTCAATATGTTCTCGCTTTGCTGTTTAGTTTTCTTTTTAAATGCGTTGGGTTTTGGGAGCAGGCCATTGATTCAAAAGAATTTTTTTAGGCGCCCATTCACCCCCCTCTGGTCGCTACTTTCGGTCCTACAAGTGGTATCAGAGCGAGGTTAGGGTTTTTCCATACCTTAACCGGTTCTAAACCCCAGTAGTGACCATGACTTCTCCTGGCAAGGTCCCGTCCTTGGAAGCCTATGGCTATAACTATTGGAAGACTCGCATGCGAGCCTATCTCATGAGCCAGGGTTCGGACATTTGGGACATTTGCGTTCACACCACGTTTGTCATATTGCAGTCACTGAGCAGGGTACTGCTGGTATCATTGCTCAGCATCTGAGCAACAGTAAGGCTGTGAACATTCTTTTCTCTGGTTAGGTCCGACTGAGTTTGAGCGTGTGAGCCATCTCTCCACTGCGAGAGAGATCTGGGCTACCCTCAAGGCACAACATGAGGGAACAGCTCAGGTCAAGGCTCGGCTCTATCAGACCTATCGGCGTGAGTACGAGAACTTCACACAAAAGCCGGGTGAATCTGTTGAAGCTTTGTTTGGTCACTTTCAATCGATCATTAACAAGCTTCGGGACAACAAGGCTGAAGGTGCTCAGTTAGTCTCAGATCACGAGCAGGCGCTCAAGGTTCTCCATACCTTGGACCCAAATATCTGGGAGATCAAGGTATCCTCTATCGTTGAGAGCACTTCTTACGATACCTTGACCATTTCTGAGTTGTTTAGCAAGCTGAAGGCCACTGAGGTAGATATCCTGAGTTGGATCAGTGCCAGAGAGCCACAACTTGGCATGATGATCCAGCAGTTCAAGAGGCAGGATGGGTTTGGGGTAGGTTACACCTACACCAAGGCTGACTTTGAGAGTGCCATTAGCCGGGCAGTGGAGTGGAGTAAAATGACTCCTGAGTAGAGATACCCCAAGACTCACTCCACTGAGTCCTCCCAGGCTTGTCAGCCCAAGGATGGGGTGATTCATGAACCACCCAAAGCTCCACCCAAGAAGCCTATCTGGGTTCCTAAGACCAAACATCTCCACTCTTCTCTAGACTCTCTTCCTGGACCCTCTCAACCCAAGAAGACCACACCAAACACTACCAAGCCCAAACATCTCAAGCCTCAACCACATCCCAAGAAGCCCACCTATCATTGTGAGTACTGTCAGAGAGACGAGCATCTTGCGGAATTATGCTTCAGGAGGAAGCGGGTTGAGAGAGCCAAGGACCACGCTTTGAGCCGAGGACCACGCTTTGAGCCGCGTTTTGGTCCAAACTCTTTTGATGGTTTTCGCTTTCCATCTTTTGAGCAGATGGCTCGACACTGGTTTAGCTCTTTTGCTAAACCTGGTGCCGGACCATTTGCTCCCACTTACAGCCACAGATTGTGCAGGACCGGGGACTGGAGGATGTTTGGATCATGGACTCAGGATGCTCTCGCCACATGACGGGACATCGCAGATGGTTCTCCAGTCTCACTCCCCCGAGCTCCAAAGAATACATCACGTTCGGGAACAGCGGTCAAGGGAAAGTAAGTGGCATAGGCTCAATTCGCATTTCAGATCATTTCTCTTTGAAGAATGTTGCTTTGGTTAAAAATTTGAACTTCAACTTGATTTCTGTTTCGCAACTTCTTGAGGATGGTTTGGAAGTGCGTTTTAAGAAGGGAAATTCTTCTGTGGTTGATTCTAGAGGGTCTTTGATTTGCCAGATTTTACCTTTCGGTAAAGTTTTTCGAATTGACTTCTCTAGTTCTTTTGGCCCTTCTCGCTGTTTGATTGCTGGATCTTCTTCTGAGCTCTGCAAGTGGCATAGGAGGTTAGGTCACTTGAGTTTTGATCTGCTAGTCAGGTTAAGTTCTATGGACCTCATCCGACGATTGCCCAAGCTTAAGATGGAGAAGGATCTAGTTTGTCATCCCTGTCGTCATGGGAAAATGGTTGCCGCTTCTCATTCACCTGTGACTCAGGTGATGACTTCGTATCCGGGCGAGCTTTTACATTTGGACACTGTAGGTCCTGCTCGGGTACGCTCAGTCGGTGGGAAGTGGTATGCACTTGTGATTTTTGACGACTTTTCTCGATTCTCGTGGGTTTTCTTTTTGGAGTCTAAGGATGAAACGTTTCAGTTTTTCATGACCTGATTTTGAAGCTGAAGAATGAGAACAATGGTCGGATGCGAGCAATTCGCTTCGACAACGGCTCTGAGTTCAAGAACTCTTAGTTCATCAGCTTCTGTAGTGATCAGGGTCTGGACCATCAGTTTTCTTCTCCTTACACTCCCCCACAGAACGACGTTGTGGAACGAAAGAACCGCACGCTAGTCAAGATGGCCAGGACGATGCTCGATGAGCACAGGACTCCTAGGCGTTTTTGGGCTGAAGCCATGAACACGGCTTGCTATCTGACCAACCGCATCTTTCTTAGAGCTTACCTTGGTAAGACATCATATGAACTACGGTTTGGCAGACAGCCCAAGGTGAGCCACTTGCGAGCGTTTGGCTGCAAGTGCTTTGTGCTCAAGAAGGGAGGGCATTTGGATAAGTTTGAGTCTCGTTGTTGGGATGGTGTTTTTCTTGGTTATGCATTGCATTCTCGAGGCTTCCGTGTTTGGAACCTCGAATCCCAGCTGCTTATCGAGACCTGTGAGGTTTCATTTGATGAGTCCTTGCCTTCTTTGACTCCTTCTTTTGAGCCTTCTGATGGTGAGCTCGGAGAATCCATCTTCGAGGAAGATGAGGATACTCCAGCCGCTAATGAGGGTGGGCCTTCTGCACCCCCTGCAGAGCCCACACCTTTTGAGACTTCGACTGAGGACGAGGGCGGACCTCTGATCACTTCTTCCACTTCAATCAAGCCCCCTCAGTCAAGTACAGAGGTGCCAGCTGCTGACTCCGGTGAGGTGACTTCTGATCACCAGGGAACCCGAGCAGTTCAGCGTGACCATCTCTCAGAGCTCATCATAGGTGATCTGACTGAGAGAACGTTGCGTTCTTCTACCTCTCTTGCTGTGTTTGCTGAATCTGCATTTGTTGCATCTTTTGAGCCCAGAGACATTTCTCATGCACTTTCTGATTCTAATTGGATTAATGCTATGCAAGAAGAGCTAGAGAACTTTGTCCACAATCGGGTTTGGACATTAGTTGAGCCGCCACCAGGATGCAACCCCATAGGCACCAAGTGGGTATTCAAGAACAAACAAGGTGAAGATGGGGTTGTGGTGCGCAACAAGGCTCGACTAGTTGCCCAGGGTTATTGCCAGAAGGAAAGTATTGACTTTGAAGAAACCTTCGCTCCTGTTACCCGTCTTGAGTCCATTCGTATTCTTCTAGCTTTTGCCGTTTCGAAGGGTTTTAAGCTTTTTCAAATGGATGTCAAGAGTGCTTTTCTGAACGGGTACATAGAAGAGGAGGTTTATGTTAGGCAACCCCCCGGTTTTGAGAACTCTAAGTTTCCTCGACATGTTTTTAAGTTGCACAAAGCTTTATACGGGTTGAAGCAAGCCCCCAGGGCTTGGTATGACCGGTTGAAGCAATTTTTGTTGGGGAAGGGCTTTGTGATGGGTTCTGTGGATAAAACTCTTTCTTGCTCAGAGATGCTTCAGATTTCTTAGTCGCTCAGATTTATGTGGACGATATTATCTTTGGCGGTACTACTGATTCTCTTGTGTCCATGTTTTTTGAGCAGATGCACATCGAGTTTGAGATGAGCCTCATGGGTGAGCTCAAGTACTTCTTAGGGCTCCAGATCAAGCAGACCAAGGACGGCACCTTCATCCACCAAGGTAAGTACACTCGTGATATGTTAAAGAAATTTGACTTTGGTGGTGAATTGAAGCCGCAGATGACCCCGATGGGCACTTCTGGGGGTCTGGACAAGGATGAGAGCGGTGTCAAGGTCAATGAAAGGGAGTTTCGAGGGATGATCGGTTCGCTACTGTACTTGACGGCGACCAGACCAGACATTCAGTTCGCCGTGGGACTGTGCGCGCGCTTCAAGTCTTCACCACGCGCGTCTCACCGACAGTCTATCAAGCGCATCTTCAGGTATCTCACTTATGCGCCCGATCTTGGTCTTTTCTATTCAGCATCATCTTCTCTCGATTTATCTCGCTTTTCGGATGCCGACTTTGGTGGGTGCCGGTTGGATCGCAAGTCGACTTCCGGTACTTGCCAGTTTCTTGGTTCTTCTCTTGTCTCTTGGTCTTCTCGAAAGCAATCTGGAGTTGCTCTTTCGACCACAGAGGCTGAGTACGTAGCTGCTGCTAGCTGCTGCTCACAGTTGGTTTGGATGATTTCCACTCTACGAGATTTTGGGTTGTTCTTTCCTACTAGAGTTCCTTTGTTTTGTGACAGCACCAGTGCAATTAGTGTAGGGAAAAACCCATGTCTCCATTCAAAAACCAAACATATTGATGTGCGCTTTCACTTCTTGCGGGATCAATATGAGAAAGGTGTCATTGACCTTGTTCATGTTGATACCCATCATCAGTTGGCTGATATTTTCACCAAACCCCTAGATCAGTGTAATTTTGAGCGTTTACAAGGGGATTTGGGTGTTGTGTATCCTTTCTAGGATATTTTGCATCAGTTTTCTTTCTTCTTTACTCTTTTCTTGAGTCTTTTTTTGTGTGTGTTCATATCTTGCATATTCACATATCACACCTTAGAGATGCTTCTGTTATATGATTGAACTGCTTTACTTATTTTAGCTGGTACATGCTCTTGAATACTTGTCAATGATCATGCTTTGGTCCAGTTCACTTGATATGTCTGATATCTATCATATGCATGGCTTTTATGCTTTAAACTTGAAAACATGATCACCATTGCTTTTGGTAACTAGCATGCGTAGGCTGAATATTCTTGCTATCTGTTAACATGCCTGGTAGCTATTTCCTGACTTAGATGCAAACATGCAACTTGGACATCTTTCTGCTTTAACACATGGAAATGTGCGTTAAAAATGATAGAAATCAAGAAAAATGTAAATTCCATGCCTTTTTATGCATAACTTGAAAAGATACAGGTGGGTTTGCTTTGTCGCATTACATTGTTCTGGACTGCGTACCATAGCACTTTGGTATGAACTAGGACAGTGTAGTGTCTGCCAAGACCAAATGTCTTAAGCTTCTGATGGTCCAGTTCTGGCCTAGGCTTGACTTGGTCGGTCAGCATAAGGTTTGACATGCAAATAACCCCTGGCAAAAATGAAAAAGGAAAGAGAAAAAGCCTGAAAAATGAAATGATAACAAGTTTGCTGAAGCACTTTGTTTTGGATAATGCTTATCTTGGTAGATATCAGATAGCTTTTGCATCTCATGCTTTACCTTGCTTGTTTACTGGAAAATGTGGTGATGCTTTTTGTTTGCAAAAACTGAAAAATGCGTGCTAATGACTTTCTTTAGATATCATCTGTTGCACTGATCATGCCATGTGTCTTAGACAGTATCTCTTTTGCTATACTTGTTAGATGCTGTAATTGCAGTCAATCATATTTGAGAAGCATGCTTTCTACACTCCTTATGCACTCCAGTTGAATTCACTGGATATTTTGAGGGGGAGTTGCATTTCAGGGGGAGTCTGTGTCTCTATTGAGTGCTTGATGAGTTCACTTGTCAACAAGGGGGAGAAAATTTGGGATCAGAGTTTAAGGGGGAGTTTTTACTCTGTTGATATCCTTGTTGTTCTGAAATCGCACTCATTTTGAGCTTTTACGTTTTGGTTAACCATAATGATCGTTTTG
The DNA here is from genome assembly GCA_019279435.1 of Zizania palustris. NCBI lineage: Eukaryota > Viridiplantae > Streptophyta > Magnoliopsida > Poales > Poaceae > Zizania > Zizania palustris. The sequence continues at coordinate 74,765,009 of JAAALK010000080.1, forward strand.
GCTATTGTTCGTCTTTTGGTCATTAGGGTTTCTTGTGTTTTGTTTTTGTGTTTCCACATTTGTTCGCAGGTCCTGAAGAGTTGAAGAAGAGGAGTGTTGACAATGCACTCATCAAGGGGGAGATTGAGGAGCCATGCTGAATAGCATGGGCCTCATGGCTCCAGATGTGATGAGTCATTGTCAACGATAGTCAAAGAGGACAGAAGAAGAAGAGATCTGCTGTTTCATGGGCCGCGTGTGACTCAGGTACACGGGCAGCGAGCGACTGTCGGGCAGAGGAGGCTGCGAAGTTGGGCTGGCCCAATCTAGGTACATGGCCAGAAGCAGTAGAAGACCCACTGGGCTGTTGACCAGGATTGACTCAGGTACACGGGCGGTGAGCTATTGCCGGGCTGAGAGAGCTGCGGAGTCGGGACGGCCCAATCCGGGTACCTGGTGCAAAGTCGGTGGAGGCTTTGTCAGTTTCGGCGCAAAACTGACAACCGTCGATCTTGTATCCGACTGTCTAGAAGAGAAGCCGTAGTCGCTACGAAAGCTTAGCTTCCGGATAAGTCATCTGTAACTCTAGGCCCATAGTCAGTCAGTCGTGTCTGTAAAAATACCTAAGGGCAGTAGAGTCTTTTCCTTTATTCTTGCGTCTGTAAAAACCCTAAGGGGCTGGTAGAATATTCCTAGTGTTGGGCAGCCTATAAATAGGGCCCCAAATCCCTAGGGTTGAACTACCCCTTCCAGAATTCACTTTTTAATCTATTGGGTCACTTTGTCTCCTGCGCACTCTCTCTCTTATTCCTGTTTCTGTGCGCCGCCAGAGGCTTGTTCTTCTGCTTGCATTATTTTGTTCTTCATTAATGCAGTAAGATTTTGTTCCCTGTTGAGTGCGAGGCGTGCGTTTGGTTATTGTGAATCTGAATCGCTGTGTACCGTGTGCATTTTTGTTCACTATTTGTTTCTGTTGCTTGTGTTCTTCACGCAAGTAGTACTAGTTCTTGCTGTTGCAAGTAGTACTACTACACTGTAGCAACAGTACTCTAGTGCCAGCTTTTTGCTTTTACTGCGTAGCTTTTGATCGAATTGACAGGGCCAAAGTCCCTTTTCTTGTGTGAAGTCCAACTCTGTGAAGCAGACTTCGAATCTGCAAGCTTCGAATCTGCAGACTTCGAATCAGCAGGCTTTGAATCAACAGACTTCGAATCTGCAAGCTTCGAATCTACAGGCTTCGAATCAGCATGCTTCGAATCAGCAGACTTCGAATCTGCAAGCTTCGAATCTGCAGACTTCGAATCAGCAGACTTCGAATCTGCAAGCTTTGAATCTGCAAGCTTCGAATCTGTATACTTCGAATCTGCATACTTCGAATCTGCAGGCTTCGAATCTGCATACTTCGAATCTACATACTTCGAATCTACAACCTTCGAACCTGCATACTTCGAATCTGCATACTTCGAATCTGCAACATTCGAATCTGCAACCTTCGAATCTGCAACCTTCGAATCTGCAACCTCCGAATCTGCAACCTTCGAATCTGCAACCTTCGAATCTGCAACCTCCGAATCTGCAACCTTCGAATCTGCAACCTCAGAATCTACAACCTCAGAATCTGCAACCTCTGAATCAGTAGACTTCAAATCTGCAGACTTAGTCAATCTGTTCTCGCTTTGCTGTTTAGTTTTCTTTTAAATGCGTTGGGTTTTGGGAGCAGGCCATTGATTCGAAAGAATTTTTTAGGCGCCCATTCACCCACCCTCTGGTCGCTACTTTCGGTCCTACAGCCATTGATTTGCAAGAATTTGTAGTCGCCCATTCACCCCCCCTCTGGTCGCTACTTTCGGTCCTACAAGTGGTATCAGAGCCTGGTTAGGGTTTTTCCATACCTTAACCGGTTCTAAACCTAGGTAGTGATCATGACTTCTTCTAGCAAAGTCATGTCCCTGGAAGCTTTTGGCTACACTTATTGGAAGACTCGCATGCGAGCCTATCTCATGAGATAGAGCTCGGACAATTGGGACGTTTATGTTCACGCCACTTTTACCATACTGCCTGTTGTTCAGCATACATCCCCCGAGATAATCACCCAGCATCAGAACAACAACAAAGTGGTGAACATTTTGTTTTTTGGTTTAGGTCCCACTAAGTTTGAGTGTGTGAGCCATCTCAGCACTGCTAGAGAGATCTGGGCTACCCTCTAGGCACACCATGAGGGGACAACCCAGGTCAAGGCTCGGCTCTATCACACCTACCGACGTGAATATGAAAATTTCACATAGAAGCCGGGTGAATCTATTGAAGCTTTTTTTGGTCATTTTCAATCGATCATCACCAAGCTTCGGGCCAACAAGGCCGAGGGATTTTAGCTGGTCTCATATCATGAGCAGGCGCTCAAGGTTCTCCATACCTTGGACCCTAAGATCTGGGAGATCAATGAATCCTCTATCATTGAGAGCACTACTTATGATACCTTGACTATCGCAGAGCTTTTTAGCAAGCTCATGGCCACAGAGGTTGATATCCAGTTGAGATCAAATCTCACTGGTTCTGGATCAAAAACCTTGGCCCTTGCAACACCTTCTATTGACTCCTCCTCTTTGAGCTGTGCTAGGTTCTCCTTGATGTCTATCACCGAGGACCATCTTGAGTCGCTAGGAGATGATGATTTGTGTCTGTTTAACAACCAGGTGCATCGTGTCTATGATAAGCTAATGTTCAAAAGACACGGCATAAAATCTGGATGCTTTGAGTGTGGTGATTCAGGTCATTTCATCGCTGACTGCCCCAAGTGGAATGGTCACAAGAAGGGTACCGGTGGTGGCTCCTATGACTCAGGCAAGCACGATAGATCCACCTTCACAAAGGGCAAGCCCAAGACAAGATTCTTTCAAGAGGCCCTGAAGGACTACCGGCGTGAGAACAAGAAGCGAGACAAGGCCTTCTTTGCCGAGATGGAGAGAAGCTACTCTAAGAGGTCTTCGTCTTCTTCCTCTTCATCAAGCTCAGGTGATGAGGAGATCGTGATCAGGAAAGGGAAGGACAAGGACGATCCGGTGGGCCTCTGCTTCATGGCGTTTGGGGACAAGCCGAAGAGCCGCTCGCATCACCACCGAAGATCCCGCAAGAGCTTCTGTTCAATGTCTCTTGGGGATAAGGAAGAGAAGGGCTCCCCCAACAACTCCGACGACGACGACGATGAAAAGGTATCCTCTTATGATCAAGAAGTCATTGATTTACTTGAAGAGAACCATCAGGAGTTGAGGTATCGGGAGAAACTGCTTAGAGGGGCTAAGAAGAGGATAGATGAGCTTGAGAGCGAGCTTGCCGTGGCCAATGGCAAGATTGGGAGTCTATCTTCTTCCCCTTGCTTGGGTGGTAGCAGTGAGTGCCCAACTATGAGGTGTTACTGTGTGACCTAACGACTCTAAAGTCCAAGTACACAGAGAGGGTTGATGAGACAGACGCTTTGGCCACTAAGCTTGAGAGCGCTCAGCTAGAGCTTAAAGATGGTCATGCCACTATCGGCGTGCCCTGTGTTGACTGCCCATCCCATCTAGCTAGTTTAGCTGAGCTGAGAGCCAAGAGTGATGAGAAGTTGGGCAAGTTGGAGAGAGTCAGAGTTGAACTGGAGCAGACTAGGCTAGAGCTTGAGACATTGTTAGTTCCACCCACTATTTGTGAGAACTGCTTGTCTCTTAGATTGGAGTTGATCAAGCTGAAAGCAGAGAAGTCTATCTAAGTTGATAGAGAGTGTGAGATCTGCTTGTCTTAGGTGGAGGTGCTAGCTTCCTTGAGAGAGGAGCTAGATGATGTTCAAAATGAGAACTTTTACCTCCATCAGATCCTGAGTTGGGTGAGTGCCAGAGAGCCACAACTCGGCATGATGATCTAGCAGTTCAAGAGGTAGGATGGGTTTGGGGTAGGTTACACCTATACCAAGGCTGATTTTGAGAGTGCTATTAGCTGGGTAGTGGAGTGGAGTAAGATGACTCCTGAGCAGAGATATCCCAACACTCACTCCATGGAGTCTTTCCAGGCCAGTCAGCCCAACGGAGTGTTCCAAGAACAACCTAAACTCCACCCAAGAAGCCCATCTGGATTCCAAACCCTAAAGAACTTCACACTTCTCTTTACTCTCTACCTGCACCCTCTCACACCAAAGAGTCTACACCCAACACCACCAAGACCAAAATCCCCAAGCCTCAACCACATCCCAAGAAGCCTACCTATCACTGTGAGTATTTTCAGAGAGACGGACATATTGAGGAGTTTTGCTTCAGAAGGAAGCGGGTTGAGAGAGCAGAGAGAGCTCGAGGTGGGCAGGAGAAGTTCTACCAGCAGGGTGGTAGACTGAGAGTCCCTCGACGCAAGGAGAGGCTAGAGGCCAGGTCACGTCGTGTAGGTGGTGGTAGAGGAGACGGCTTTCATGCCCGTCCTCCGGTGGGTGGTTTTCGCTCTGGCAGAGCTCCAGGTCGTTCTAGATACGACTTTGGACCTCGTGGCCGAGACTTTAGGCAGAACCGAGGACCACGCTTTGAGCCGCGTTTTGGTCCAGACTCTTATGATTCTTTCTTGTTTCCTTCTTTTGAGCAGATGGCTCGACACTTGATTAGCTATTTTGCTAAACCTGGTACCGGACCATTTGCTCCCACTTACGACCACTGATCGTGCAGGATCGAGGAATGGAGGACATGTGGATCATGGACTCAGGATGCTCTCGCCACATGACGGGACATCGCAAAAGGTTCTTTAGCCTCACTTCACCGAGCTCCAAGGAGTACATCACTTTCGGGAACAGTGGTCAAGGGAAGGTACATGGCATTGGCTCAATTCGCATCTCTGATCATTTCTCTTTGAAGAATGTTGCTTTGGTTGGAAACTTGAATTTCAATTTGATCTTTGTTTCACAACTTCTTGAGGATGATTTGGAGGTTCGATTTAAGAAGGGCATGCCTTCTATTGTTGATTCTAGAGGATCTTTGGTTTGTCACATCTTACCCTTTAGTAAGGTTTTTCACATTGATTTTTCTAGTTCTTTTGGCCATTCTAGCTGTTTGATTGTTGGATCCTCCTCTGAGCTCTGGAAGTGGCATAGGAGGTTAGGCCATTTGAGCTTTGATCTGCTAGTCAGATTGAGCTCTATGGACCTCATTTGAGGATTGCCCAAGCTTAAGATGGAGAAGGATCTAGTTTTCCATCCCTATCATCATGGGAAGATGGTTGCCGCTTCTCACACAGCTGTGACTCAAGTGATGACTTCGTATCCAGGGGAGCTATTACACATGGACACTATTGGTCCAGCTCGGGTATGCTCAATCGGTGGGAAGTGGTACGCACTTGTGATAGTTGACGATTTTTCTCGATTTTCGTGGGTTTTCTTTTTGGAGTCTAAGGATGAGACTTTTCAGTTTGTTCATAACCTGATTTTGTAGCTGAAGAATGAGAAAAATGGTCGGATGCGAGCAATTTGCTCTGACAACGACTCTGGGTTCAAGAACTCTCAGTTCGTCAGCTTCTGTAGTGATCAGGGTCTGGACCATCAGTTTTCTTCTCCTTACACTCCCCCACAGAATGGCGTTGTGGAACGAAAAAACCGCACGCTAGTCAAGATGGCCAGGACGATGCTCGATGAGCACAGGACTCCTAGGCGTTTTTGGACCTGCTATCTGGACAACCACATTTTTCTTAGAGCTTACTTAATTAGGTAAGACTTCATATGAGTTGCGATTTGGCAGATAGCCCAAGGTGAGCCACTTATGAGCGTTTGGCTGCAAGTGCTTTGTGCTCAAGAAGGGAGGGCATTTGGACAAGTTTGAGTCTCGTTGCTGGGGATGGAGTCTTTCTTGGTTATGGTTTGCATTCTCGAGGCGTCCGTGTTTGGAACGTCAACTCCCAGCAGCTTGTCGAGACTTGCGAGGTTTCTTTTGATGAGTCCATGCCTTCACTAACTCCTTTTGAGCTTTCTGGAGATGATGAGCTTGGAGAGTCCATCTTCGAGGAAGATGATGATGCTCCTACTGTCGATGAGGGTGGGCTTTCTACACAGCCTGCAGACCCACACCTTTTGAGACTTCGACTAAGAACGAGGGCAAACCTCTGATCACTTGTTCCACTTCGATCTAGCCCCGTCAGTCAAGTCCAGAGGTGCCAGCTGCTGACTCCGGTGAGGTGACCTCAGATCACCTAGGATCCCGAGCAGTTCAGCGTGATAACCCTCAGAGCTCATCATCGGTGATCTTACTGAGAGAACTTTGCGCTCTTCTGTTGACTCGCTTGTTGTGTTGCTGAATCTGCTTTTGTTGCCTCTTTTGAGCCCAGAGATGTTTCTCATGCTCTTTCTGATTCGAATTGGATAAACGCCATGCAAGAAGAGCTTCATAATTTTTCCTGCAATCGTGTTTGGACACTGGTTGAGCTGCCACCTAGATGCAACCCCATAGGCACCAAGTGGGTGTTCAAGAACAAGCAAGGTGAAGATGGGGTTGTGGTGCGCAACAAAGCTCGACTAGTTGCCCAGGGTTTTTTCCAGGAAGAGGGTATTAATATTGAGGAGACTTTCGCCCCAATTGCCCGTCTTGAGTCTATTCGCATTCTTTTGGCATTCGCTGCTTCTAAGAGTTTTAATCTTTTTCAAATAGATGTCAAGAGTGCTTTTCTGAATGGGTACATAGAGGAGGAGGTCTATTTTAGGCAGCCCCCTGGTTTTGAGAACCCTAAGTTTCCTCGACAAGTTTTTAAGTTGCAGAAAGCTTTATACGGTCTGAAGCAAGACCCCAGGGCTTGGTATGACCGGTTGAAGCAGTTTTTGACGGGGAACAGCATTGTGATGGGTTCTATGGTCAAAACTATTTTCTTGCTCAGAGATGAAACAGATTTCTTGATTGCTCAGATTTACGTGGACGACATCATTTTGGTGGTTCTACTAATGCGCTTGTGTCCAAGTTTTTTGAGCAGATGCACAGCGAGTTTGAGATGAGCCTCATGGGAGAGCACAAGTATTTCCTATGACTCCAGATCAAGCAGACCAAGGACGGCATCTTCATCCACCAGAGTAAGTACACGCGGGACATTCTAAAGAAATTTGACTTCGGTGGAGAGCTGAAGCCTCAGATGACTCCAATGGGTACATCTGGCGGCCTAGACAACAACAAGAGCGACATCAAGGTCAACGAGAGAGAGTATCGAGGGATGATCGGATCGCTGCTGTACTTGACAGCGACCAGACCGGACATTCAGTTCATCGTGGGACTGTGTGCGCTCTTTCAGTCTTCACCACGCGCATCTCATCGGCAGGCTGTCAAGCGCATCTTCAGGTATCTTCCCTATGCGCCAGATCTTGGTCTTTACTATTCAGCATCATCATCTCTTGATTTATCTGGCTTTTTCGAACGCTGATTTTGGTGGGTGCCGGTTGGATCGCAAGTCGACTTCCGGTACTTGACAGTTTCTCGGTTCTTCGCTTGTTTCTTGGTCTTCTTGAAAACAATCTGGAGTTGCGCTTTCTACCACTGAGGCTGAGTATGTAGCTGCTGCTCACAGTTGCTTTGGATGAGTTCCTTTGTTTTGTGATAGCACCAGTGCAATTAGCGTAGGGAAAAACTCATGTCTGCATTCAAAAACCAAACATATTGATGTGCACTTTCACTTTCTGAGGGATCAATATGATAAAGATGTCATTGACCTTGTTCATATTGATACCCATCATCTGTTGGCTGACATTTTCACCAAACCCCTAGATTAGTCTACTTTTGAGTGTTTGCGAGGGGATTTGGGAGTTGTGTATCATTTTTAGGATATTTTGAGTCAATTTTCTTTCTTTACTCTTTTCTTGAGTCTTTTTGTGTGTGTTCATATCATGCATATTCACATATCGCACATTGACCCTGCTCCTGTTATATGATTGATCTTCTTTACTTATTCTAGCTGGTACATGCATTTGATTAACTGTCGATGATCATGCTTTGCTTTAGTTCACATGATATGTCTGATATCTATCATATGCACGGCTTTTATGCTTTAAAATTGAGAAATGATCACCATTGCTTCTGGTAACTAGCATGTGTAGGTTGAATATTTCTGATGTCTATTACATGCCTTGTAGCTAGATCCTTACTTTGATGCAGATATGCAACTTGGACATCTATATGCTTTAAATATGGAAAATGTGCTATAAAAATGATAAAAAAAATCAGAAAAATGAAATATCCATGCCTTTTTACGCATAAGTTGAAAAGATCCATGTGGGTTTGCTTTGTCGCATTGCATTGTTCTGGACTACTTACCATAGCACTTTGGTATGAACTAGGACAATGTAATGTATGCCAAGACCAATGTCTTAAGCTTCTGATGGTCCAGTTCTGGCCTAGGCTTGACTTGGTCGGTTAGCATAAGGTTGACATGCAAATAACCCCTGACAAAAATGAAAAAGGAAAACAAAAAGCCTGGAAATTAAAAAGATAACAAGTTTCTTGAAGCACTTTGTTCTGGTCAATGCTTATCTTGGTAGATATCAGCTAATTTTTGCATCTCATGCTTTACTTTTCTTGTCAACTAGAAGATGTGGTGATTCTTTTGTTTGCAAAAATTGAAAATATGTGCTAATGACTTTATTTAGATATCATCTATTGCACTGATCATGCCATATGTCTTAGATAGTATGTCTTTTGCTATACTTGCTAGATGTTGTAATTGCAGTCAATCATATCTAAGAAGCATGCTTTTTACACTCCACCTGCACCCCACTTGCATTCATTGCATATTTTGAGGGGGAGCTACATTTCAGGGGGAGTTTGAGTATGTGTCTCTTTAGAGTGCATTTTATCTCGCTTGATGAGTCCAATTGTCAACAAAGGGGAGAAATTTTGGGTTACTCGATGATCTTTTAGAAGAGTTTAGGGGGAGTTTTTGGCTTTTGGCTTTCTCTGGGATTTGTTTCAGGGGTAATTTTAGTCTCTTTTTCCTTTACTCTTTGGATATCCTTGTTGATAATTCTGAGATTGCACTTGTTTTGAGTCTTTATTTTTGGTTAACCATAATGACCGTGTTCTTGTTTTTGTTCGCCTTTTGGTCATCAGGGTTAAACTTTTATTTTATTTTATTTTCTTCTTTTCTGTCTTCTTGTGTTTTGTTTTCGTGTTTCCACATGTGCTTGCATGTTCTGAAGAGCTGACGAAGAGAGTGTTGACAATGCACTCATCAAGGGGGAGATTGAGGATCCACGTTGAAGAGCATGGGCCTCATGGCTCTAGATGTGATGAGTGATTGTCAACGGAAGTCAAGCGGACATGAAGAGAAGAGAAGACCTGCTGTGCGTGGGCCGAATGTGACACAGGTACACGTGCAGCGACCGATTGTCGGGCAGAGAGGCTGCGAAGTCGGGTTGGCCCAATTCGAGTACATGTGCTAGGAGCAGCAGAAGATCCACTGGTCTGTTGACCGGGATTGATTCAGGTACACAAGCAGCGAGCGATTGCTGGGCTGAGGGAACCGCAGAATCGGGCCGGCCCAATCTGGATCTAACAGTTCTAAGGCGAAGCCATAGCTGCTACGAAAGCTCCGCATCAGGACAAATCATCTATATTTAGGATTTTACTATTTTGCCTTTAGGACCACAGTCTATCAGTCGAGTCTGTAAAAAATCATAAGGGCATTTTGGTCTTTTCCATTTATTTCAGCGTCTGTAAAAACCCTATGGTTCTTTTGGTATTTTTCCTAGTCTATTGGGCTGCCTATAAATAGGGCCCCAATCCCTAGAGTTAGGGTTACCCATTCTGAAATCAAGTTTAATCTCACAAAAGTTTGGGTCACTTTTTGGGTTTCCTTCATCTTCCTCCTGCGTAGCGCCACCACTATTTGATGTTCTTGGGCGACCGTCTATTCATTGTCGCCGCCGGTCTTTCCTTCTGTAGCAGCCTCTATTTCTTCTCCAGGCAGAACTGCATTCATTGCTGCACATGGCGTGACACATAAGTTGTTTGAGTTTTTGCGCATAGGCTTGTAGGTTTCTAGTACCTAGTCTTCTAGGCTATGCAGTATTGCTTCTGCACATGGAATCTTTTGTCTTCTCGATGTGACAGTAGCACAGAGCATTTTCACGTCCGTGCGAAGTCAGGCTTCCTCATCGAAGCAGGCTTTGGCTACTGGCTATGGCTTCGGCACTTTGAACGTGCGCAGTCTCGTGCGGAGCCAGGTGTGCGAAGTTCCGATTCGAAGCACAGACTTCGGCACCGCTGGCTTCGCTGTGTCTTCGCTGAAACAAGCTTCGGAGAAAGCCTTCGTTTTGGCCTCGCCTAAGCAGGCTTCTAACCAACGCTGTTCGAAGGTTAGCTTCATTGTGGCTTCGTCGAAGTACGCTTCGAAATGAAGGCTTGTAGGCTTCGACAAGTAACAACTAGGAGACAAATTTGAACAGTAACATTCCTTCTCGTTTTGCGTGCACTTGAATAGATTGCATGTGATGGTACTTCTGCTGATGCATGAAATACTTATGTCTTGAATGATCTGTTAATCTGCCTTTGAACATTGTTTTGGTGTCTTTTCATCTCGGACACCGGTTGTTTGTAGGCTAGATTATTTTTAGCATTTGTGATATGTTTTCGCTCCTGCTGATAGTTTGTTGAGGTGCGTTGGGTGTTGGAAAAAGGCCATTGATTCGCATGAATTTTTTAGGTGCCCATTCACCGCCCCTCTGGGCAACAAAACCTTTGGTTTAAAGAGTACTAGTAGAAAACAATGTGGATGAAGCCTGGCCCGATGTGTCCACAAAGAAAAGTAGATGTGTCAGACAAGGTGACATCCATCACAGTCATGAATGACTGAAGAAGAAGATGCAAAAAGGAAGAAGAAAGGATGATATGGTATGGAGTCGATAACCTGTGCATTGTTTTATAAAGTGCTAGAAGATGAAGGGTTTCGGCTACTAATGATAAATTTGAAAAGACATTACGAAGGGACGTTTGAAAGAACATGGTGGGGAAGGTGATGCTGACCGATAATTTTGAAGCATTGGTTACCCTTTAATGCTTCGAAACTAGGGCGCATGTGTTGCTCCCAAGATTTGGTAAAGCCAAGGCCTACTAAGGATGACGCATGGTCAAGAGAAGTCAAAGAAGTATGGTCAAAGGTGGTCAAATAAGCCCGTCCATATCGTTACAACATGGTCGGATATGAAGGAGCCGATAGAGGTGATAGAAGATAAAGATGATCTAGAATCATTTATAATATAGAATAATTTGGCGGCAAGTCTCCGGACTATAAATATGTATCTAATTATCTAGGTTTGGACACACACAATTAACCACTGAGGAGCCATGCTGAAGAGCATGGGCCTCATGGCTCCAGATGTGATGAGTCATTGTCAACGATAGTCAAAGAGGACTTAAGAGAGAGAGAGAAGACCTATTGCGTCTGGGCCGCATGTGACTCAGGTACACGGGCAGCGAGCGACTATCGTGCAGAGGGGCCGTGAAGTTGGGCTGGCCCAATCCAGGTACATGGGCTAGGAGCAGCAGAGGATCCACTGGGCTGTTGACCAGGATTGACTCAGGTACACGGGCGGCGAGTGATTACCGGGCTGAGGGAGCTGCGGAATCCGGCCAGCCCAATCTGGGTACCTGGTGCAAAGCCGGTGGACGCTTTGTCAGTTTCGGCGCAAAACTGACAACCGCTGATCTCGAATCGGACTGTTCAGAGGCAAAGCCGTAGTCGCTACAAAAGCTCCGCTTCCGGATAAGTCATCTGTAAAAAGGAGTTTACTATTTTGTCCTTAGGCCCATAGTCAGTCAGTCGAGTCTGTAAAAATATCCTAAGGGCAGTTTGGTCTTTTCCATTTATTTCAGCATCTGTAAAAAACCCTAAGGGTCTGGTGGAATATTCATAGGCTATTGGGCTACCTATAAATAGGGCCCCAATCCCTAGGGTTAGGGTTACCCATTCTGTAATTCACTTTAATCCAGCACTAAAGTTTGGGTCACTTTTTGGTGTCTTCCTCCTGCTTCTTCCCGTGCGAGCGTCGCCGCCGTAAGCTTTTTTGTTCTTCACGAGTTCTTCTGTTTCGTGATTTTTGTTCTCTGAATCGCAGAGCTTCACGTTGTGAAGTTGTTTTATTCATCTCGGTTTGCGTGCCGATCTACTTCTTCTATTGCACGGTCACTTCTCTACGAATCGATCTCTCCCTGGTTGCTTTTATCTGTGGCATGACCTGTTGCATGAAGTAGCAACTATTTCATGTTGTATTGTCTTGTCTCACAGTTGCAGCAGGCCTATGAACAGCTAGATTTACTAGCTACAGTATGCTAGTTTTCTAGCCCTTGTTTTCACAAATATTTTGTGCCTATCGCTCGGTGGTTCGCGGTTGTTTTCTGTCAGTAAAATATTCTCTGTGCGAAGTGTGTCTGTGCTCTGTTATTTTTCGAAGTATGCCTTGCAGTCTTCGCTGTTCTTACTTATCCAAAGGATAGACTTCGACAGGCGTAGGCTTTACAGTTGTATACGCGATCTTGAGAAGTCCGAACGATTTTTATCTCTTCGGTGTTTGCGCTTTGCGAAGCTGTGTGTGCTGTCATCCGAAGACGATACAACCTTCGGAGTATCTTCGGTGTGGCGTTGCCTCGCACTACCTTCTCCGAAGTCTCACATGTGTTTCCTGCTCGCTGTCTCTTGCGAAGCACCTTTGCTCAAATCTCTTCCTGTGAGCTTCGCTCGAAGTGTGCTGCATTTTGCCTTGCATCATTTCTGGTTGTGGGTCTCTCAGTCTGTGCTTTCGGAGGTTGTGATTCGAAGTGTGTTTCTTAGCTTCGGTTTCTTGTGTAAAAGCACCAGAGGACTCCGATTCAAAGTTGGCTTGTGATTCGAAGGTCATTACTTCGGTAGTCATACTTCGATCAATCTGGCTTCAAAGGTTGCGTTGCAGGCTTCGACTTTTCTCTGTTAAGCTTCGAAGTTGATTTTTCTTGTGTTAAGCTTCATAGCTTCAAAGTGCGCTTTTCGGAGCAGGCTTCGGTAGCCTCACACTTCGCACCGAAGCATGCTTCGCATTCTGCCACACTCTTCACCGAACTAGCCTAGACTTCATCAACCTTCGGCACGTCCACTACATCCTTCGACAAAGGACTTCGGAGCAGACTTCGACACAATCCCCACGGGCTTCGACGTGGCAGGCTTCGATCGACAACCCTCGACAACTTCAGGCTTCGCACATACTTCGAAGCAGGCTTCGTCAAGTTCCTAACAGGAGACAACTTTGAACAGTAATTCTTCATCACTATTTACGTACCCTCAGTTTAATGGCTGTGATGATATGTTTCTGAGAACTTTTATCTACCCATGTTTTGAATGCTTTGTTTATCTGCCTATTAGCACTGTATTGGTGTTTCTTTATCTAGGACACCGGTCGTTTCTAGCCTAGATACTTTTAGGCTTTGGCGATCTGTTTACGTTTTTTCTACTAAGTCTTTTGAGGTGCGTTGGGTGTTGGGAGCATGCCATTGATTCGAAAGAATTTTTAGGCACCCATTCACCCCCCCTCTGGTCGCTACTTTCGGTCCTACAAGTGGTATCAGAGCCTGGTTAGGGTTTTCCATACCTTGACCGGTTCTAAACCCCACTAGTGATCATGACTTCTCCTGGAAAGGTCCCATCCTTGGAGGCTTATGGCTATAATTATTGGAAGACTCGCATGCGAGCCTACCTCATGAGCCAAAGCTCGGACATCTGGGACATTTGTGTTCACGCTACCTTCACCATATTGCCAGTTGCTGAGCGTAATACTCCTGGTATTATCGCCCAGCATCTGAACAACAACAAAGCGACAAACATTTTGTTTTCTGGATTATTAGGTCCCACTGAATTTGAGCGTGTGAGCCATCTCACCACTGCGAGAGAGATCTGGGCTACCCTCCAAGCACACCATGAGGGGACAGCCCAGGTCAAGGCTCGGCTCTATCAGACCTACCGGCGTGAATATGATAATTTCACACAGAAGCCGGGTGAATCTGTTGAAGGTTTGTTTGGTCGTTTTCAATCGATCATAAACAAGCTTAGGGACAACAAGGCTGAGGGCGTTCAGTTAGTCTCAGATCATGAGCAGGTGCTCAAGGTTCTCCATACCTTGGACCCTAAGATCTGGGAGATCAAGGTATCCTCTATCATTGAGAGCACATCTTATGATACCTTGACCATTTCTGAGTTGTTTAGCAAGCTGAAGGCCACTGAGGTTGATACCCAGTTGAGATAAAATCTCACTGGCTCTAGATCAAAGACCCTGGCCCTTGCTACTCCTTCTGTTGATCCCTCTTCTATGAGCTTTGCTGGGTTCTCCTTGATGTCTATCACTGAGGACCAGCTCAAGTCGTTAGGAGATGATGACTTGTGTCATTTTAACAACCGGGTGCGTCGTGTTTATGACAAGAGAATTTTCAAAAGACACGACATGAAATCTTGGTGCTTTGAGTGTGGTGACCCAGGACACTTCATCGTCGATTGCCCAGGGCACAATGGTCACAAGAAGGGCACCGGTGGTGGCTTCCATGACTCCGGCAAGCACGACAGCTCCTCCTTCAACAAGGGCAAGCCAAAGACCAGATTCTTTAGAAACGCCCTGAAGGACTACCGGCGAGAGAACAAGAAGCGCGACAAGGCTTTCTTCGCCAAGATGGAGAAGAGCTACTCCAAACGTTCCACGTTTTCTTCCTCTTAATCGAGCTCAAGCGATGAGGAGATCATCATCAGGAAGGGGAAGGACAAGGACGATCCGGTGGACCTATGCTTCATGGCTTTCGGGGACAGACCGAAGAGCCGCTCACATCAACGCCGAAGATCCCGCAAGAGCTTCTGCTTAATGGCTCTTGGGGATAAGGAAGAGAAGGGCTCCTCCGATGGCTCCGACGATGACGAAAATGAGAAGGTATCATCTTATGAACGTGAAATCATTGATTTACTTGAAAGCAATCGTTAGGAGTTAAAATATTGGGAAAAACTGCTTAGGGGGGCTAAGAAGAGGATAGATGAACTAGAAAGTGAGCTTGCCATGGCCAACAGTAAAATTGAGAGTCTACCTTCTTCCCCTTGCTTGGGTGGTAGCAGTGAGTGCCCAAAGTGTGAGGTGCTTCTATGTGACCTGTCGACTCTGAAGTCCAGGTACACAGAAAGGGTTGATGAGAGGGATGCTTTGGCTACTGAGCTTGAATGTGCTCAGCTGGAGCTGAAAGATGCTCATGCCACTGTCGCCGTGCTATGTGCTGATTGCCCATCTCATCTAGCTAGTTTGGCTGAGCTGAAAGCCAAGGGCGATGAGCATTTGGGTGATTTGGAGAGAATGAGAGCTGAGCTGGCGTAGACTAGGCTAGAGCTTGAGACACTGTTAGTTCCACCCACTATATGTGAGAACTGTTTGTCTCTTGGAATGGAGTTGATCAAGCTGAAAGCCGAGAAGTTGTCCAGGTAGATAGAGAGTGTGAGACCTGCTTGTCTCAGGTGGAGGTTCTAGCTTCTTTGATATAGGAGCTTGTTGATCCCCAGAATGAAAACTTTTACCTCCGTTCAATCCTGAGTTGGATCAGTGCCAGAGAGCCACAGCTCGGCATGATGATCCAGCAGTTTAAGCGGCAGGATGGGTTTGGGGTAGGCTACACCAAGTCTGACTTTGAGAGTGCCATTAGCCGGGCAGTGGAGTGGAGTAAAATGACTCCTGAGCAGAGATACCCCATGACTCACTCCACTGAGTCTTTCCAAGCTAGTCAGCCTAAGGATGGAGTGTTCCAAGAATAGCCCAAAGCTCCACCAAACAAGCCTATCTGGGTTCCAAAGCCCAAACACCTCCATACTTCTCTTGACTCTCTTCCTGGACCCTCTCACACCAAGAAGACTACACCAAACACTACCAAGTTCAAGAACCCCAAGCCTCAACCACATCCCAAGAAGCCCACCTACCATTGTGAGTATTGTCAGAGAGACGGGCATCTTGCAGAGTTTTGCTTCAGGAGCAAGCGGGTTGAGAGTGTAGAGCGTACTCGTGGTGGCCAGAAGAAGTTCTACCAGTAGGGTGGTAGACTGAGGGTTCCTCGACATGGGGAGAGGCTGGAGGCCAGGCCGCGTCGTGTAGGTGGTGGTAGGGGAGACGACTTTCATGCCCGTGCTGCAGATGGTGGTGCTTGTTCTGGCAGAGCTCCAGGCCGTTTTGGCTACGGTCCTGGACCTCGTGGCCGAGGTTTTAGGCAGAACCGAGAACCACGCTTTGAGCCGCGTATTGGTTTGAACTCTTATGATGATTTATGCTTTCCGTCTTTTGAGTAGATGGCTCGACACTGGTTTAGCTCTTTTGCTAAACCTGGTGCCGGACCATTTGCTCCCTCTTACAACCACTGATTGTGCAGGATCGAGGACTGGAGGACGTTTGGATCATGGACTCAGGATGCTCTCACCACATGACGGGACATCGCAGATGGTTCTCCAGTCTCACTCCCCTGAGCTCCAAAGAGTACATCACATTCGGGAACAGTGGTCAAGGGAAGGTACAAGGCATTGGCTCAATTCGCATCTCTGATCATTTCTCTTTGAAGAACGTTGCTTTGGTTGGAAATTTGAACTTTAATTTGATTTTTGTTTCGCAACTTCTTGAGGATGATTTGGAGGTTCGTTTTAAGAAGGGCAGTTCTTCTGTGATTGATTCTAGGGGTCTTTGATTTGCCAGATCTTACCTTTTGGTAAGGTTTTTCGGATTGACTTCTCTAGTTCTTTTGGCCCTTCTCGCTGTTTGATTGCTGGATCCTCCTCTAAGCTCTGGAAGTGGCATAGGAGGTTAGGTCATTTGAGTTTTGATCTGCTAGTCAGGTTGAGCTCTATGGACCTCATCCGAGGATTGCCCAAGCTTAAAATGGAGAAGGATCTAGTTTGCCATCCCTGTCGTCATGGGAAAATGGTTGCCGCTTCTCACTCACCTGTGACTCAGGTGATTACTTCGTATCCGGGTGAGCCGTTACACATGGACACTGTCGGTCCAGCTCGGTACGCTCAGTCGGTGGGAAATGGTACGCACTTGTGATCGTTGACGATTTTTCTCGATTCTCGTGGGTTTTCCTTTTGGAGTCTAAGGATGAGACTTTTCATTTTGTTCATGACCTGATTTTGAAGCTGAAGAATGAGAACAATGGTCGGATGCGAGCAATTCACTCCGACAATGGCTCTGAGTTCAAGAACTCTCAATTCGTCAGTTTCTGTAGTGATCAGCGTCTTGACCATCAGTTTTCTGCTCCATACACTCCCCCACATAATAGCGTTGTGGAACGAAAGAACCGCACGCTAGTCGAGATGGCCAGGATGATGCTCGATGAGCACAGGACTCCTAGGCATTTTTGGGCTGAAGCCATGAACACGGCTTGCTATCTGGCCAACCGTATTTTTCTTAGAGCTTACCTTGGTAAGACTTCATATGAGTTGCGGTTTGGCAGACAGCCCAAGGTGAGCCACTTGCGAGCGTTTGGCTGCAAGTGCTTTGTGCTCAAGAAGGGTGGGCATTTGGACAAAATTGAGTCTCGTTGCTGGGATGGCGTTTTTCTTGGCTATGCTTTGCATTCTCGAGGCTTCCGTGTTTGGAATCTCGACTCCCATCAGCTTGTCGAGACTTGCGAGGTTTCATTTGATGAGTCCTTGCCTTCTTTGACTCCTTCTTTTGAGCTTTCTGGAGATGGTGAGCTCGGAGAGTCGATCTTTGATGAAGATGATGACACTCCAGCTACTGATGAGGGTGGGCCTTCTGCACAGCCTGTAGAACCCACACCTTCTGAGACTTCGACAGAGGACGAGGGCGGACCTCTGATCACTTCTTCCACTTCGGTCGATCCCCCTCAGTCAAGTCCAGAGGTGCCAGCTGCTGACTCCGGTGAGGTAACTTCAGATCACCAGGGATCCCGAGAAGTTTAGCGCGATCACGCCTCAGAGCTCATCATCGGTGATTTGTCTGCAAGGACTTTGCGTTCTTCTGTTGACTCACTTGCTGTGTTTGTTGAATCTGCTTTTGTTGCATCTTTTGAGCCTAGAGATGTTTCTCATGCTCTTTCTGACTCAAACAGGATTAATGCCATGCAAGAAGAGCTTGTGAATTTTGTCCGCACTCATGTTTGGACACTGGTTGAGCTGCCACCTAGATGCAACCCCATAGGCACCAAGTGGGTGTTCAAGAACAAGCAAGGTGAAGATGGGGTTGTGGTGCGCAACAAGCTCGACTGGTTGCCCAGGATTTTTGCCAGAAGGAAGGTATTGACTTTGAAGAAACTTTCTCCCCTATTGCCCATATTTAGTCCATTCGCATTCTCTTAGCTTTTGCCACTTCGAAGGGTTTTAATCTTTTTCAAATGGATGTCAAGAGTGCTTTTCTGAACGGGTACATAGAGGAGGAGGTTTATGTTAGGCAGCCCCCCAGTTTTGAGAACCCTAAGTTTCCTCGACATGTTTTTAAGCTGCAGAAAGCTTTATACGGTCTGAAGCAAGCCCCCTAGGCTTGGTATGACCGGTTAAAGCAGTTTTTGTAGGGAAATGGCTTTGTGATGGGTTCTGTGGATAAAACTCTTTTCTTGCTCAGAGATGCTTCAGATTTCTTAGTCGCTCAGATTTACATGGATGATATTATCTTTGGCGGTACTACTGATGTTCTTGTGTCCATGTTTTCTGAGCAGATGCACAGTGAGTTTGAGATGAGCCTCATGGGTGAGCTCAAGTACTTCCTAGGTCTCCAGATCAAGCAGACCAAGGATGGCACCATCATCCACCAGGGTAAGTATACTCGAGACATGTTGAAGAAGTTTGACTTTGGTGGAGAGCTGAAGCCTCAGATGACCCCAATGGGAACATCTGGGGCCTGGACAAGGACGAGAGTGGCGTCAAGGTCAATGAGAGAGAGTTTCGAGGGATGATTGGTTCGCTGTTGTACTTGATGGCGACGAGGCCAGACATACAGTTCGCCGTGGGACTTTGCGTGCGTTTCCAGTCTTCACCACGCGCGTCTCATCGGCAGGCTATCAAGCGCATCTTCAGGTATCTTACCTATGCGCCTGATCTTGGTCTTTACTATTCAGCATCATCATCTCTTGATTTATCTGGCTTTTCGGATGCTGATTTTGGTGGGTGCCGGTTGGATCGCAAGTCGACTTCCGGTACTTGCCAGTTTCTTGGTTCTTCTCTTGTCTCTTGGTCTTCTCGAAAGCAGTCTGGAGTTGCACTTTCAACCACTGAGGCTGAGTATGTAGCTGCTGCTAGCTGCTGCTGACAGTTGGTTTGGATGATTTCCACTTTGAGAGATTTTGGGTTGTTCTTTCCTACCAGAGTTCCACTGTTTTGCGACAGCACTAGCGCAATTAGTGTAGGGAAAAACCCTTGTCTCCATTCAAAAACCAAACACATTGATGTGCACTTTCACTTTCTACTGGATCAATATGAGAAAGGTGTCATTGACCTTATTCATGTTGATACTCATCATCAGTTGGCTGACATTTTCACCAAACCCCTAGATCAGTCTACTTTTGAGCGTTTACGAGGGGATTTGGGTGTTGTGTATCCTTTTTCGGATATTTTGAGTCAGTTTTCTCTCTTCTTTACTATTTTCTTGAGTCTTTTTTTGTGTGTGTTCATATCATTAATATCCACATATCACACGTTGAGCTTGCTTCTGTTATATGATTGAACTGCTTTACTTATTCTAGCTGGTACATGCTTTTGATTACTTGTCGATGATCATTCTTTGCTTCAGTTCACTTGATATGTCTGATATCTGTCATATGCATGGCTTTTATGCTTTAAAATTGAAAAATCATCACCATTGCTTCTGGTAACTAGCATGTGTAGGTTGAATGCTTTTGCTATCTGTTACATGCCTTGTAGCTAGTTCTTTACTTAGATGCAAATGTGCAACTTGGACATCTTTATACTTTAAACATGGAAATGTGCTATAAAAATGATGAAAAATCTGAAAAATGAAAATTCCATGCCTTTTTATGCATAATTTGAAAAGATCCAAGTGGGTTTGCTTTGTCGCATTGCATTGTTCTGGACTGCTTACAATAGCACTTTGGTATGAACTAGGACAATGTTGTGTATGCCAAGACCAATGTCTTAAGATTCTGATGGTCCAGTTCTGGCCTAGGCTTGACTTGGTCGGTCAGCATAAGGTTTGACATGCAAATAACCCCTGGCAAAATTGAAAAAGGAAAATGAAAAAGCCTGAAAATTAAAAAGACAACAAGTCTGCTGAAACACTTTGTTTTGGATAATGCTTATCTTGGTAGATATCAGTTAGCTTCTACATCTCATGCTTTACCTTGCTTGTCAACTGGAAAATGTGGTGATACTCTTGTTTGCAAAAATTGAAAATTTTTTGCTAATGACTTTCTTTAGATATCATCTGTTGCACTGATCATGCCATGTGTCTTAGACAGTATGTCTTTTGCTATACTTGTTAGATGTTGTAATTCCAGTCAATCATATCTGAGAAGCATGCTTTCTACACTCCACCTGCACCCTAGTTGCATTCATTGCATATTTTGAGGGGGAGTTGCTTTTCAGGGGGGAGTCTGTGTCTCTTTCGAGTGCATTTAGTCTCGCTTGATGAGTCCACTTGTCAACAAGGGGGAGAAATTTTGGGAGAAGAGTTTGAGGGGGAGTTTTGGCTTTCGCTGGGATTTGCTTCAGGGGGAGTTTTTGTCCCGTTTGTCCTTACTCTTTTGATATCCTTGTTGATAATTCTGAGATTGCACTCATTTTTGAGCTTTTACTTTTGGTTAACCATAATGATCGCTTCTTGCTTTTGTTTCTTCTCTTGGTCATTCGGGTTAAACTTTTACTTTATTTTCTTCTTCTCTGTTTTCTTGTGTTTTGTTTTCGTGTTTCCACATGTGTTCGTAGGTACTGAAGAGCTGATGAAGAGAAGTGTTGACAATGCACTCATCAAGGGGGAGATTGAGGAGCCATGCTGAAGAGCGTGGGCCTCATGGCTCCAGATGTGATGAGTCATTGTCAACGATAGTCAAAGAGGACTGAAGAGAGAGAGAGAAGACCTGCTGCATCTAGGCCACGTGTGACTCAGGTACATGGGCAGCGAGCGACTGTCGGGCAGAGGGGCCGCGAAGTCGGGCTGGCCCAATCTGGGTACATTGGCTAGGAGCAGCAGAAGATCCACTGGGTTGTTGACCAGGATTGACTCAGGTACACGGGCGGCGAGTGATTGCCGGGCTGAGGGAGTTGCGGAATCGAGCCGACCCAATCTGGGTACCTGGTGCAAAGTCGGTGGACGCTTTGTCAGTTTCGGTGCAAAACTGACAACCGCTGATCTCGCATCGGACTATTCAGAGGTGAAGCCGTAGTCGCTACGAAAGCTTCGCTTCCGGATAAGTCATCTATAAAAAGGAGTTTACTATTTTGTCCTTAGGCCCACAGTCAGTCAGTCGAGACTGTAAAAATATCCTAAGGGCAGTTTGGTCTTTTCCATTTATTTATGCGTCTGTAAAAAACCCTAAGGGTCTGGTGGAATATTCCTAGTCTATTGGGCTACCTATAAATAGGGCCCCAATCCCTAGGGTTAGGGTTACCCATTCTGTAATTCACTTTAATCCAGCACTAATGTTTGGGTCACTTTTTGGTGTCTTCCTCCTGCTTCTTCCCGTGCGAGCGCCGCCGCCGTAAGCTTTTCTGTTCTTCACGAGTTCTTCTGTTTCGTGATTTTGGTTCTCTGAATCGCAGAGCTTCACGCTGTGAAGTTGTTTTATTCATCTCGGTTTGCGTGCCGATCTACTTCTTCTATTGCACGGTCACTTCTCTACGAATCGATCTCTCCCTTGTTGCTTTTATCTGTGGCATGACCTGTTGCATGAAGTAGCACCTATTTCTTGATGTATTGTCTTGTCTCACAGTTGCAGCAGGCCTATGAACATCTAGGTGGTGTTTGGTTGGTTAAAGGTAACGTAAACGTTAATGTAATCAATTACAGTGTTAAGGGATAACAATGTAATGGATTACTAAATTTGTTTGGTTAACAAGTGTAATGTAATCTATTTACATTACAGTGTTTGGTTAATAGGTGTAACGTATTCTGTTTACATCACAACGTTTTGTTTATAATGAATGAAATAAAAATGGATTTTTGTAACACTTTCTGAATTTATTAAACATATCTCTAAAATTAGACATCTCCATACCAAAATCAACATAACAAAAATATCTCCAAATTAGACATCTCCATACCAACATCAACATAACAAAAATATTTCCAAAATTAGACATCTCCATACCAATATCAACATAACAAAAATATATTTGGATTAAACATCTCCATAACATCATCCATAACAAAAATATGTCCAAAAGTAAACATCATCCATAACAAAAACCATCTCCAAAATTAAACATCATCCATAACATAATCCATAACATCATCCATTACAAGAATATGTCCAAAATGAAACATCTCCATAACAACATCATCCATACTCCAACATTGAAAACTAGTTATAGCTTCTTTTCTTATTCATCATCTTCTTTCACACCATCATTATCACCAACACTTGTCTTCTTCTTAGTCTTCCTCGTCACCCTACCCGTCCATCAACTTCATAACAAGTCCAAATCCTTTTATTTTTACCTCTTCCACGCATAATACTTGAGCTTCCAACCTGATCCATCCCTGCAACAAGAAAAATATATTTTAGTTCCCGGTTGACAAGAATCAAGCTAATCATAGTGATCATACAATAAAATACAAACCTCAATGAGAACTAGAAGCCCTATAGGTATTAAACATTCCCTGAGCAAGACTATTCCGAAAATTACTCCAATCATTTGACGTTGCGATAGTTGTGATAAATTCAGGTTCATTAGCTTCTCCCTCAACAATATCCATTGATACCTCCTCCGCTGATTCCTCACTTTCAAGAGGATCTTTAGACATATTTTGCAAAATCAAATTGTGTAACAAAGCACATGCCGTTATAATTCTACATTGAGTCTTGATGGGAAAATAAGAGGCAACTCTCAAAATGATGGGCCAGTATGTATAAAAATGAAGCTACTATCTCATCTATAGGTAGATTTTTTGTGCCATTCAAACCACCGACATCCTTTAGCATATTACATAATATATGAAATGTTCTCCTATCCATTCGAAGCTGGCTTATAGAGGCAGTGTCACTCTCTTCGATAAGTTGGAATAAGCGCTGACTTCTAAGTTCCCTAGTTCTAATTTTCCTCTCTAACTTCCAACACTTCCTTTTATATTGGATTACAAACAACAAAAATATGTAATAGTACATTAGCATAATAGGTACCATCATATTTCTAGCAGCCATATTTCTCCTTCGTGTTTTTATAGTTAATGGAAGACGAGCCATAATAATCTACAAAAATAGTTAAAGAAAATCTGAAGAAGATTTATAATAAATGGTAAAGTACATAATAATATGATCACAAACAGTCCAACTTTCAGCTTTAAAATAAAATATCATTAGTGGCATAGCAGTGGTTAATTTAATTTCGAATAACTTTTGATGATACATTGCTGAGAGAGTCATGCAAAATTTGGGTGGCGATAATGAAAGACACACCAATGTGATAGAGCTTTTCATTTGGTTAAGAACCACACTGTGTAAGAGGTAGTCAAGATGAATTTGGATGAATTCCCAGGAATCACATACTTGAGCAAGGGTCAACAGGCAACCAGTAGACTACCAAAATTCAGTTCATATTAGCAAAAACACTGCACAGTGCACTGACAGAATGAGAAATTCACCTTGCGATCTGTGCGGTATGGGCGTGAGGCCTTCGACGGCGCGGCGCAAGACCCTCCGGCGAGCCCCCCGCGAGCCCCTCAGGCGGCCAGCCCCCCCGCGAGCCCCTCCGGCGGCGAGCCCCTGTGGCGGCGCGAGCTCCCGGCGCGAGCCCTCGGTGCGAGCCCCTCCGGCTTTGGCGCGGCCCCCCGCGAGCCCCTCCGGCGTGGCACGGCCCCCGCGAGGCCCTCCGGCGGTGAGCCCCCCGCGAGCCCCTCCGGCGGCGAGCCCGTGTGGTGGCGCGAGCTCCTGGCGCGAGCCCTCGGCGCGAGCACCTCCGGCTTGGCGCGGCCCCCCACGAGCCCCTCCGGCGTGGTGCGGCCCCCGCGAGCCCCTCCGGCGTGGCGCGGCCCCCGCGAGCCCCTCCGGCAGCAAGCCCGTGCGGTGGCGCGAGCTCCCGTGAGGTTTTGCCCCAACTCAGGAAAGAGAAAGCTGTAATGGTAAGGGTTTCCCCCCTATTTGGGCTGTAATCTCATTCCCTTAGGCCCAGTATCGATTTCCTTTACACTGATTACAGCCCAGTCCAAACAAACACAAATAACGTTTTTACTTAGCCCTGTGATCTGTTACGGGCTAAAAATGTCCCAACCAAACAGCTCCCTAGCTTTACTAGCTATAGTATGCTAGTTTTCTAGCGCTTGTTTTTTGCAAATAGTCTGTGCCTATCGCTCGGTGGTTCGTAGTTGTTTTCTGTCAGTAAAATATTCTCTGTGCGAAGTGTGTCTGTGCTCTGTTGTTTTTCGAGGTAAGCCTTGCAGTCTTCGCTGTTCTTACTTATCCAGAGGACATACTTCGACAGGCGTAGGATATACAGTTGTATATGCGATCTTGCGAAGTCCGAACGATTTTTATCTCTTTGGTGTTTGCGCTTGCGAACCTGTGTGTGCTGTCATCTAAAGACGATACAACCTTCGGAGTATCTTCGGTGTGGCGTTGCCTCGCACTACCTTCTCCGAAGTCTCACACGTGTTTCCTGATCACTGTCTCTTGCGAAGCACCTTTACTCAAATCTCTTCCTGTGAGCTTCGCTCGAAGTGTGCTGCATTTTGCCTTGCATCATTTCTGGTTGTGGGTCTCTCGGTTTGTGCTTTCGGAGGTTGTAATTCGAAGTGTGTTTCTTGGGTCCGGTTTCTTGTGTAAAAGCACTAGAGGACTTCGATTCAAAGTTGGCCTGTGATTCGAAGGTCATTACTCCGATAGTCATACTTCGATCAATCTAGCTTCGAAGGTTGCGTTGCAGGCTTCGACTTTTCTTTGTTAAGCTTCGAAGTTGATTTTTCTTGTGTTAATCTTCATAGCTTCGAAGTGCGCTTTTCAGAGCAGGCTTCGGTAGCCTCACACTTCTCACCGAAGCATGCTTCGCATTCTGCCACACTCTTCACCAAACTAGCCTAGACTACATCAACCTTCGGCACGTCCACTACATCCTTCGACAAAGGAATTCGGAGCAGACTTCGGCACAACCCCCATGGGCTTCGACGTGGCAGGCTTTGATCGACAACCCTCGACAACATCAGGCTTCGCTCATACTTCGAAGCAGGCTTCGTCAAGTTCCTAACAGGAGACAACTTTGAACAGTAACTCTTCATCACTATTTACGTACCCTCAGTTTAATGGTTGTGATGATCTGTTTCTGAGAACTTTGATCTGCCCATGTTTTGAATTCTTTGTTTATCTACCGATTAGCACTGTATTGGTGTTTCTTTGTCTAGGACACCGGTCGTTTCTAGGCTAGATACTTTTAGGCTTTGGCGATCTGTTTACGTTTTTGCTACTAAGTCTTTTGAGGAGCCATGCTGAATAGCGTGGGCCTCTGATGATGACATCACTTCACATGATACACACATGGAGCCTCCACCTACAATTCAAGTACAAGGACCAATCACACGCGCCCGTGCCCGTCGCTTGAACCATGAGGTTAATTCTTTCCTTAGCAACTATGTTAATATTTATTTGGACGGGATGCTACTGAATACTAGTGATATTTTGTTGCTTAGGAACATAGGAGATGGAATAGAAGAGCTAGAATTGAAGACGGAGCCGCACGGATTATTTGAAGTGAAGAATTCGCTGGTTCGGACTACATCGACCACTATGCACCAAAACGGGTATAACTTCCTCATACGAAGTCCGATCGACGCGTTCTTGGACTTTTTGGAAAGCTGAGGAGAAGACGGATTGTTTGCCATTGGTTTCGTCTCATTTGGAGCCTCCAGTCGACCTATGTGTTTAAAACAGTACTGCGTGACATAACTGGGCCGTGTTGGCCCATAGTCCACAGTCTGTTCGCCTTCTAGCCCATAGTCTGAGTCTGTTCGCCTTCCACAGACTGCCCACGCCCTATATATTCTCGCCAGCCGCCTTTAGGGTTAGGTTTTGGTTTGTTTGCATCTACACTTGTGTGTTTAGATCCCGCCTCTTGCACCGGACTGATTGGCTGCTGCATTGGCGTTTGTGAAATCTCACCTTATCATCGTTTGTCTGTGATTTGGCATTCGACTTATATCCTTCATGTTCTTGCTTGTGTTCTTGGGTTCGCTTGCAGGAATTAGCCTTCGTGGCGAGGTCAATCGCATTCTGCGTGGTTGATAACCAACGGAGACAGTGGTGTAACGATTGCAAGGTTTTGATCTGCCGGACCGGAGCCTTGGATCGCCAACGTCGAGATTCTCCACCAACCCAAGTTATCCTTTACCTAGCGGAAGATCGGGACCAATCCCCCATCAGTTGGTATCAGAGCATAGATTTCCCGTTAGGTAATCTCGATCTGCTTTTGTTTTAACCTAGAGTCCAGAAAACCGCACCAAAAAAATTCCCCACCGAGAACCCCTTTGTGCCTTGCGATTTTAATTTCAGTTTTTAACCTTGTTGAGTTTGTGTTCTTGGTCGAGTCTTGTTGCTGGTTTAGTAATCCCTTTGTGTCGTTTGAGTAGTCGTTGTTCTTGTGTCTCAAAAAAAAATCCCCACCCGAAACCCCCCCACAACCCTATTTTGTTTTCCACATCGAGTCTTTGTGACCCCCTTCGGTAAAACCAGCATAACTTTTCGCTCGTTTGGCAGAAAAATCTGAAATTTTTTGAGCGTCTTCCTGACCCAATTTGGGTGGGTACCCTAACAGGGTTTCCCTGTTAGCCCTCACCAAAATCGCCAAAAAAAACCAGGAAGATAAAGAAAAAAATTGGTCAAAGTTTTTGCTCGCTAGTCAGCGAACTTGTTAAATTTTTGTGAGCCACATCCCACCTCAGTTGTAGGTGCCAATTTTGTGGTTGCATCTCTGGTCATCCTTGTTCAAAAAAATAGAGTGAAAAAAAAGGAGAAAAAATATATAAAAAAAGAGAAGCGGTCCTGTTTATTGCTTGTCCGATCAGCGGTAGTAACAGATTATCAGCGGCAGTAACAGATTCTGCTTGTCCGATCTCTTGTCCAATCCCTTGTCCGAACTCTTGTCCGATTAGCGGCAGTAACAGATTATCAGTGGCAGTAACAGTTTCTGCTTGTCCGATCTCTTGTCCGATCTCTTGTCCGATCTGCAGAGAGCTGATTTTGGCCTGTTTTTGCTTCCGTTTGAGTTTTGGGCACATAGTTTCCCTCTATTGCTTGAATTTTCACATTGGGAGCACTAGGGCCAGCAACTTTGACGAGTACTAGGGAATACTTATTGAACTTGGTTTAACTGTTATTACTATCGCTAATCCTTGCTACTCACTTTGCCTTCCAAGCTACACCTTTCTCTTGGTCAGGACAGGATCATTTCTTGCAATTGCACACCACCCTCCACTTGGTTCATCACCTGTAGGCCGGTGACCTCACTGCGGCGTGGTAAGAACACTTGCAAGCGTGGGTAAGGCGCTTGATGAATTGCTTCCACCACACACCCACCACCCCACCTAGCTGTTTACATAAGGATGATTCTTTGTTGTTTTGTCTTTTCACTAACATGGCAGCACTTATTGTACAACGTGACTTGAGCACTCACATGGACTAGGACGACCAGGCACAACAGTACAATATATTTCAGACCTTCTTCCTCGTCAATAACCGTCGTGTGCGTGTCATCATCGACAGCGGTAGTTGCAACAATTTGGTGAGCCTCGACATGGTAACTAAGCTTCAACTTCCCACACGTGCACATCCACACCCTTACCATGTGCAATGGTTCAACAATAGCGGTAAGGTCATGGTAACACAAACTGCTCACATCGAATTTTCCATTGGTACATACTTCGGAGTTGCTGAATTTGATATAGTACCAATGCAAGCATGTTCTCTATTACTTGGTAGACCTTTGGTATATGATACTAATGCTACACACCATGGTAGGAGCAATAAGTACACATTTATGTATAAAGGAAAGAAAGTTACATTGCTTCCTATGACTCCTGCTGAAATTGAGAAATTTGAACAAGAAAAACGTGCTAGGGACGCAGAAAAGAGCAAACAACTTTCTGAAAATCAGCAAGTAGCTAAAACGCTTTCGAGGCAACAAAAAGATAAAGTTGTTTCTCCTTCCTCATCACAAGTTATTAATCTAAAAGGACGTGTCATGCATGCAACTAAAACTAACCTTGCAGTACGTAGTTTTCTTGGTCTTGCAGGTTTCTACCGGCGTTTTGTGAAAGATTTCGGCACCATAGCCAGTCCTTTACCTGAGTTGACCAAGAAGGGAGTTACTTTTACTTGGGAGCCAGCACAAGAACAAGTTTTTGCCACACTCAAGGGTCGCCTTACACATGCACCTCTACTTCAGCTACCCGACTTTAGTAAGCCTTTTGAGTTAGAATGTGATGCTAGTGATTTTGGAATAGGAGATGTGCTGCTACAAGGAGATAAACCCATGACCTATTTTAGTGAGAAATTGCATGGTCCACAGTTGAATTATTCTACCTATGATAAGGAATTATATGCCTTAGTGCGTGTGCTTGAAACTTGGCAACATTACCTTTTGCCTATGGAGTTTATTATACATTCTGATCATGAAGCACTAAAATATTTGAGAGGGCAAGCTAAACTGAACCATAGACATGTTAAATGGGTTGAATTTATTGAACCTTTCCCATACATTGTGAAATACAAGAATGGCAAAGAAAATGTGGTTGCTGATGCATTGTCTCGCAGGGTTGTTCTTTTATCTCAACTTGATATTAACGTTCCAGATTTGGAAAGTTTGAAAGATTTGTATGTTGTAGATAAAGAATTTGCTGAACCATACACTAAATGTAATGATGGGAAAGGCTGGAAAAAATTTCATGTTTATGATGGGTTCTTGTTCCATGCTAACAAGCTATGTGTTCCAGATTCGTCCGTACGTTTGCTGTTGTTGCAGGAATCACATGGCGGTGGATTAATGGAACATTTTGGGAGAGAAAAGACTTTGGCCCTGCTGTCCAATAATTTTTATTGGCTAAAGATGCGGAGAGATGTTGAACGATTTGTGCAGCGTTGTGCCACATACCATAAAGCTAAGTCCAAACTTAACCCATATGGTTTGTATACTCCACTTCCTGTTTCTAGTGCACCTTGGGAAGATATTAGCATGGACTTTATTGTGGTATTGCCTAGGACAAAGAGGGGGAGAGACTCCATATTTGTAAGAGTGGATAGGTTTTCTAAAATGGCACACTTTATTCCCTGTCACAAGACCAACGATGCTTCACATATTGCTGATTTATTTTTCAGGGAAATTGTGAGATTGCACGGGATGCCTAGAACCATTGTTTCAGATCATGATGTGAAGTTTATGAGTTACTTTTGGAAGACAATGTGGGCCAAGCTTGGCACAAAATTGCTATTTTCAACAACTTGTCACCCGCAAACTGATGGTCAAATAGAGGTGGTAAACCGTACACTCTCCATGTTGCTGCGAACAATGATTAAGAAGAACTTGAAAGAATGGGAGGACTGCCTTCCACATGTTGAATTTGCATACAATAGAGCTGTTCACTCAACAACACAATTGTGCCCGTCTGAAGTGGTGTATGGTTTTAAGCCAATCACACCACTTGATTTGCTGCCACTTCCTTTTCAAGAGAGAGCAAACATGGAGGCAACTAAGCGTGCAGAGTTTGTGAAAGCTATGCATCTGAAGACCAAGGAAGTTATAGAAAAGAAGGCACGCTATTTTTCTCAAAATACAAATAAAGGAAGAAAGAAGATGTTTTTCAAACCAGGAGATCTTGTTTGGTTGTACTTGCACAAGGATCGTTTTCCTGATTTGAGAAAGTTTAAATTGATGCCCCGTGCTGATGATTTAAAACCCTATTTGGGAGCTGACGATTAGCTTGAGTCGAGGACGACTCCAATTCAAGAGGGGGAGGATGATGAGTACATCACTTCACATGATACACACATGGAGCCTCCACCTACAATTCAATTACTAGGACCAATCACACGCGCCCGTGCCCGTCGCTTGAACCATGAGGTTAATTCTTTCCTTAGCAACTATGTTAATATTTGTTTGGACGGGATGCTACTGAATACTAGTGATATTTTGTTGCTTAGGAACATGGGAGATGGAATAGAAGAGTTGGAGTTGAAGACGGAGTCGTACGGATGTTTTGAAGTCAAGATTTCGCTGGTTCATACTACATCGACCACCATGCACCAAAATGGACATAACTTCCTAATACGAAGTCCGATTGGCGCGTTCTTGGACTTTTTGGAAAGCTGAGGAGAAGACGGATCGTTTGCCGTTGGTTTCGTCTCATTTGGAGTCACGAGTCGACCTGTGTGTTTAAAACAGTCCTGCGTGACAGAACTGGGCCGTGTTGGCCCATAGTCCAAGTCTGTTCGCCTTCTAGCCCATATTCTGAGTCTGTTCGCCTTCCACAGGTTAGGTTTTGCTTTGTTTGCATCTACACTTGTGTGTTTAGATCACGCCTCTTGCACTGGACCGATTGGCTGCTGCATTGGCGTTTGTGAAACCTCACCTTATCATCGTTTGTCTGTGATTTGGCATTCGACTTGTATCCTTCCTGTTTTTGCTTGTGTTCCTGGGTTCACTTGCAGGAATTAGCCTTCGTGGCGAGGTCAATCGCGTTCTGCGTGGTTGATAACCAATAGAGACAGTGGTGTAACGATTGCAAGGTTTTGATCCACCGGACCGGAGCCTTGGATCGCCAACGTCGAGATTCTCCACCAACCCAAGTTATCCTTTACCTAGCCTCATGGCTCCAGATGTGATGAGTCATTGTCAACGATAGACAAAGAGGACTGAAAAGAGAGAGAAAACCTGCTGCGTTTGGGCCGCGTGTGACTCAGGTACACGGGCAGCGAGCGACTGTCGAGCAAAGGGGCCGCGAAGTCGGGCCGGCCCAATCCGGGTACATGGGCTAGGAGCAGTAGAGGATCAACTGGGCTTTTCACCGGGATTGACTCAGGTACACGGGCGGCAAGCGATTGCCGGGCTGAGAGAGCTGCGGAATCGGCCCGGCCCAATCCGGGTACCCGGTGCGAAGACGGTGGATGCTTTGTCAGTTTCAGCGCAAAACTGACGACCGCTGATCTCGGATCTGACCATTCTGAGGCGAAGCCGTAGCTGCTACGAAAGCTTCGCATCAGGACAAGTTACCTTTATTTAGGCTTTTACTATTTTGTCCTTAGGCCCACAGTCAGTCAGTCGAGTCTGTAAAAATATCCTAAGGGCAGTTTGGTCTTTTCCATTTACTTCAGTGTCTGTAAAAAACCCTAGGGGTATTTTTGCATTTTCCCATTTATTGGGCTGCCTATAAATAGGCCCCAATATCCTAGGGTTAGGGTAACCTTTTACTGAAATCACTTTTCTAATCAAAGATTGGGTCATTTTCTCTGTTTGTGCCGCCGCCGTTCATCATGAGCAAATCGCTTCTGTGGAGCTTTTGTCTCTGAGTTTAATCGCCTCGGATTGTGTGTTCGATTCATCTGATCTGTTTTTGTCTCCGGGAATTTTTTCCGCCACAATCATTTTTAATCTATTGATTGATCTCAGTTCGTTCTCTTGCGAATAGATCATTTCTGTGATTGCATTTTTTACTCAGTTCCAGGTTGTCTGAACTCTAGGCTGTGAGCTATATCTTAGCCCCATGAGTGATTTGTTCATGCACTCTGTTTCATGCCTAGATGCAGTACTATAGCATGCTACTGACAGCTATGTGCGCATGGTGGTCTAGATGCTAGCAAAGATAGGATAACTCTGGGGAAGGCTTCCATTTGTTTATTCCTTCTAGCACTACTGTGCTGTTTGCAGCTATATAGACAATCTAGTACTTGTTTTGAGTTCTTTCATTAATTTGTTGTCTCGGTTGAGCTACTGATACAACTGCATATTATTATTATTTTTTGTCTCAGCCTGTGATGTGTTGGCATGTGCACTCAGTCTAGCAAGTCTAGGTTCCTGTTTTCTGTCTATTTCGTGCAGCAGCTATTGCTTTCCTCTCGGTTTTTCATCACTGCGAAAGCTGTGAGATACGGCTGCTGTAGGCACTTGAGTGATGCGGTCTGACACTGCAGGACAACTGGTGTGCTGAAATTTTGCCTGTCCTATTTGCAGTACCTCGCTTTAACTCGTGGTGTGAACAGAGCATTTTCCTGATAGAATGTGCGAGATATTCGAAGTGTTCCGAAGGCTTCGGCTTCAGTGGTTTTTGAAACCTTTCTGCCTATGAAGTATGCTGCGAAGCTTCGAGTTTTGACTGGCTTCGGTCTAAAACTTCAGTTCTAAGTTTATTATTTCGGAGCTAGTGCGTAAGTGGACTTCGATTTCAAAGTAGGCGTCGGTGATCTTTGAAGAACGAAGTTTGTTTTTCTGTGTAAACGGTTGGCTTCGTTTCTTTGTCCTCTTTGAACATTGTATTACAGACTTCGCTCTCTGTCAGTTTCAGAGTATCAGATTCGAAGTTGACCGGTTGGCTTCGTAGTTGCGTACTGTGACCTCCGAAGCTTGACAAAGTTCGAAGCATACTTCGCAGAAATTCGGAGTTGTTTTAAAGATAGTCTTTACTCTTCGAATTTTGTAAATTCCGAAGTGCTATTTTTTATCTTCGCACAACTGCGTACTTCGAACAGGCTTCGACAACTTCGAAGCAGGCTTCGTCACTACGGGCTTCGTCAAGTACCTTATTGGAGACAAATTTTGAACAGTAAATTCTCATCTCGTTTTACGTGCACTTAGATCAATTGTTGTGATGATTTGTTTCTGAGAAGTTTGATCTGCAATGTTTTGAATGATCTGTTAATCTGCATATTAGCACTGTGTTGGTGTTTCTTTGTCTAGGACACCGGTCGTTTATAGGCTAGATACTTTGAGGCTTTATCGATCTGTTCACATTTTCCTGCTAAGTCTTTTGAGGAGCGTTAGGTGTTGGGGAGCAGGCCATTGATTCGAAAGAATTTTTTAGGCGCCCATTCACCCCCCCTCTGGTCGCTACTTTCGGTCCTACAAGTGGTATCAGAGCTTGGTTAGGGTTTTTCCATACCTTAACCGGTTCTAAACCCCAGTAGTGATCATGACGTCTCCTGGCAAGGTCCCGTCCTTGGAAGCTTATGGCTATAATTATTGGAAGACTCGCATGTGAGCCTATCTGATGAGCCAAAGCTCGGACATCTGGGACATCTGTATTCACGCTACTTTCACAGTGTTGCCTGTTGATGAGCGTGATTCTCCAGATATCATTGCCCAACATCAGAACAACAACAAAGCGGTGAATATTCTGTTTTCTGGTTTAGGTCCCACTGAATTTGAGTGTGTTAGCCATCTCTCCAATGCGAGAGAAATCTGGGCTACCCTCCAGGCACACCATGAGGGGACAACCTAGGTCAAGGCTCGACTCTATCAGACCTACCGGCGTGAATAAGAGAATTTCACACAGAAGCCGGGTGAATCTGTTGAAGCCTTGTTTGGTCGCTTTCAGTCGATCATCAACAAGCTTCGGGACAACAAGGGTGAGGGTGTTCAGTTAGTCTCAGATCACGAGCAGGCCCTCAAGGTTCTCCATACCTTGGACCCAAAGATCTGGGAGATCAAGGTATCCTCTATCATTGAGAGCACATCTTATGATACCTTGACCATTTCTGAGTTGTTTAGCAAGCTGAAGGCCACCGAGGTTGATACCCAATTGAGATCAAATCTCACTGGCTCTGGATCAAAGTCTCTGGCCCTTGCTACACCTTCTGTTGATCCCTCTTCTGTGAGCTGTGCTGGGTTCTCTTTGATGTCTATCACTGAGGACCAGCTTGAGTCTTTGGGAGATGATGATTTGTGTCTGTTTAACAATCGGGTGCGTCGTGTTTATGACAAAAGGATGTTCAAAAGACTCGGCACAAAGACCGGATGTTTTGAGTGTGGTGACCCAGGACACTTCATCGCCGACTGCCCCAAGCGCAATGGCCACAAGAAGAGCACCGGTGGTGGCTTCCATGACTCCGGCAAGCACGACAGCTCCTCCTTCAACAAGGGCAAGCCAAAGACCAGATTCTTCAAAAAGGCCCTGAAGGACTACCGGCGAGAGAACAAGAAGCGCGACAAGGCCTTCTTCGCTGAGATGGAGAAGAGCTACTCCAAGCGGTCCACGTCTTCTTCCTCTTCATCGAGCTCAAGCGATGAGGAGATCATCATCAGGAAGGGGAAGGACAAGGACGATCCAGCGGGCCTTTGCTTCATGGCCTTCGGGGACAGACCGAAGAGCCACTCACACCAGCGCCGAAGATCCCGCAAGAGCTTCTGCTCAATGGCTCTTGGGGATAAGGAAGAAAAGAGCTCCTCCAATGACTCCGATGACGACAACGAAAAGGTATCATCTTATGAGCGTGAAATTGTCGATTTACTTGAGAGCAATCATCAGGAGTTAAAGTATCGGGAAAAACATCTTAGGGGGGCCAAGAAGAGGATAGATGAGTTAGAGAGTGAGCTTGCCGTAGCCAATGGCAGAATTGAGAGTCTATCTTCTTCCCCCTGCTTGGGTGACAGCAGTGAGTGCCCGAAGTGTGAGGTGCTTCTGTGTGACCTGTCGACTCTGAAGTCCAGGTACACAAAAAGGGTTGATGAGAGCGACGCTTTGGCCACTGAGCTTGAAAGCGCTCAGCTGGAGCTGAAAGATGCTCAAGCCACTGTCGTCGTACCCTGTGCTGATTGCCCATCTCATCTTGCTAGTTTAGCTGAGCTGAAAGCCAAGACTAGGTGATTTGGAGAGAATGAGAGTTGAGCTGGCACAGACTAGGCTAGAGCTTGAGACATTGTCAGTTCCACCCACTGTCTGTGAGAACTGTCTGTCTCTTAGAATGGAGTTGATTAAGCTGAAAGCCGAGAAGTTTGTCCAGATAGATAGCGAGTGTGAGACCTGCTTGTCTCAGGTGGAGGTTCTAGCTGCCTTGAGAGAGGAGCTAGCTGATTCTCAGAATTAGAACTTTTACCTCCGTTCTATCCTGAGTTGGATCAGTGCCAGAGAGCCACAGCTCGGCATGATGATCCAGCAGTTCAAGAGGCAGGATGGGTTTGGGGTAGGATACACCTACACCAAGGCTGACTTTGAGAGTGCAATTAGCCGGGCAGTGGAGTGGAGTAAAATGACTCCTGAGCAGAGATATCCCAAGACCCATTCCACTGAGTCTTCCCAGGCTTGTCACCCCAAGGATGGAGTGATCCATGAACCACCCAAAGCTCCACCCAAGAAACCCATCTGGGTTCCAAAGCCCAAACTCCTCCACACTTCTCTAGACTCTCTTCCTGGACCCTCTCAGCCCAAGAAGACAACACCAATCACCACTAAGCCCAAGAACCCCAAGCCTCAACCACATCCCAATAAGCCTACCTATCATTGTGAGTACTGTCAAGAGACATGCATCTTGCGGAGTTTTGCTTCAGGAGGAAGTGGGTTGAGAGAGCAGAGCGTGCTCGTGGTGGTCAGGAGCAGTTCTACCAGCAGGGTGGTAGACTGAGAGTTCCTCGACGCGGGGAGAGGCTGGAGGCCAGGCCGCGTCGTGTAGGTGGTGGTAGAGGAGACGGCTTTCTTGCCCGTACTCCAGTTGGTGGTGTTCGTTCCGGCAGAGCTCCAGGCCGTTTTGGCTACGGTCCTGGACCTCGTGGCCGAGGTTTTAGGCAGAACCAAGGACCGTGCTTTGAGCCGCGTTTTGGTCCAAACTTTTCTGATGATTTCTGCTTTCCGTCTTTTGAGAAGATGGCTCGACACTGGTTTAGCTCTTTTGCTAAATCCGGTGCCGGACCATCTTCTCCCACTTACAACAACTGATTGTGCAGGATTAGGGACTGGAGAACGTTTGGATCATGGACTCAGGATGCTCTTGCCACATGACGGGACATCGCAGATGGTTCTCCAGTCTCACTCCCCCGAGCTCCAAAGAGTACATCACCTTCGGGAACAGTGGTCAAGGGAAAGTAAGTGGCATTGGCTCAATTCGCATTTCAGACCATTTTTTCTTTGAAGAACGTTGCCTTGGTTGGAAACTTGAACTTCAATTTGATTTCTGTTTCGCAACTTCTTGAGGATGGTTTGGAGGTGCGTTTTAAGAAGGGCAGTTCTTCTGTGATTGATTCTAGGGGTCTTTGATTTGCCAGATCTTACCTTTTGGTAAGGTTTTTCGAATTGACTTCTCTAGTTCTTTTGGCCCTTCTCGCTGTTTGATTGATGGATCTTCTTCTGAGCTCTGGAAGTGGCATAGGAGGTTAGGTCATTTGAGTTTTGATCTGCTAGTCGGGTTAAGCTCTATGGACCTCATCCGAGGATTGCCCAAGCTTAAAATGGAGAAAGATCTAGTTTGCCATCCTTGTCATCACGGGAAAATGGTT
The DNA here is from genome assembly GCA_019279435.1 of Zizania palustris. Taxonomy (NCBI): domain Eukaryota; kingdom Viridiplantae; phylum Streptophyta; class Magnoliopsida; order Poales; family Poaceae; genus Zizania; species Zizania palustris. Next base: position 74,801,570 of record JAAALK010000080.1, read on the forward strand.
GCCGCTTCTCACTCACCTGTGACTCAGGTGATGACTTCGTATCCAGGCGAGCTGTTACACATGGACACTGTCGGTCTACCTCGAGTACGCTCAGTCGGTGGGAAGTGGTACGCACTTGTGATTGTTGACGATTTTTCTCGATTATCGTGGGTTTTCTTTTTGGAGTCTAAGGATGAGACTTTTCATTTTGTTCATGACCTGATTCTGAAGCTGAAGAATGAGAACAATGGTCGGATGCCAGCAATTCGCTCCGACAATGGCTCCGAGTTCAAGAACTCTCAGTTCGTCAGTTTCTGTAGTGATCAGGGTCTTGACCATCAGTTTTCTGCTCCTTACACTCTCCCACAGAATGGCGTTGTGGAACGAAAGAACCGCACGCTAGTCGAGATGGCCAGGACGATGCTCGATGAGCACAGGACTCCTAGGCGTTTTTGGGCTGAAGCCATGAACACGGCTTGCTATCTGGCCAACCGCATTTTTCTTAGAGCTTACCTTGGTAAGACATCATATGAGTTGCGGTTTGGTAGACAGCCCAATGTGAGCCACTTGCGAGCGTTTGGCTACAAGTGCTTTGTGCTCAAGAAGGGAGGACATTTGGACAAGTTTGAGTCTCGTTGCTGGGACGGAGTTTTTCTTAGTTATGCATTGCATTCTCGAGGTTTCCGTGTTTGGAACCTCGAATCCCAGCAGCTTGTCGAGACTTGCGAGGTTTCTTTTGATGAGTCCTTGCCTTCTTTAACTCCTTCTTTTGAGCTTTCTGGTGATGGTGAGCTCGGAGAGTCCATCTTCGAGGAAGATGAGGATACTCCAGCTGTTGATGAGGGTGGGCCTTCTACAACTCCTGTAGAGCCCACACCTTCTGAGACTTCGACTGACGACGAGGGCAGGACCTCTGATCACTTCATCCACATCGATCGAGCCCCGTCAGTGGAGTCCAGAGGTGCCAGCTGCTGACTCCGGTGAGGTGACTTCAGATCACCAGGGATCCCGAGTAGTTCAGCGTGATCACCCCTCAGAGCTCATCATCGGTGATGTGTCTACAAGAACTTTGCATTCGTCTGTTGACTCTCTTGCTGTGTTTGCTGAATCTGCTTTTGTTGCATCTTTTGATCCCAGAGACGTTTCTCATGCTCATTTCTGATTCTAATTGGATTAATGCCATTCAAGAAGAGCTTGAGAATTTTGTCCGCAATCGGGTTTGGACACTAGTTGAGCTGCCACCCGGATGCAACCCCATAGGCACCAAGTGGGTGTTCAAGAACAAGCAAGGTGAAGATGGGGTTGTGGTGCGCAACAAAGCTCGACTAGTTGCCCAGGGTTTTTGCCAGAAGGAAGGTATTGATTGTGAAGAAACCTTCGGTCCTGTTGCCCGTCTTGAGTCCATTCGCATTCTTTTAGCTTTTGCCGCTTCGAAGGGTTTTAAGCTTTTTCAAATGGACGTCAAGAGTGCTTTTCTGAACAGGTACATAGAGGAGGAGGTTTATGTTAGGCAGCCCCTGGCTTTGAGAACCCTAAGTTTCCTCGACATGTTTTTAAATTGCAAAAAGCTTTATATGGGTTGAAGCAAGCCCCTAGGGCTTGGTATGACCGATTAAAGCAGTTTTTGTTGGGGAAGGGCTTTGTGATGGGTTCTGTGGATAAGACTCTCTTCTTGCTCAGAGATGCTTCAGATTTTTTAGTCGCTCAGATATACGTGGACGATATTATCTTTGGTGGTACTACTAATGATCTTGTGTCCAAGTTTTCTGAGCAGATGCACAGCGAGTTCGAGATGAGCCTCATGGGTGAGCTCAAGTATTTTCTAGGGCTCCAGATCAAGCAGACCAAGGATGGCACCTTCATCCACCAGGGTAAGTACACTCGGGACATGTTGAAGAAATTCGACTTTGGTGGAGAGCTGAAGCCTCAGATGACCCCAATGGGTACATCTGGGGGCCTGGACAAGGACGAGAGCGGCGTCAAGGTCAATGAGAGAGAGTTTTGAGGGATGATTGGTTCGCTGCTGTACTTGACAGCGACGAGGCCAGACATACAGTTCGCCGTGGGACTGTGTGCGCGCTTCCAGTCTTCACCACGCGCGTCTCATCGGCAAGCTGTCAAGCGTATCTTCAGGTATCTTACCTATGCGCCTGATCTTGGTCTTTACTATTCAGCATCATCATCTCTTGATTTATCTGGCTTTTCGGACGTTGACTTTGGTGGGTGCCGGTTGGATCGCAAGTCGACTACCGGTACTTGCCAGTTTCTTGGTTCTTCTCTTGTCTCTTGGTCTTCCCGAAAGCAATCTGGAGTTGCTCTTTCGACCACTGAGGCTGAGTATGTAGCTGCTGCTCACAGTTGGTTTGGATGATTTCCACTTTGAGATATTTTGGGTTGTTCTTTCCTACCAGAGTTCCTTTGTTTTGCGACAGCACCAGTGCAATTAGTGTAGGGAAAAACCCATGTCTCCATTCAAAAACCAAACACATTGATGTGCGCTTTCACATTTTGCGGGATCAATATGAGAAAGGTGTCATTGACCTTGTTCATGTTGATACCCATCATCAGTTGGCTGAACATTTTCACCAAACCCCTAGATCAGTCTACTTTTGAGCATTTACGAGGGGATTTGGGTGTTGTGTATCCTTTCTAGGATATTTTGCGTCAGTTTTCTTTCTTCTTTACTCTTTTCTTGAGTCTTTTTGTGTGTGTTCATATCATACATATTCACATATCACACTTTTGAGCCTGCTTCTGTTATATGATTGAACTGCTTTACTTATTGTAGCTGGTACATGCTTTTGATTACTTGTCAATGATCATGCTTTGGTTCAGTTCACTTGATATATCTAATATCTGTCATATGCATGGCTTTTATGCTTTAAACTTAAAAAAATGATCACCATTGCTTCTGGTAACTAGCATGTGTACGCTGAGTGCTTTTGCTATCTGTTACATGCCCTGTAGCTAGTTCCTCACATAGATGCAGATATGCAACTTGGACATCTTTATGCTTTAACATGGAAAATGTGCTATAAAAATGATAAGAATCAAAAATGAATGAAAATTCCATGCCTTTTTATGCTTGAGTTGAAAAGATCCAAGTGGGTTTGTTTTGTCACATTGCATTGTTCTGGACTGCTTACCATAGCACTTTGGTATGAACTAGGACAGTGTAGTGTATGTCAAGACCAATGTCTTAAGCTTCCGATGGTCCAGTTCTGGCCTAGGCTTGACTTGGTCAGTTAGCATAAGGTTTGACATGCAAATAACCCTTGGCAAAAATTAAAAAGGAAAATGAAAAAGCCTGAACATTTAAAAGATAACAAGTTTGCTGAAGCACTTTGTTTTGGACGATGCTTATCTTGGTAGATATCAGTTAGCTTCTGCATCTCATGCTTTACCTTGCTTGTTAACTGGAAAATGTGGTGATGCTTTTGTTTGAAAAAACTGAAAAATGCGTGCTAATGACTTTCTTTAGATATCATCTGTTGTACTGATCATGCCATGTGTCTTAGACAGTATGTCTTTTGCTATACTTGTTAGATGTTGTAATTGCAGTCAATCATATCTGAGAAGCATGCTTTCTACACTCCACCTGCACCCCAGTTGCATTCATTGCATATTTTGAGGGGAAGTTGCATTTCAGGGGGAGTCAGTGTCTTTTTAGAGTGTTTGATGAGTTCTGATATGACCACGCCGACCACTCCAACCTCTACACCGACAACTTCGACCACAGCGACTCCAATACATGTTTTTGATGGACCAATTACACGCAGTCGAGCTAAGAAGCTTCAACAAGAGGTGCACGCGCTACTTTGTGAAATTCATTTTACTATTAATGAGAGTTATATACTACCTAAGTCGTGTACATTGCTAATGCTCAGGTTTACCAAGAAGGATGACAAGAACTCACAAGGAAATGGACACATAGAAGAATCATGCTCGAACCAAGCCAGTCCTGCAGAATCGTCCCAAAGAAATAATCATAACTTTTAATTTACAAAAGCTATGAAGGCAAATGAGCACTTTTTGGAAAACTCTTGAAGTATAGCTTCCAATGAATCTAACCCCGACCAATTTGAAGTTTGCATGAAGGCGTCCGACCAGTTTTAGTGCTTGCTGGTCCGAAGGTCAACAGTCTGCATGAAGTCAATGTTCTCGTATTAAAACTGTATCATTCTACCGAGTTACATGGTGCATATTATACATGGTGTGAAACCTTATCAAGTCACCTTTCCAAGGGATCCAACCGTTCGTGAATTGAAGCTTCCAAGGAGGAGTTATTGCTGAAATACGAAGACCGCTCAAAAGACCAACAGCCACGCAGGAAACTCTCTAGAAGCTGATTCGTTTTCACATAGTTCGCCTAGTATTTTTCGTTTCGTGTTCGCACCTATCTTCAAGGTCTACTCCTTGTATAAATACCCCCTAGCACCATTGTAATCGGTACTTTTGATTATTGAATATAGAACCCCTTGTTCAGCTGCGTGCTAACAAATTCAGAGAGAGATCTCTACCCTCCTTGCTCTTGTGATTTCCTTCGCGGGATTACAGAAGCGGCGGCTTCATCCGCTCCCAATTGGTGCTCCTACTCCCTTCAAGGTCCTCCTTGATTGATTGTAGGCTGTGTTGGTTGGTTCTTTGAGAGTGTGGTTGGGCGAATCCTCGATTCAGGTTGCCGGTTAAAGACGGTGGTTGGCTTCGAGTTTTATTTGCCATGTTGCACTAGTTATCGCTGCTTGCAGCAAGTTATCCAGGCTATTCTACAGCTAGTTATCTGAAGATCGATCCTACGTCGTGAAGATCGGGACCTCGTGACGCATCATCTGGTATCAGAGCTGATTGGTTCCCACGGTAGGATTCTTTACCCTTAGCTACATATATTTTGTTTCGTCCTATGCCACCAAAAGCCAAAAAAATATATACATATATATTGTTTAGCCCTTTGTTTCAATCTGTTATTTTAGTGAGTTCAGTTAATTTTCAGTCCATTAGAGTCTTTGTTTTAGTTGCTGATCATTTTCCGTCGTGTGTCCTTTGAGCCTCTTATATATTTGGTCATTGTGTTCAGTTCTATAAAAAAAGGTAAAAGAAAGAAAAGTTCAAAAAAAGGAAAGTTGAAAACAAAATTGTGAAAGAAAAGTTTAAAGATCAGTTCGTTTGAGAGCACAATTGCTGAAAGTTTGTGTTTCAAGTTGTGCAACCAGATCGCTATCTTTTGTTGGTACAAAATTTTGGTTGGGTTTGATTGCAACACTTGCATCCCAATCATACTCCTTGTTTGCATCAATATGAGATTTTCTTTGCACGTGTGTGTGATCTATTTACATCTTTAGCATTTTGAGATCAGCACTAAGCAGGGAACCTCTAGTTTGGATTGTTACTTAACTTTACAACAACTAGAATCCAGATTGCATTCCTTGTTTATAATCCCCACCAAGCTCCACATAAAAGCCATCGTAATCGGTACTCTCTGGTCTTGTATTCGCTTAACCATCGCTCTCGGTACCACCACACATTTGTTTCTCTGTAACCCGCAGGAACTTCACTGAGCCTCGGTTGGTAAGAGAAGTGAGATTGAGAGATCCCACATATATTTTTATTCCACATATACTCTTGTTCCTTTGTTGTCACTAATTTTACAGAAAGATGGGTGACGGTGTTGAGATCAATGAATGTGTCACCATGGCACAATTTAATGAATTCCAGCAAAGTCTAGAAGAGAGACAAGATCGGTTGGCCCAAGATTTTCAAACCATACTAAATGAAATTAGGGGACGTCGTCCACCTAATGATGGAGCAAGCACCCATGGTGAAGAAGGTGATGATAGTGATGGAAGAGGAGGAAGAAGAGGACGGAGGAACCGAAGTGCTGCACATGGAAGAGGGAGGGGCTGGAATCGAAGAAATCAAGACACTGAAGAATCCGAATCTGAAAATGATGATAATCATTCCCATCATGATCGCCAACATCGTAGAGGAGGCCATCGTGAAGAGAGGCTTGGTAAACTGAAATTTACCATGTCAAATTGATGGAGGATCTGATCCTGAAGCTTATTTCACTTGGGAGTTGAAGGTCGACAAGATCTTTCGCTTGCATAATTATACAGAAGAGAAGAAGTTGGCTATGGCATCTCTAGAATTTGAAGGATATGCTCTGATTTGGTGGGAGCAACTTCTCCAAGATCGTGAAGGAGATGGAGAACATCTTATTGCCACATGGGCAGAGATGAAACGTGAAATGAGAAGACGTTTCGTGCCGAAGCATTATCGGCGTGATCTTTTTGATAAACTGCAGAATTTGAAAGAAGGAAGTTATTCTGTTGAAGAGTATTATAAAGAGATGGAGAAGGCTATGATTAGAGCCAACGTATATGAAGATGAAGAACAAACTATGGCACGATTCATGGCTGGGTTGCATCGAAATATTCAACGCATTGTTGAGTTTCAGTCGTACCGTCGTCTTATTGATTTGGTACATCAAGCCACCAAAGCTGAACGCCAACTGCAGCAAGATACCAAGAGCAATAAGTCTTTGCCTTTTGGTACGAGGACTATGTCTGGAGGAAGCAAGTTAAATTCCAAGTTTACCGCTGCACCATCAGCTGCGAAAGGTCCATTTGGAGGCTCACGTTCTAATGCTCAAAGTAATTTTAGTGGGAAGAACTCTGCTGCCCCGAGCACGAGTTCCAAACCAGTAGCTTCCACCTCCACTTCAGTGGGTTCTACATCCAAGAGCAGTGGGATTCAGTGTTTCAAGTGTGGAGGTCGTGGACATGTTGCTAGAGAGTGTCCAAATAATAGAGTGATCATTGTACATGATAATGGAGAGTACGAATCAGCCAGTGAAGAGGAAGATATAGAAGAAGAAGCCATGAAGAAGAGGAACATACCGGCTGTGATTTTGAGCAAGGTGCTGCTCTTGTGGTGGCACCAATATTGAGTGTTCAGATGAAGGAAGCTGAGAACGGCCAGCGGCATAATTTATTTCAGACAAGAGCCAAAGTGCAAGATAAGGTAGTGAAGATGATCATTGATGGAGGAAGCTGTCATAATCTTGCTAGTCGTGAGATGGTTGACAAGCTTGATTCGAAACTTCTGCGACATCCTCATCCATATCATGTCCAATGGCTGAATGATTCCGGTGACATCAAGATTGGATACAAAGTAAAAGTTCCCTTCAAGATTGGTGAATATGTTGACACGGTAGAGTGTGATGTGGTACCTATGTCCGTATGTCACATACTACTCGGGAGGCCATGGCAATATGATCGATATACTCAGCATTGCGGGAGAACAAATCAGTACACTCTAGATTTGAAGGGGAGGAAGTTTGTACTCAAACCTATGACACCACAGCAAATTCTGTTGAGCATTTGCAAAAGAGCTCTAGTGTGAGAGATGAGAACGGAAAGGAAGAGAAAAAGAATTCGAGTGCCTTCCACAAATTAGAGAGTGAGAGCCACCAGCCCAATATGAAAAAAATTTGAGAGATCAAAATAAAGAAGAAGAAAAAATTTAGTCATGTTAGCCACAAAATCTGAGATGAGAGAAGAATATGAGGACGTTTTTCCAAAGGAAACCCCGAATGGATTACCTCCTGTACGTGGAATTGAACATCAGATCTATCTTATTCCGGGGGCTGCTCTTCCAAATCGACCACCATACTGCACC
>JAAALK010000080.1:74810225-74826116 GCA_019279435.1 Zizania palustris
AAGAACGAAGTTTGTTTTTGTGTGTAAACGGCCTGGCTTCGTTTCTTTGTCCTCTTCGAACATTGTATTATAGACTTCGCTCTCTGTCAGTTTCAGAGTATCAGATTCGAAGTTGACCGATTGGCTTCGTAGTTGCGTACTGTGACCTCCGAAGCTTGACAAAGTTCGAAGCATACTTCGCAGAAATTCGGAGTTGTTTTAAAGATAGTCTTTACTCTTCGAATTTTCTAAATTCCGAAGTGTTGTTTTTTATCTTCACACAACTGCGTACTTCGAACAGGCTTCGACAACTTCGAAGCAGGCTTCGTCACTACGGGCTTCGTCAAGTACCTTATTGGAGACAAATTTTGAACAGTAAATTCTCATCTCGTTATACGTGCACTTAGATCAATTGTTGTGATGATTTGTTTCTGAGAAGTTTGATCTGCAATGTTTTGAATGATCTGTAAATCTGCATATTAGCACTGTGTTGGTGTTTCTTTGTCTAGGACACTGGTCGTTTATAGGCTAGATACTTTGAGGCTTTATCGATCTGTTCACATTTTCCTGCTAAGTCTTTTGAGGAGCGTTGGGTGTTGGTGAGCAGGCCATTGATTCGAAAGAATTTTTTAGGCGCCCATTCACCCCACCTCTGGTCGCTACTTTCGGTCCTACATCTTTTGAGGTGCGTTGGGTGTTGGGAGCAGGTCATTGATTCGAAAGAATTTTTAGGCGCCCATTCACCCCCCTCTGGTCGCTACTTTCGGTCCTACAACCACAACAAAACTACTCTTTCGGTGCATCGCCACCCTTGGGTTCCTAAGGTTAATCCCGGTGGGGCTTGGCACTTAGAACCGGGCTGCATCATTTTGATCTCCGGCAAAGAGGTGAGTCCTGCCACCCTGACGATCACATTGCTAGGTTAGTGATCATCAAGGATGCATCGTATCGATCTCTAGAGGCATCGGCCTGGTCAGCACGATCGCTAGTTTATCTTGGTATATTTGCTAGGTCTAAGGCTGCATCACTCTAATCTCTTAGATTGATGTGAATTAGGTGTCATAGTTTGAGCCTTCATCGGTTAGGTCTGACATCTCATTCTACTGTATTTGATTCATGTTATATACCATTCATCTAAATAAAGTATGCCCAATACGTTCAAGTGTTATTGATCTATCGTAATTACAAATTGTCTTGCTTAGATACGATCTTGCAGTTATAATGGTTTGATGATATGGATACATTATTTGGTATGCTGAGATTAGTTTCTATCGTGTATGTTGGGGGAAAATATTCCATCCTCAGGGTTATTGCGGTAACAGCACAAAGGCAGATAATGGATTCGAAGGTTTCCAGACGTCCATCTTCGAAGATGTCCTGACTCAAGCTCGAAGTATGAAGGTGGACCTTGGTTCGGAGTATATCTTCGAACTAAGGCTCTTTGAGATCTTTTCTGCCAGCTAAGATGGAAGACTTATCTTCTTTCTTATTAGATTAGTCTTTTACCATTTTAGCCCTATTAAGGGTACCGAATAGTTTCCACTATGTCGGTTGTAATAGAGGGGTAAATAGGTCTTTTCCTTAATGTTTGGGCCTATAAATACCCCCCATTTCACCATGTAATAGAGACCGAATACAAGTTATTCAATACACACATTCAAACTATTCTAAGTTGTTATCCTTTCGGAGGCTTAGAACAGTTCATTTCGCAAACATTTCGTTTGTTAGATTCTAATCTACAAAAACCTGTTAGCGTAATCTTTTACGCCAACAGTTGGCGCCGTCCGTGGAGAACCTAGTCCAAGAAACTTCGTTCTCTACCAACTTCTTACATCATGCCTCCTAAGCGGAGCGCACCTCGTAACCCTGTTCGGAGGTCCTCTCGATTCTCCGGAGAGGCACCATCTGACACGGTTGAGGTCAGAGGGCCTTCGACATTCCCCCCACCTCAAACTCCGGAAGGAGTTTCCATCCCTCGAACATACGGAGTTGCCTCCGCCAACTCCCTCTATACTTCGACCACCCGGAGTCCCTCTTCCACCTTCAATCCCACTTCGAACTGATCCTCTCAGTTCTCAAGACCCGGAAGATCCTTCCGGAGGAGATGAAGACAATCTTGGAGATATGGCCGCTCAAATGGCCAGCCTCCAAGCCGAAGTAGCGAGATGGCGGCAAGAAGCTGCGAATAGGCTTCGTTCTCAAGCCATCCCAGTTATTCCAGAAGTGCCTGAAGACGACGAACCCATCTATCCCGAAGCCCCGGAGAACGCCTCCTTCGATACTGAATCTCCACTGCATCCTGAGCTGCAAAAGTTTCGATTCGACCCGAAGTTTAAGACTTCGAAGCTCTGTAAGTATGCCGGAGATGAGGATCCAGGCGAATTTGTCTGTTCTTATTGCCCTAGCAATTGAAGCTAGTGGAGGAGTTCGAGATACCATGGCAAAGTGCTTCCCCTTAGCTCTTCAAGGAGTGGCATTAAGGTGGTTCTGGTCTTTGAAGCCAGGATCAATCAATTCATGGGTGCAGCTGAAGAAGAAGTTCGTAAGCAATTTTCAAGGCACCTTCGTGCCTCCAATGTCAACGGGAAGCCTTTTCCAGATGAAGCAACTCCCCGGAGAGACATTGAGGCAATATTTTAAGCGCTTCGCTCATACGAAGTCGCAGATCCGAGGGTTGTCTACATCTTCGGTAGTTGATGCAGCTTGGGAAGGTGTCACTCATCAAGGCCTCCTGGATAAGCTTCATTGGAAAAGCATATCCTCGGTTTCTCAGTTGATGTCATACTTTGAGGAGTATGCAAGGTCGGAAGAAGGTTGGCTTCGAAGAACTGCAGATACTCCATCCATATTGCAGGAAGTAAAGTGGAAGTAAAAACTTGGCACAGCCGCAAGAACCAGTCTTCAAAGTTCAACATGATCGGAGAAGGGGGCAAAAGCATCCCCGTTCTGAAGTCTTGAATATTGCACCCCCCGCAAAAGTTCACACAGAGAGCTCCACAACCTTCGGGGAACAAGGTCAGCGGCTGGAGGCCGCCAGGGAAACTGGCTGGCAAAGGCCAGACCCTTTTCTACTGCATTCATGGTGAAAACCGAAGCCACGCAACTGATACTTGCAAGGCTATACTCACTCTGAGAGGAGAATACCTAGAAAGAACTTCGGGTCGAGGTACTACTGACCGAGTTCCAGCTCAAGCGCGCCAGAGCCTGTCCAGGCTGTGGCGCGGATAGAAAACTTCGAAGCCGCAAGACACCCTCCTGTGGCCAATGTTATGCCACCTCCGAATCAAGAGGAAGGGCAAGACCGAGGGAAAAGGGTAGTCCTCCCCATCTCCGGAGGAGGTACCCTCGGAAGCATGTCAAAAAGGCAGAGAAGAGACTATGTTAGGGAAGTGGGCCACATTGGAACTTCAGTCGTCTGCAGCTGATATGCCAGAATGGTCTCATGTACCAATATCTTTTTCTGCGGAGGATGCAGCTGGCATTAAATTTCCACATGCAGACCCACTTGTTATTACTGCTGATATTGCGGGCACTGAAGTTCGAAGAGTGTTGATTGACGGAGGCAGTTCGGCAGACATTATTTTTGTTCAAGCCTCCGATCAATTGTGCATCTCCAGAAAGCACCTCCTTCCAGCAGCTCGCCCTTTGCAGGGCTTCGCAGGACCTCCAGCTTGATGCACTCGGCCAAATAGGCCTGAAGTTACCTTCGGAGAAGGTTTGTTGGCCCTAACTGAGGAAGTAATCTTTGATGTTGTAGATGCCCCATATGCCTACAACGTCATCTTCGGAAGAGGCATGCTAAACCAGTTCGGAGCTATGGCGCATCACAATTATTTGTGCATGAAAATGCCCACAGCAAGCAGGAGTTCTTACTGTCTTCGGAGATCAAGCTATCGCCCAAAGAGCGGAATATGATCATGGCCCCCCTCTTGATCCAAGACAAGTAAACAATGTGCAAGATAATCAAGAAAATTTTTCAGCTCCTTCCGAAGCTTCGAAGAAATCATTCCCAAGACCAAGTCCTGAAGGAGAGATTGCAACGAAGATTATTGCTAAAGATGGTAAAGAATATACATTTCAATTTGGTAAAGATTTACCTCCAGAAGTCGCAACCTCTTTGGAAAAGGTGGTGGAAGAGAATTTAGATGTCTTCGCTTGGTTTGACGAAGATATCACCGGAGTCGATCGGGATATCATTGAACATAGTTTGCTTGTAAACCCGAAGGCCTGACCTGTTCGGCAATGACTCCGAAAAAATGTCTGCAGAAAAGAGCTTGTTCTGGCGAAAGACGAAGTTGAAAAATTGGTGAAGGCGGGGATTATCAGAGAAGTGGCTCATATAGAATTGTTAGCCAACTCAGTCTTCGTCAAAAAGAAATCTTCCGGGAAGTGGCGCATGTGCAATGATTTGACATCCTTGAATAAAGCATGCCCACGTGACCCCTACCGCATGCCCCGAATTGATCAATTGGTCGACTCCACAGCAGGTTCGGAGTTATTAAGCTTCCTTGACGCGTATTCTGGTTATCATCAAATATGGTTGAAGCGCAAAGATGAGATCAAGACAAGCTTCGTAACTCCTTCGAGAGTCTTTTGTTATTTAAGAATGCCTTTCGGCTTAAGAAATGTCGGGGCTACTTTTTCGAGGTTAGTTGCTAAGGCTCTAGGTCATCAATTAGGTCGCAATGTGGAGGCCTATATGGATGATATTGTAATAAAGAGTGCTTTAAAGCACCAACATAGCCTAGACTTAGCAGAAACATTTAATAGCCTTCGGGCATGTGGGATCCGTCTTAACCCCGAAAAATGTATCTTCGGAGCTAAGGCTGGAAAGTTGTTAGGGTATTTAGTTTCAAGCAGGGGGATTGAAGCTAGCCCTACTCAAATAACTGCGCTACAAAAGATGGCTCCTCCAGAAAATTTAAAGCAAGTGCAAAAGCTGACTGGGCGTCTGGCAGCACTTAGCAGGTTTTTATCAAGGTCTGCGGAGAGAAGCTTGCCTATATTTAAAGCATTGAAAGGGTCCGAAGATTTTGCATGGACACCGGAGTGTCAAAAAAGCTTTCGAAGATATTAAAGAGTATCTCAGTAATCTCGCTACACTCACTGGTGCCTACTGCGGACGAAACCCTACTCCTTTACCTTGCAGCTACATGTTCTGCTGTCAGTGCAGTCCTTGTCAGAGAAGTGGATTTCAATGGGAAGTTGGTACAAAATCATGTTTATTTTGTATCCGAAGCATTATCAGGAGCGAAGACAAGATACTCCGAACTCGAGAAGTTCGTTTATGCTCTGATAATGGCTTGGGGAAATTAAGACATTATTTTTTGGCTCACAATGTAATTGTACCAACTTTGTATCCTTTGGGAGATATGCTCCGAAGTAAGGATTCCACTGGAAGAATTGGGAAGTGGGCAGTTGAGCTAGCACCCTTCGGCATATCTTTTCTGGCAAGGACAGCAATCAAATCACAAGTCTTAGTAGATTTTGTAGCAGAATGGACTCCACCTGCAACTTTGGTTCCGGAGAAGTCAAGTGACGGAGTTTGGACTGTTTATTCTGATGGGGCTTTCCAAGCATCCGGAGCAGGCATTGGAGCAGTGTTGATTTCGCCTTCAGGGCAAAGAGCAATGTACTCCGCAAGACTCAACTTTAAGTCTACCAATAATATAGCGGAGTATGAAGGGATTTTATTGGGACTCCGAAAAGCACGTGCTCTAGGGGCTACAAGAGTTGTTATAAAGACAGATTCTCAAATAGTAGCAGGCCACGCGGATAAAAGTTTTCAAGTTCGACATCCACAGCTTGCAAAGTACTTAGAAGAAATCCGTAAGATCGAAGCACACTTCAAGGGTATTTCCATTTGGAGTATACGAAGAGCAGAAAATGTGCAAGCGGACATCTTAGCAAAAGCTGCAGCCGGAGCTGTGGATATACCAGAAGAAGCTTTCTATGAGGAGCTCAGTACACCTTCGGTGCTACAAATTCCCTCTGCAGAGATTCTTTGCATTCCAAGTGCAGATTGGAAAAATTCAATCATGGAACTTTTACAAGGAGGGACAAATTTGCCTGAAGAGCCACAAGCTTTCAAGATTGAAACTCAGGGCTAGAAATTATCAAATAATCAACGGTATTTTATACAAGGTCGGAGTATGTTCCCCTCTACTCCGATGTATATCTCAAGCCGAAGGTCAAGAAATTCTTCGAGAAATTCATGAAGGCCTTTGCGGTAGCCATTTAGCCCCTCGAGCTTTGGCAGGAAAAAACACTTCGCGAGGGGCTTTATTGGCCTACAATAACAGCTGATGCGGAGAGCTTAGTCCGCACTTGTCAAGGATGTCAGTGGATGGGTCGACGAAATCATAGCCCACCAACAGCTCTTCAAGTTATTGCTCCGGTATGGCCTATGGCTAGATGGGGTATGGATTTAATTGGTCCCTTTCCAGTAGCCAAGGGAAATCTAAAGTTCGCAGTGGTAGCTATTGAATATTTTTCTAAGTGGGTAGAAGCAGAGCTCTTAACAGCTATCACTTCAAACAATGTACAGAAATTCTTTTGGAAAAACATCATTTGCCGGTTCGGAGTACCTAGGCAACTTACAGTTGATAATGGAACACAGTTCGATGCAAAACATTTCAGGAAGTTTTGCGAAGATCTAGGTATCGAGTTATGTTTTGCTGCAGTGAGGCATCCTCAGTGTAATGGAGCTGTAGAAAGAGCCAATGGAAATATTTTGTCAGGGCTAAATCGAAGGATAGTAGGATTAGCAAAAGGACTGTGGACCGAAGAGCTTCCGAAGATTTTGTGGTCCATTCGGACTATGCAAACAAGGTCCACAGGTTTTACTCCATTCAGATTACTATTCGGAGATGAAGCTATGACTCCAACGGAGCTCAAAGGAGGAACACTTCGCAGCACCGAACCAGAGATTGAAGAAGAAAGACAAGCTTCGCTAGATTTATCAGAAGAAACAAGACTTCGAGCTGTGGCAAATTTATCAAAGTATCACCAGCAGACGAAGGCTTGGTTTGACCCGAAGGTTAAGATCAATGAACTTAGACCGGTCATCTTGTTCTACGAAGCATTATATCGCCAGGGAAGTTAGGAAATAAATGGGAAGGTCCATACCTAATTGTTCGTTCAGGACATCCTGGCTCTTTTAAATTAGCTAATTTAGAAGGTGAAGTGTTAGCACATACTTGGCATGCGGAGCACCTAAAGCGATACTTCGCATAAGGGCTCCTTGTAAATCACTTGTAATCATCCTGTGAATTAATAAAGCATATGGTCCAGATAGTGCCTTCCCCTCATAAACCTCCAGCTTCCGAGTGGACGCACTGGAACCGCGGGGTTGACCGAGAGGGAAGTATCATAAAGCTGAATCATATTTTCGGACTTCGAATCATTGGTTCGAAGCTTCCGACGTGGGGGCTGACATAATCCGGAGTCCACGCCACCGGCTTGTAGGCATCCGTAAAAGAGCCCAAAACCACATCATGCGGAGTCCAAGCTATTGGCTGGTAGACTTCCGTAAAAAGAGCCAAAGGTGGCCAAAATATGTGGAGCCCAAGCCATTGGCTGGTAGGCATCCGTAAAAAGAGTCCAAAGAGACCATTGCCAACTCCGAACCACGGGTTTGACAGAGTTCGCAAAAAAGAGCCGAAGGTGGCCAAAGCAAAACAGAGTTTGAACCATGAGCTTCGAATGCCTGTTAACATAGTCCAAAGTGACAAATTATCTAAGACACCAAGGTATCCTGAAAGTTATCTCAAGTGATTTCTTTCAAAGGGTACTAAGTTGCCATTCTTCAGACTACAAATAGTCGAAGACTTTTTATAAGATTTTAAAAGATCTTTAAATTATAGAGGGGCTCCGAACCCCGAAAAATTGGTCTCCGAAGTTTTTTCTTTGCGCATAACCATCTTTGAATACAGTTCGAAGTTGCTTATACCCAAAGAGGGGCTAGTAGTAAATAGGGAGACAATTTTAAATCGGTATTCATTATTCAAACGAATATGTTTACAGATTACATCATGAAAAATTGGTGTCTATACCAAGAAGGAATCGAAGACCTCTTCGATCTCTAGAGCTAGGGTTGGAACGACTAGTTCCTAGTGCCGGGAGTTCTAACAACTTTACGTTTAACTCTCTGGCCTCCCTTCGAAGCTCTAAAGTCTTTTTGTTCTTGTTGAAGCTCGGCCCAAGTTCGAAGCCGTTCGGGGCTCCTTTCCCAGCTTCCAAGTTCTTCAGTCTTTTTACTTTGAGCTTCATCTTCGTCTTCAGGACCATATAACATCTTCAGAAGACTGAAGTGTTCAAGTTAACCTCTTTTTCTTCCTCTTTAATATAAGATAGTATATCTTTGCTTACTTCGGGCGTAATTACACCGAAGCTATCTCGAGGAACTAAAAATCGAGGGCACTTATAAGCTTTTAGAAGATCGAAGGTGGCCCATAATGAGTGAAGTTCGTCGTTAATATCTAACACTTCGATATCTTCCGTATGAAGTAAAGCCTAAAAACATGATAAACAAATTTTCATTGATAAATGTACATAAGCACAAAGCTTTACATAGACAAAGATCCTAAGACATATCTAAACCTGCGGGTTCGGAGGAGGCTGACTGCTCGAAGCTTGGAACCGAGCTTGCTTCTGGCGTTGACCTTCGTCAATCCAAGCCTTGATCGCAGAGCGACCTTCGGCTCTCCATGAAGTTTGGAAGGCTTGCCAGGCAGCAGCCACACCTTCGGAAGGAGTCAGAAGCCGCTCGTCGTCGAAGGTAATTGGGCCTTCTCCTGCGCTGGGAGTTATCGATCGGCCCAGATCCTCGTAGTAACGAAGTAGGCCAACAACAGCTACTTGTCCGGAGAGTTCTCCGTATCGAATGCCTGCTGTCTTCATCTGCTTCGCCACTCCTTGAATCCTTTTCAACCGGCGCAAAAGAGAAATATTGTCATCAGAACGAAGTGTTCCGGTAGTACTGAAGTACTCCAGAACACCTAGCAGTTGATTCATAACTTCCGCAGCTACCTTCTCGGACTTCAGCTTATCTTCGATTAGCACATCCTTCGCCGAAGTTACTTTTTCCAGAATTCCGGAAAGTCTAGCAGTCTCTGTAGTCAAGGAATTCTTTTGGTTCAAAAGTTGGCTAGCTTCCTATTGAAGTCTGACAAGCTCGGTCCCCGCAGTAGCGTGCTCCGCTCGCATTCTTTCAATTTCTGCTCGAAGCACAATTCTTTCTGCTTCGAGCTCCTTATTCGCAGCCTCCAAACCTTGTCTGGCCCTGCGCTCCGTTGACACTATACTATCCATTTGAACCACTCGGCCTTCGGAAATAGTGAGATTCCGTTGAAGAGTTTCATTTTCCTCTAGAAGGCGAGTGATTTCTCGTTCATTTGATATATTCGCAGCTCGGGCCAAGACTGTTTGCTGCGAAAAGAAAAATCAAGGTAAGAAATTATTTGTATGTAAACTTAATGTTATTTCAGAGATGCTTCGTACCTGGTAGGCTGCGCGCTCCATAGCAACGTTAAGCTCCGAGCTCTTTGCCTTGCTCAGAATGGCCACCAAGTTCGTCTCCCCAATGTCCCGACTAGCTCGATCCAAAGGCTCGAGCAAAGTCCGAAGACCAGTTCTTTGCTCTAAGAAAGGAGCTAGAAGGGGGAGCATACTTATCGCTTGTTGGTCATCTTCGTTTAACGAAGGGCCGGAGTGTTGGCCTGTAGTCTTCGGAGCCCCTGGAGACTGGCCCCCCTCGGTAGATTGACTCTCGTCTGTTGAATCATACGGAGTTGATCCGGAGCTCGCAGCAGGGAGGGAGTCTATATTTCTTTTGCCTCTTCCAGGCCCCATCTGAGTGGTTCTTGGGATTAGCTCCGAAGTCGTCGAAGGTCCAGGGATTATATCTTCTTGACGGACCTCTTCCACAGAAGTGGACTATGTAAAAACAAAAGTATTATACATCGTATAAATACGCAAAATAAACATAAAAGAATTATTCGAAGTTTACCTTCGACATTCTGGCGAGGAGTAATCATTGGACTGTTTGGCGGATCGAAGGCGAGATCTTCGTCTGAATCAGCCGTCAAATCTTCGACTGCAGGGAACATTTTCCTGGACAGTCCTTGTTGCCTCTTCAGGAATCGAAGCCATAGTGACTTCGACTCCACTTTCATCCACAGGAACTTCGTCGTGAGGTAAATCCTCTTGAACTGCCGAAGTCCTTGGTTGCTCAAGGTTATCTCGAGACTCCGGCACGTTTGCAGGTACTTCGGGTTGTGCCGTCCTTTGAGATGCATCTTCGTCTATCAGACGCACAAGCAACCTCCCTTCGTCCTCTTGGGAGTCAGAGACTGAAGCCCTTGGTCTCGAAGGTGCTGGATTCTTTGGTTTCTGAGCCACCTTCTTGACCGGAGTCTTGGCGGAGCTCGAAGTCCCAGCTTGGCTTTCCTCTTTTTGGGGCCTTTCTCCGAAGGCACCCAATCCATCAAAGGGGGCGGAGTGATTTCCAGCATTCCCCACACTCTGTTAAATCTTTCCCAACTCCCGACCAACTTGATTCTCCATTCTTTTTCGGTCGGAGTTGGAGCACCCAAAATCTTCTCCGAAGCCCGTACGATTTGCTCCGAAGTAATAGGGGCTGAAGAAGCTAAAAAATGAATTAAGTTAGTTACTTCTTCGAATGAATATGCATAATATATGTTGTTTTCGAGGTTACCTGCAGGGATTGAAGTCGAAGTAATTTTTCGTAGACCGCCTTCCAAATCCTCTTCGAAGATGATAGGCCAGTTGGCCATCAACGAAGGGATTTGTAACCCGATGAACTCTTCGGCTAAGTCTCGCATGCTCAACCTTCCACTGATCTTCTGAAGTAGGCTGAGGCGAGCTTCGAGCTGACCTTGGTCTGGATGCACTAGGGCTTCCTTCTAGAAATGGATGTCTTTCATAGGTCCGGCTAGAGGGTTACTCGCCCCAACTTCGGCATAGAACCATCTCATAACCCAGTCGATATACCAACTAGCATTGATGGCCTTAGCAGGAAACTGAAGAGCATATTCATCTCGAAGCCTGAAGTTAATACTTCCGAAGGCTACTACTACTTTTTCACCTCCGGGGCCTACGAAGGTTTTTGGCTGGCACGAAGCTCTGTGCAGCGCAGCGAAGATCTCTGCCCTCCCCTCACAACCTTCGGCTCTCAACGCCCATTCGAAGATAGCTAAACGAGCTACTGCGTTCGGAGAAAGTTGAGGGAGAGTGACGTGAAACAAATCAAGTACCTCGGCCAAGAAGTCCACTGCCGGAAGGCCTAAGCCAGCTTCGAAGAAGGCTTCGAAAACGACCACTTCTCCGGGTCTTGGTGACGGGATGATTTCCTTTCCAGGTTTGCGAATCATGACTCCCTGTACTAATCTTCCCCTCTACTGACGACCGCCAGTGATTCTCTTTTGCAGGTAGAAGGTCCCAGTTGGAAGGATTGATCCAAGTATTTTGTTGATGGCGGGCAGAAACCTTGATCATCAACATTTTGGGGATTTCCCCCTCCTGCCGCCATGGATGCCGTTGCGGGTGTTGGAGGTGCCGTCGCCAATGCCGCAGCTGCTGCTGCTGCAGCCGCCTTCTGTCGAGCCAAGGCCGAAGGGGCTCCTGTACTCTTGGTTTTCGCCATTGAAGCTACTAGGTTGCTTTGGAGGAAGAATGGAGGCTAGGGCTCAAAGGGTGTTTGTTTGCAAGAGAGCGATGGAAAGGTACTCAGGAAAGCTCTAGGCCCTCTATTTATAGCCTAGATTTTACATTCTTTACCGTTAGTCCACTGCCGTTTCGCATTCTTGCCCGTTACTTTTCTCCGAAATTAACGCACTCCGTAGCTTCCATTAAAAGAAGGAACCTAACGGCTATTTCTTCTAAGTCTAAAAGGCTTTCAAGCTTCCTGAGTCAGTTCTAAGATAGTTGGAAAGTAATTGTCTTAAAACTAATTCGGAGTTTTATATCTCCGTACGTTTCGGAGATAAATTAAAATCTAATAACCCCTAAGCCTGGTTATTTTTTCTTCCGTATACTGCTCTCCTAACATTACAGGTTTAACGGAGAAGCGTATTCGAGGGGCTACTGTTGGGGGAAAATATTCCATCCTCAGGGTTATTGCGGTAACAGAACAAAGGCAGATAATGGATTCGAAGGTTTCCAGACGTCCATCTTGGAAGATGTCCTGACTCAAGCTCGAAGTATGAAGGTGGACCTTGGTTCGGAGTATATCTTCGAACTAAGGCTCTTTGAGATATTTTCTGCCAGCTAAGATGGAAGACTTATCTTCTTTCTTATTAGATTAGTCTTTTACCATTTTAGCCCTATTAAGGGTACCGAATAGTTTCCACTATGTCGGTTGTAATAGAGGGGTAAATAGGTCTTTTCCTTAATGTTTGGGCCTATAAATACCCCCCATTTCACCCTGTAATAGAGACCGAATACAAGTTATTCAATACACACATTCAAACTATTCTAAGTTGTTATCCTTTCGGAGGCTTAGAACAGTTCATTTCGCAAACATTTCGTTTGTTAGTTTCTAATCTACAGAAACCTGTTAGCGTAATCTTTTACGCCAACAGTGTACAAGCTGATAAGTTATTTTTAATTTTATGTCTTATTATACTTGCGTCTGGGAGGTACTCATCGACCTTTATGCACAAGGACTTCATCCTATCGGCCAATAGCGTTGACATGGTCATTAGCCCTGCGAACGATCGGCACATTTACTCACGATTATTTTATCTTCATCGTAGTCATGGTCTCGATAGCCAATTGGTTTGCTACTAACGTTATTACATATGGTTCCTTATTAGTTACAGGTTCCAACCTATTGGCATGCTCAGAACCCTTTTTTCTCTAAGATTGCAGGACCTGCACTAGAGTTAAGCAGACCACCCAGGCCATGCTTGTGACCAAAATAGACACAAACAAATGTGCTTCAAGATGGAAACAATTACTTCATTGTGAGTCATATTCTTGAGTGGCACGACCTCTATCCACTTGGTGAAATAATCCATAGCCATCAACACGAACCGATGCCCTTTTGAAGGACGATGTATTTGGCCGATGATGTCCAGGCCCCAACCTCGGAACGACCATGGTTTGATAATAGGATTCAGCAATGATGCAGGAGCAAGTTGAATATTACCAAACCGTTTACATGCTTCACATCCCCTGTAATACCTAAAACAAGCTTCAATCATCGTCGTCCAATGAAAACCCGCTCTCTTGAGCATCCAATTCATTTTCTAGGTCGACTGATGAATTCCACAAAGTCATTCGTGAACTTCTCCCATAGCAACTTTAGATTGATCAGCATCTAAACTCTTTAAAAGCACTCCATCAATTGTTCAGTGATACAATATACCATCCAACAACACAAATTTAAATGCTTGTTGTTAAACCTTTCGATCAAATCTCTGATTGGTATCCTGCAAATATTGAATAATTGGAGTTCTCCAATCATCCATGTGACCTCTGGAAGTCCCTGCCGTATTCTTAACTAAATCGGCATTCAAGACCGAAATCTCAACTTGACCCACAGGCCCTGAACCCATCTAGCATGGGTCGGATCAAATCGGCCTAAGCATAGGCAGTCAGGCTGGCTAGGTATAGGTGGTCAGACCAGCTAAGCAGAGCCAGTCAGACCTATGCAGTCCAACAATTCGCGCGGTGTAACTTTACCGTCCATCGACTTTTCTTGTGCGAAAAATTTACCTCTTTTCGCTTGATAGCCAGATGCTTGCTGAGCCAAATCATTTGCTAATGAGTTGGCTTCCCTAGACATATGAGAAATCTCGAAATCATCCAAAGTACTTATTATGTCCAAGCACTTATCCATGTAGCTATTCAAAAGACCATTAAAACATTGAGCATCCTTGGCTACTTGCTACACCACTAACAATGAATCACTGTATGCATGAACATATTTAACACCCATGGAATCAAAAAGTTCGAGTCCTTGCAACAAAACTTCATATTCGGCTCGATGTCTCAAAACTCATACCATTAGGAAATATGAGTACCACTCCAACACCTTGGCAACTCTTGCAAGTCAAACCGTCAAAGTAAAGTTTCCATGGCACTACTTCAATTAGAGTAATAATGCCACTCCAATTGGCATCTACATGGTGATCAACTTTAAAATTTGCAATGATTTGGCCTTTGATAGCTTTCAAGGGTTCATAAACCAAATCTTACTCTATCAAAGTGTAATCCCACTTTTCGATTCTCCCACTTAGAATCAGCTTTTGCAGCATGTATTTTATAACATCGGTTTTATAAGTAACAATACATGTGCTAGACAGAAGGTAATGCCAATGTTTGGTACATGCATAGTAAAGTGATAAACACAAACGCTCTAAAAACATGTTGTTGACGCTAAAACCTGATGGTCAAAGTACCAACTCATTAACGACAATCTGATGATCCATAAGCGCATGGATGCCAAGGAATCACCCTAGGCGTGACACAATGCCGACATCGCGTTCCGACGACCCTTGATAGTGACAAGAGAGGGTAAAGTCGCCAAGCAATCAGATTATAAGAAATAACCTAATTAAGCGAAGTATGCAAATATATTAAGAATAGATTTAATCAGCCAATTGAAGCTGATTGGACCAAGACAGGGAGGTTGGTGGTACCGGCCAAGTTGAGTCGGTCAGACCGATGAGGATGCGGGCTAATACACTAGCGGGCGAAGAAAGCAGCACTAGGGGGAACTGCTAGCCGTCGGTCACACCGCCCACATGCCATTGGTCAGACCGGCCATGCTCCACCGGTTGGACCGCCGCGTGCCGGCAATGCGGTGACGGATCCGGTACGGACCGGTCGGACCGGGCAGTGCCCACTGCTCAGACCGATAGGACCTGGAAAGTGTCCTTCGTGTCCGGTGACCACCTCAAAGGTTTTGGATAGATCTAAAACTTCTTGGCGAGGAAGATGAGATGAAAAGCTCTGCAAAACACCATGAAATAAAAGGCAATTCAACCAAGAGACCGAATTACCGATAAAAACTAATAAAACCGATAAAATCCATTATGTGGATTAAATGGGTCAACATTACGACGTGGCGGACAAAGAGTTTACTGCGGAAACACACAAAGATGGATGTTACTTGGCTAATCGTAGGACAAGGAAAGTAGATTAGAACATAAAATTGTGATTCAAGGTAAAATAATAGATTGGATCAATTAGGGTTTCGAGGGGTCCCTTGAATTGTCCTTGCCCCTATATTTATATGGGTTGGACATGGCGTGCCTGGGCTCTAATTTGACTTATATACGAGTCCAATTCATTAAAAATTGATTAGAGATAAAAATACTCCGAAATCAACTAATCTGAATTGGACCCATATTGCAGGTCTGACCGGCCATGGGTTGGACCGGCATGTGCCATATCTTGGCATATTTTCGGCCCAAAATTACCAATTTTGACATTTTAACAATTTTAACCATTAATGCCATTTTTTCCATCAACCCATGCCCCCTGTGTTTTAGCAAACTTAGTGAGCCAGAAGCACAATGAACTGAGGGCGATACACTCTATATTGGCATTTTGACACTTCAAGCATTTTGTCACACACTTGGGAAGTACTTTTTCAAATACCTAACATTTAAAACTCTTTGAAATTGCTCTCCTTGTAGAGACTCTAACAAATATTCAATACCTGGAGCAATTTCAACAACTCTAAAAAGACCTTCCCAACTAGGCAAAATCATCTTCCAAACCAAGTCACCAACTTGAAACGATTTGCTTTCACCTTTTTATTATAAGCTCTAGCCACTCTTCTCTTATCTCTTTCTATTGCCTCTAGAGCTCTTAATCTCTTATCGGTCACTTCTTCCAAATTGTCCTTCGAGAGAACTTCATAATCACCGACCGATAAGT